>OY997592.1:42059438-42473010 GCA_963921825.1 Erodium maritimum | reverse complement strand
CTCAAACAAGGGTTTGTATATTCGCAAAACAGATAATTCATAACCTCAAACCAGATATTGCATATTCTCAAACAAGCAACAACTGTTTCTCAAACAAGAGTTTGTATATTCGCAGAACAGACAATCTATAACCTCAAACCAGATATTGTATATTCTCAAATAGGCAAATCATGTTTCTCAAACAGCGACTTGCATATCCTCAAAAGACAAAAACATCTCGTATTGGAATAATGTATTATAGGAATTGAACTGTTGTACTCTCAAAACAAAACATACACATTCTCAAACATCACACAAATAAAATATACTTCGTTGCATTCGCAATTGTGTGTATCTGTAAATTACAAACAATACATTCTCAAATTACTAGATTTAGTGTCACTGTTGCTGAATGTTGTAGATTCAACCAAGCTCTTCTTCATTCTCTACAGACCGATTACTATAATCAACATCTAAATAACTAGACCGAAATGATTGAATTAAAACCCTAAACATAAAACATATAGCTCACCGATTAAAGATGGGCTTCAACAATACACAAAGCACGATAAATGGAATCTTCACTTCGAACCCACCAAGATGTAAGAACCGCTCCTGGTCAACGCCAGTCAAATCGGCGAAAAACGGGAAAATTTAAAAAATTTGGACAGACGCTTAAATGAACCTAAATTTGACCCCGAGGGTCATACCGGACTTAAGTTGACCCCGATATCGACCAAAGTGAGTTCCGGGGGACTCAGGGCAACTTTCTGACCAATTTGGGAAATGTTGACTTTTCGCTGGAAAAGTCAACCGAGCGACATTTTGGTCCGTTCGAGGTCCTTTTTAAATCCAAAAAGATTAACCGTCGTCACAGCGATCTTAGTTGAGCCGTTTCCTTGTAGCCCGTGAAGTTTCGTAATTTCTTGGAAAAAGTGCCCGTTCGGGGCCCAAAACGGCTGAATTTCGCGAATCTGATTTGAAAATATCTAGGAGATATTTTCAAAAAAGGTGTGGGACCCACTTGCCACATGTCACCAATGTGGTGGTGTTAGGTAACATTGAACAAAACAAAGGAAGACTTGATGGTAGTTTGGTAATTAAGGGATACATTTGTTTTTTTAAACAAAACAAAAGGGAAGGAAATTGTGGTGTTCGACCATTGCTTCACAATTAGAAAAAAAAGTAGGTTTTTAGAGAGAGAAAAGAAGAGAGAAGAAAGGGAGAAAAAAAGAGAAGAAGTCTTGGAGTTTTGTGACGTTTCTCGATCATCAAACCGTTGGATCGTCTCAAAGATAGAAGAATCGAGTTCACACCATCATTCTCTACGGTGAGCATCTAACCGATTTTCGTTTTGTTAAGTTTAAAAGTTAGGGTTTGGTTTGAAATGGGTTGAATATGGATGAGTTGAGGTGTGGGGTTCGTTGGAGGTGTTTTGGAGCGAAGAGATGAACGTATTCCGGTGACCGGAGGCTCGAGGGAGCTCCGGCCACCGTGTATGGTGGCTGGCCGGTTTTGTAGGATGGCTGGCCGGAGTTAGGATCAGCCACCACCTTGGTGGACCGGCCCTAGCCACCCACGGCCAAAGGGGGTCGGGTGAGGCCCACATGCTCGGGTATTCAGGTTTCTAGTTCGGGTGGTTTAGAACGTTCCCCAAGTAATTAATCCATACCCGGATCGAAATTTGGAATTAAATTGTGAAAGTTGTAATTGACGGGGTTAGAAACTTTAAACGCAAACTAAATTACTCGGAAGTCGGAAATCGATTCCGTCGAGTGCATAGGAACCCTTGAATTATTCTAAGACCGTAGAAACGAAAACGGGAATTTTCGGAGCCCCGGAAGGACGTTTTCAAAACTTGGGCAGATTCGCCATGTCGGGCGAATCGGGCCTTTCCGGGTCCATTATCGACAATGTCGAGTAATTTGGAAGTTTGGGAGTGATCGACATTGTCGGGGTTACTTTTGGGCGTCAAGTTATTAAAGTTCAGTTTATGCCTGCAAGCTTAAAAGTATTTAAAATTGTGTTCTTATTAGATCGTGCCGCAGACCGAGGAAAGGGAAAGCTAGGCGAGTGATCGAGATCACGCCAGAGCTTGTTTGTGCGCTTTTGGAGAAAGCTTACGAGGTAGGGAAAAGTAGCCGGATCTCGGCCCTGACTAGGGAACGTTAACAGTAGAAATGCATGTGACACTTGGGTGTCGTGAGTTACGTAGGTTTATTCGAATATTAGAAAGGCAGGCGACACCGGGTGGTGTCGTATGATACGGGAACGTATCGAACAATAGAAATGCATTTGACACTTAGTAGTGTCGTAGGAGCAGTGAACTTTCGATATTAGAACTACTGGAGGCATTTGGTTATGCCCGGAGGTTGATTGTGAGCCTGTTGATATTAGACCTGCTGGAGGCATTGGTTATGCCCGGAGGTTGATTGTGTAGTTGTGTCTTGGGTGGCCATGAGAGCCCGTATTTTACCGTTGTGTCTTGGGTGGCAATGAGAGCCCGTATTTTACTGTTGTGTCTTGGGTGGCCATGAGAGCCCTTATTTTACTGATGTGTCTTGGGTGGCCATGAGAGCCCGTGTCTTTACTGTTGGTGTCTTGGGTGGCCATGAGTGCCCGTGGGGTTGTTGAACCCTTGTCTTTACTTTTGGTGTCTTGGGTGGCCATGAGTGCCCGTGGTGTTGTTGAACCCGTGTTCTACCGTTGGTGTTTTGGGTGGCCTTGAGTGCCCGTGGGGTTGTTGAACCCGTGTTTTACTGTTGGTGTCTTGGGTGGCCATGAGTGCCTGTGGAGTGTCAAACCGGTGTTGTTGCTGTTTGTTGAACTTTGTTTGTGATTGTGATTGTGGTTACCTGAGGTTGGGGGCCCGCTTCATAATAACGGGGGTCCTGTGATCGCACGCGTTTGCATGTTCAGACGGGGTAGGGGGGCCCGCCCGTGAGGAAAGGGGTCCTGGCCGCGCGTGCGTGGGTTGGGGTGACAGGTCGACAGCCTGATCCGACTTTGTGTCGGGAAAAGTGCGACAGGTCGACCGCCTGGCCTGACAGGGATCGGTAAAGGGCGTGGGGGTTACTGAGCAGTTGGAGTGCGATCCTTTGTGATCTTGTTTGGTGTGCGATCCTTAGTGATCTTGGGTGTTGCGTGGTTATCTGTCGTGTCTTCGGAGGAAGTCGTCAATCGTAGTGTCGGGTCTACATTACGAGTCCGAGTGTTGAGTCGGTTGAGGAAAGTGACGGTTTGTGTCTCAGTCGAGTTACTTGACTTTGGGGATAGTAGTCCCCGATGTTGGGTTTGGTGTTGGTGTTACCGGCATTGTCTGCTAAGTATGCCGTGGTCAGTCTGTTATCCGTGGTGGTGAGCGAACGCTCACCCCTAGCTGCTTTTCCTACAGGTACTGGTCGCGGGATGGACTAGGTGAGCTTCCGAAGCTTGAGGAGCTAGGAGCGGGAGTCCAAGTTTACTTTTGATTCTAGCGACGTATACCTTGTATTTTGTCCGCTTGTTGGGACGTACTTTGAGTTGTAAATTATTATTTTGTTAAACAAATTGATGGTTTTAAAGGGATTTATTCAAAAGGTTTGAAAAGGTTTTATTAAATTAAACGTTCACGTTCCGGGTTCGTTTTTACTGAATTTGGGGCGTGACACAAGACGAAAATGGAGGCAATGGAATCTTAACACTACGCTCAAAAATCGGATTCTGAAAGGTTCACTTCGCTCAAAATCTGAATTCTGAAATGTTTTAGCGAGCATGAAAGGTTTCTGCGCGAATGTGAAGGTAAAAGGACGTCTATACCCTCGAACTATCGCAACTCAGTTAAAAAACTGCCACGCGCGGCTTATTTATGACCCGTGCCACTGATGACGCATTCAAATCAGCGCCATTGCACGATTCGCATCAAACGGCCAAATATGACCCGCAGGTTTACACCGTATGAGCCGGTTCACACCTGATTGTTCTCCTATATATACATGTACATATATACACACACACACATATATATATATATATAGAGAGAGAGAGAGAGAATCACGTACGAACCCCTTTTAAAATATGAACCTGCGAACTCAACCATAACAGACTACGTGTCGCGCTCAGAAAATGCTCTTCTTCTTTTTTCCACCAAGTTTATTAATTTGATCTTTCCCGCTTCATTTCAACTCCAATTTAATTTTTTCTTGCCGTAATATTTTTATTTTTCCATGCTCTGTCTATCAAGTAACGTATTGGATATGTTTTGAAGCAAAAAAAAGACAAGTATAAACAACAATTATGGTAAAACACACTATTTGTAACTCACATCTATCATATTCTCAAGCCACATCACTGTTAACTCAAACTGTTTGAATCCAGATTCATGTATATTTCAAGAAATAAAGCTTGTAACTTGTTTAAATTATGAGTTTTAATGGCAAAAGGACCTTTACAGATCATATATATATGCCCACTTGTATATGTATATCTGAGACCTACATTCGTCATGTCTCATTTGATCAACCTCAAATTTCAGACCAAGTAAAAGCAACCGACCCTTTTATCTGTTGTTACTTTAATGTAATCAAATTACATTTATACAATTAATCACATGTTGATCATGCAATTGTATCAGTAGCAACACTTATCTGCTGATTGTATAAACGATGAATAAGGTATATGATTTTTTTGGAAGGCTAATTAACCTCTTTACTGGAACCAACTCCAACCAATATTTGCTTATAATTTACAGAGGCAAGACCTGAATGAAGTCTTGAGTAGAAACTAGTAACAAGGAATGGTTGGCTGGTCCTCTGCCTAGGGAAATATCAGTTGTCATGGTCCAAAGTGAAGGATAGAGAATGTCATGCCATGTGGGGAAGAGGATAGGGACACATGGTCCTCTTTTCTATGAACCAGAACATAGGACAAAATCACAACAATCTTGATCACTATGAATGAGGTTCATACAAGAATGCCAAATATTATACCAGTCTACTAGTCTCATGACTTTTGTTCTTGTGTGTCAAAGGTTGCATGACTTTACCACACCATTTCGTAACACGACATGATACCCATAAAAATTACCTTTCTTGGTATGTTAAATTTTAGTAACTTCTTTTTGTATGATTAAATATCATTTGATAATCTTATTATACGATCTTTTCTGCTGAACATGTTTATTTAAGTCATATCATTCACCAATTCAAAACAAAATCATTTATTCATTACAGTACTACTCTAGCTCGTTACAATATATGCAAATACCAATATCTGACTTGGTTAATTAGTGATAGACTAAAAGGTATAAAGGAAACCTATTGCCTGTATTCCACTAATATATGTCAGTCCAAGCATCCATACATATGTTGCAATTAATAAATAAGTATGATGTCACAGGACTGAAACTACAACACTATCACTTCATGACAACCTTAATCGCCAATTTTTCGATAATTCACCATTGCTTTCTAAGTTTCTCAAAACCTTAAATAAGTTAATCCTATAATTACAATCACCGATAAGCAATTATACAACTTGAATGTGTAGAGTGAGCTTAAAATGTGGAGTATATGGAAAGAGAAGCGAAAGCAAATAAGGTAGAGCTAGAAGGAAAAATCAACCAAACGATAAAGCTCCAACAAAACCCAACTTGAGATGCAGAACAGTGAAAACCCAGTGGCACCAAGGGAGGCTATATTAGGTAAGAATTGAAAACCCACCCAAACTACAGAAACACAAGGCTGAACCAGAGCCTTAAAGTTACCCCAAAGGAGTAGAAGCCGCCATACCATAAAAACATTGTCCATGGTTACGTATTCATAGTAGCTACTGTCAATATACTTGAAATACAGGCTCATAAAAATGACAATGACTGAAAAAGTTTTACACCTGAAAAATGACAAATGTTTATGCTTTATTCTAACTTTAATATCAATATCAGAACAACTTTAACACTAACTGTGACAATCTCTGGTAATATCAATATCAGAATGTAAAACATTGTCTATGTATGTAACAGTCGAAATTACCCAATTCAATGTTCTAGCTAATCTATTATTAGATCATTGATTGCATGACCAATCCATTTCATCAGTTTCCAATCATGCATCATCAGAATCATCAAAGCAATCAAAAGCAAAAACAAAAACGGATAATACTATCGGTTAATCATGACCAATGTAATCTTTCAGCAAAAACATGTGACATGGTGGAGATTTTCAGAGCAAGCAAAAACAAAAAATCCCCAAATCGATTTCCCTAACTGAAACCCTAAAACCCCCACATCGATTTCCTAACTGAGACACTAAAACCCCCAAATCGATTTCATATAAACCCTAACAAAACGAAAGTACAAAATCGAGATAGGAAAATGTCGATTACCTCTAGCAATACACGTCTCGGCTTCGGTTGCTCAATGTGAAACTTCTGCTCAATGTGGCGTGGGAACTGATGAACAACTGACTGAAGCTCGAATGAGAACGAAGAAGAAGAGCTGAAGCTCGAGAGAGAGGCCGAGAAGAAGAGCTGAAGCTCAAGAGAGAGAGACAATTCTGAAGCAAATACGAGAGAGAGAGAGAGTGGCAACGTGAAACACAGGTTCTTGGAGGGCAAAATCGAGATTTCACATGCCCAAATAACGTCCATACAATTTTTTAAACGGAAAGTGGTATAGTTTGAATCCATAGTAACAAAGAATGGATTCACAAGAGAAAAAATTCAGCACTATTTCTTACTAAAACAAGAACACCGGTTAACGAATGATTGGCTTGAGTCTCCAAGACGTCTACGTATCCACATGGGATTCAAAGCCACGTAGTTCTTCTCTTTGAGGACTCAAGAACACAAAAATGGAGGTGAAAACTTTCCAAACCCGAAATTGCAAGGGAAGGGGGAGAGAAGTTGTGTTTCCTATTCTTGTCTTGTGTTTGTTATGCTGAAAAAAGATGACTTAAACATAACAAAACTCATACTTGTCCAACTAAAGGTATGTGACAAGTATGGTGTCAAGTAATGTGTAAATATGACAAAGTATGGCAAGACAAGATTGGGTTAGGTGGTGAATCACCAACACCTTAATCCTTGTCTTGCTAACTTAGTACTAATTAATCAAGACTTGATTAATTAGTTCCATGGGCCTTGGTTGCATGGGCCTTTCATGGGCCTCTTGGAACATGGCTCGTGGCCATTTCCAACGAGGTCACGTGATTCGCTCATCGCCTCCAAGCCTTCCATACCGGAAATGTCCAACATTATCCGACGCGATCAATCCAAAGACTCCAAGCCTTGTCTCGATCCGTAAAGTCCTATTCACTTACGGGCACATGACCCAAAACCCAGTTTTGGTCATGTCCCGAGACAACTCCCTTTTGGCCATTCTTCATAAATGTGTCAATGAGTTTCATCCTCCGTTGTGACCCTTAGGTTTATGCATGTCAATAGATCAACGTAAAATCCCATTTTACTTGATCCTATTTAAGTGGCAACTAACGAGACTTTAGTATTGCCTGACACTGCATAACGAATCGACCCTGTCGATTCTAACCTTTCCGTCGTCCCTGTCATTATCCTTTTATCTCCGATATCCTAATTGAGATAAGGCATAGAGCCGTCATCCTTATTATACTCAATCATTGTTCCTTGATATGTGAGATGACCATGGCCATGCTATTCTTTCAGTCACTCTCGATTAAGCGGCCGAGAACCGATATCTTTCCCATACCTCAGTATGAGGGATAAATCTCTTAGCCATCTTTCGTGTCACTCATGTAGCCCGTCCCCAAGCCAATCCTGGCCGTTATGGAAGCCCTGTTACGGACAACGTTAAGCTCAGGTCAAACTCAGTTGTTGACTACATAGCAATCACAAAGACTCCTTGGTCTAAGGATACATGACAAGCTACGACACTGAATATGTTCATGACTTAATCTATGGCACATATTCAGGTCAGGTCGTCCAATATCATGTCCCACATGATATCTATGATCAGACTCCGGAATCCCATTCCAATGACTAACAGAACGTAAGCCATAAAGAGCCATCTTTCATACTAGTCGCTTCTAGTGAAGCTTTGTTGACTAGTGACCCATCGAGTGTGATCTATCTCGATCTATGGTTCTATTCACATGATGGGCATAGATCAGAGCACACATCGATATATTACTCCAACACATAAGTAATATAAAGCCGCTTTAATTTTATTGCTAACGATGATATGTACATTTGGACATTAAGGATTGAACTACGGGCACTAAGACTAACAATCTCCCACTTGCCCTAGTTCCAATCTAAACTCCAATATGTCCCCATCGACTTTACATGTCTAACATGGTTAGGCAACGACACTACCTTAGTCAAAGGGTTGGCTATGTTATCATCTGTTGCAATATAGGTTATCTTCACTTCACCTCAGTTCAGTATTTTTCTGATTAGGTGGATATGCCGTAGTACATGTTTGGATTTGTTATGCGATCTGGGCTTTTAGCTTGCGCATTGGCCCTTGTGTTGTCGCAAAATGGATTCACCGGGTTGGATGGGTTTTTAATTACACCCAACCCTGCCGTGAATTTCCAAATCCACATAGCCTCCTCAGCTGCCTTTGCAGCGTCCATGAACTTGGCCTCTGTTGTAGATTCGGCAATGATATCTTGCTTTACGCTCTCCCAGCTAAAGCTCTGCCATTCAACATAAACACATATCATGAATGACTTCTAAAGTCATCTGGATTTGTCTTGTAAAACTAGCGTCTACTCATCCTTCGACGACTAGTTCAGCATCATCTTTCCCCGGGTTATACTGATATCTACTGGTACAACATAAGGCTTACGAGACGTCCGGTCTCATACATGTCATGGAATATATGATTGATCCTGCCCCCAGGCGCATAGGATTCTCATCATCCTTTTCAGCTCATCAGGTGTCTTAGGACACTGAGTCTTGCTGAGATGAATGCCATGACTAGTGGGTAAGAGTCCTTTCTTTGAATCGAGGATTAAGAACCTACTCAATGCCTTGTTCACATAGGTTCCCTGACTTAAATCCAAGACCCTCTTGGTGCGATCTCTACATATATTAATCCTTAAGATATAAGAAGCATCGCCTAAGTCCTTTATTGAAAAACACTTCCTCAACCAAGCTTTAGTCTCGTGCAAGTTTGGGATGTCGTTTTCAATGAGAACCAAAAAGGTAATCTTGCTCCCACTAGCCTTCTTATAAACGCAAGATTCATCCTCGTTCTTGATTAAGCCAAATCCAATTACAACTTCATCAAAACGAAGGATCCAACTCCGAGAAGTTCGTTTTAATCCATAAATGGATTTCAAAAACTTATAAATCTTTCCCTTATTCTTCGGATCGTCAAAACCTTTGGGCCGAGACATTTAGGAAAGCGGTTTTGCCATCCACTTGCCATATCTCGTAATTATGATACGCAGTTATGTCAAGAAGAATTTGGATCGATTTTGACCATAGCCACTAGGGAGAAGGTTTCCTCATAGTCAATACATTGGATCTGCCTATAACATTTCGCCACCAGTTGAGCTTTGTAGGTCAGAGGGTTGCCGTCCATGTCCATCTTCACCTTGAAGATCCATTTGCATCCGATGGTCCTCACACCATTGATGCGATAACCCGGTTCCCAGACTCGGTTGTCCGACATGGATTGCATTTCCTCCCTCATGGCTCCCAGCCATACCTCGGAGTCGGGCCCATCCACGACTTCCTGAAAGGTGGCTGGATCATTGTGATCCACCATGACTTCATTGTCACCTTCGGATACCATATCTTGGAGGTGGAAGATTGATCCTTTCAAATCGCCTTGGATCTTCCGGAATGGTAACAAGAATTGGTTCTTACTCTACGACAATCTCTGGCTCCTTTCTACTGGGTTGTCAATTGGTTTAGACAGATCTGTACCATCCTGAATTTCTTCGAGATGCACAGTCCTCCCAATGACGTCTTTGGAAACAAAAATCTTTTTCCATAAAGACCTCATCCCAAGCGACGAACACCATGTTCTCACTGGGATTGTAGAAGTAGTATCCCGTTGTTGCTTTGGGATACCACACGAAGGTGCATATCTCAGATCTTGGTTCGAGCTTAGTCGAAACCAAATGTTTCACATAAGCCTCGCAACCACAAATATTTAGGAAGGACAAAGCGGGCATCATCTCGTACCATTTTTAAAATGGTGTCTCTTCCACACCCTTCGTCGAAGCCCGATTCACAATGAATGCGGTTGTCTGTAGAGCATAACCTCTGAAAGAGATTGGGAGATCAGTCCAACTAATCATGGAACGGACCATTGTCTAACAATGTCCGATTTCTCCGTTTGGCTACACCTTTTGTAACAACCACTCCTGGTCAACGCCAGTCAAATCTGCGAAAAACAGGAAAATTTAAATTTTTTAAGCAAACACTTAATTAAACCTAAGATGGACCCCGAGGGTCATACCGGACTTAAGTTGACCCTGTTATCGACCAAAGTGAGTTCCGGGGGACTCAGGGCAACTTTCTGACCAATTTGGGAAATGTTGACTTTTCGCTGGAAAAGTCAACCTAGCGACGTTTTGGTCCATTCGAGGACCGTTTTGGATCCAAAAAGCTTAGCCGTCGTCGCAGCGGTCTTAGTTGAGCCGTTTCCTTATAGCCCGTGAAGCTTCGTAATTTCTTGGAAAAAGTGCCCGTTCGGGGCCCGAGACGGCCGATTTTCGCGAATCTGATTGAAAAATATCTAGAAGATATTTTCCAAAAGGGGTGGGACCCACTTGACACATGTCAAGCAAATGGTGGTCAGTTGTTTTTAAACCAAAATAAAGGTGGACCCACATGACACATGTCATGAATATGATGGTTAGTTGTTTTTAAACTAAAACAAAAGGAAAGAGGAAGAGTGTTACACGTTCATTATTGAAAAAAATGGAGTTTTGGAGAGAGAAAGGTGAGTTAGAAGAAGGAGAGAAAAGAGAAGGAGAAGTTTAAGGTTTTGGTGATTCCCGTCGATCAAACCGTTGGATCGTCTCAACGATAGAAGATTCAAGCTCACACCGTCATTCTCTACGGTGAGCACCTAACCGATTTTCGTTTTGTTAAGTTCGAATTTTAGGGTTTGAGTTTAAACGATTCAAATATGGTTGGGTTTTGGTTAGAATTGGTTTAAAGATGAATGGTTGAGGTTTAGGGTTCGTTAGGAACGTTTTGGGGAAAAAAGGGAATTTTTCCAAGCTTAGTCGGGTGGGGCCCACGTGCTCGGGTGATCGGGTTTTGTGTTCGGGTGGTTTAGAACGTTCCCCGGATCATTTATCCACAACCGAATTGAAATTTGGATTTAAATTGGAAAAGTTGTAATTATCGGGTTTAGAAACTTTAAACGTTAATTAATTGACTCGGAAGTCGGAATTCGATTCCGCCGAGTGCCTAGGAACCTTTGAATTATTCTAAGACCGTAGAAACGAAAACGGGAATTTTCGGAGCCCCGGAAGGGCGTTTTCAAAACCCGGGCAGATTCGCCATGTCGGGCGAATCGGGCCTTTCCGGGTCCAATATCGACAATGTCGAGTAATTGGGGAGTTTGGGAGTGATCGACATTGTCAGGGTTACTTTTGGGCGTCAGGTTTATTAAAATTCAGCATTATTCCTGCAAGCTTAAAAGCGTTTAAAATTGTGTTCTTGTTAGATCGTGCTGCAGACCGAGGAAAGTGAAAGCTAGGCGAGTGACCGAGAGCACGCCGGAGCTTATTTGTGCGCTTTTGGAGAAAGCATACGAGGTAGGGAAAAGTAGCCGGATCTCGGCCTTGACTAGGGAAAGTTAACAGTAGAATTGCATATGACACCGGGGTGTCGTGGGTTAAGTAGGTTTATCAAATATTAGAAAGACATGATACGGGAACTTAGCGAATATTAGAAAAGCATGTGACACTTAGTAGTGTCGTAGGAGCATAGAACTTATCGATGTTAGAATTACTGGAGGCATATGACCATGCCCGGAGGTTGATTGTGAACCTATCGATATTAGGAGTACTGGAGGCATATGACCATGCCCGGAGGTTGATTGTGAAACTGTTGATATTAGGACTGTTGGAGGCATTGGTTATGCCGGAGGTTGATTGTGTAATTTGTGTCTTGGGTGGCCACGAGTGCCCGTGGGGTTGTTGAACCCATGTCTTTACTGTTGGTGTGTCTTGGGTGGCCATGAGTGCCCGTGGGGTTGTTGAACCCGTGTCTTTACTGTTGGTGTGTCTTGGGTGGCCATGAGTACCCGTGGGGTTGTTGAACCCGTGTCTTTACTGTTGGTGTGTCTTGGGTGGCCATGAGTGCCCGTGGGGTTGTTGAACCCGTGTCGTTACTGTTGGTGTGTCTTGGGAGGCCGTGAGTGCATGTGGGGTTGTTGAGCCCGTGAGTTACTGTTGGTGTGTCTTGGGTGGCCATGAGTGCCCGTGGGGTTGTCGAACCCGTTTCGTTACTGTTGGTGTGTCTTGGGAGGCCGTGAGTGCCTGTGGGGATGTTGAGCCCGTGAGTTACTGTTGGTGTGTCTTGGGAGGCCGTGAGTGCCCGTGGGGTTGTTGAGCCCGTGAGTTGTTGGTGGTTTTGAGAGGCCGTGAGTGCCCGTGGGGTTGTTGAGCCCGTGAGTTACTGTTGGTGGTTTTGAGTGGCCGTGAGTGCTTGTGGGGTTGTTGAGCCCGTGAGTTACTGTTGGTGTATCTTGGGAGGCCGTGAGTGCCTGTGGGGTTGTTGAGTCCGTGTTTGACGGTTGGTGTCTTGGGTGGCCATGAGTGCATGTGGAGTGCTGAACTTGTGTTGTTGCTGTTTGTTGAACTTTGTTTATGATTGTGATTGTGGTTACCTGAGGTTGTGGGCTCGCTTCATGAAACGGGGGTCCTCGATCACACGCGTCTGCATGTTCAGACGGGGTAGGGGGCCCGTCCGTCAGTAAAGGGGTCCTGGCCGCGCCTGTGTGGTTCGGGGTTGTGAGTGTGATAGGTCGACAGCCTGATCCGACTTTGTGTCGAGGAATTGCGAGAGGTCGACCGCCTGACCTGATGAGATCGGTAAAGGGCGTGAGGGAGGTTACTGAGCAGCTGGTTTGCGATCCTTTATGATCTTGTTTGGTGTGCGATCTTTTGTGATCTTGTTTGGTGTTGCGTAACTTTCTGTCGTGTCCTTGGAGGAGGTCGTCGATAGTTGTGTTGGGTTTACATTACGAGTCCGAGTGTTGAGTCTGTTGAGGAAGGTAACGGGTTGTGTGTCAGTTGAGTACTTGAGTTTGGGGATTGTATTCCCGGTGTTGGGTTTGGTTTTGGTGTTACCGGCATTGTCTGCTAATTATGCCGTAGTCATCCTATTATCCGTGGTGGTGAGCGAACACTCACCCCTAGCTGCTTTTCCTACAGGTACCGGTCCAGGTTGGACTAGGTGAGCTTATGAAGCTTGAAGAGCTAGGAGCGGGTTTCTGGGTTTTACTTTTGAGTCTAGTGACGGATACCTTGTTTTGTCCACTTGTTGGGACTTATTTTGAGTTGTAAATATTATTTTGATTAACTAAATGGTAATTTTAAAGTGTTTATTCAAAACAGGTTTCAATTGTTTTATGATTTTAAATGTTCGCGTCCCGAGTTCGGTTTACCGAAATTGGGGCGTGACACCTTTCAACTACAGTGTCCCAGGAGGAGTCCATTCCAAAAGAATCCCATTCTCTTTTAGATGATCTAATAACTCTGTGGTCAAGTATTTTCCACCTCGATCCAATCGAAGTGCCTTAATACTTTTGTCGAGCTGGTTTTCTACTATAGTCTTAAACTCTTTGAATTTATGAAAAGCTTCAGACTTATGTCTCACCGAATAGACATAACCATATTTACTGTAATCATCAGTAAATGTGATAAAGTAGCTAAAACCCCTCCTGGCAAGTGAACTTATTGGTCTACACACATTCGAGTGTATCAGCCCCAATAATTTACCCGCCATTTCATCGCGATCGATAAAAGGCACTTTAGTCATTTTGCCCATCAAACAAACCTTGCACCTATCGATCGAATGGAATTCGAATGAAACTGAAAGCCCGCACTTCTGAAGTGTTGATAGGCGCTTCTTGTTTATGCGGCCCAAATGACAGTGCCATAACAGAGTTAGGTTTAAATTGTTGGATTTAGACCTCTTGGTATTAACGAAATATATAGAACTTGAGGCATTGTTACCCATATCTAATATGTACAATACTCTAACCAAGTTAGTGCTGGTATAAAGCATATCATTGCATAGAACATTGAAAACTCCATTTCCAATATTAACATTATATCCTTCCTTGTGAAACATGGATACATATATAATATTCCTACTAAAAGTAGGTATGCAATATACATTATACAATACTAAGACAATTCCTCTTGGCAAATCAAAACTCATGGATCCTACAGCAGTTGCCACAACTCTGAGGTCCACTTGGTGCTTTCCAAACCTCTCATACTTTCAGCCACCATATATTAGTGCATGTGTGAGATTCAGTCCTGGTATCTAATACCCATGAATCTTTGAAAGTAGAGAGATGTAGCTCTATAGAGTTAATACCGGATGAAGGCACGGTCCCACCGCCCTTCCTTAGATCATCCAGGTTTCCTGATGAAGGCGCAGTCCTACAGCCCTTCTTCAGATCATCCAAGCTATTTGATGAAGACGCAGTCCCACTGCCCTTCTTCAGATAAGCCATGAACTTCCTGTAATCCCGGTTCCAATGACCAGGCTGTTGGCAGTAGAAGCAGACATTCTCAAGTGTCTCATCTTTCCTACCAAGTGCGCATGGGCCCCGCCCTTGCCACTTCCAATTACCTTGTTGACCATCAGAATATCCTTGGATCCCAGATCCCTGATATATTCTTCTCAGCAGTTAATGACACTTCATGTAACTCTGATATGGTCTTAGAGACAGCCTGGTCAAGGACATATTCTTTGCGTTCAGACTTGAGGACTATCCTCAAAATTCTGTACCAGTCCAAATAGTTTGTCCCATTTAGCTTGACCCTGTCAAGAATGGTTTTTAATGACAAACTATTAATGTTCCCTGAATTTTCCATTTGATCTACAACAGATAAATTCAATCAGTAAACTGAATAAATTTTATGAAGATCAAGCTTTGTCACGCCCCAATTTCAGTGAACCGAACTCGGGACGCGAACGTTTAAAATAGGAAAACACTTTGAAACCATTTCCATCAAAACACTTTACAATACCAATTTAGTTCAACAAAAAAAATAATTACAATTTAAAACACGTTCCAACAAGTGGACAAAAGTAGTTAGCGTATGGCTGATGCGTGCGCAACAGGGTCAGAACACCTCTCAGATGTTCCTCATGCGCCGCCTCGTTCTTCGAGTAGATCATGATGTCGTCTACAAACACCACCACAAACTGATCTAAGAACGGCCGGATTATACTGTTCATCAGATCCATGAACGCTGCAAGTGCGTTCGTCAATCCAAAGGCCCAAGAACTCGTAATGCCCATAGCGTGTCCGGAATGCGGTCTTTGCGAAGTCCCCCTCTCGGACTCGCAACTGGTAATATCCGGATCGCAGATCGATCTTCGAGAAACACGTCGACCCTCTCAACTGGTCGAACAAGTCGTCAATTCTTAGCATCGGGTATCGGTTGTTCATCGTAACCCGGTTCAGTTTCAAGTAGTCCGTACACATCCGAAGCCCTCCACTCTTCTTCTTCACGAAGAGTGCTGGCGCTCCCCACAGCGATGTGCTCGGACGAATAAATCCCTTCTTCCGGCGCTCCTCAAGCTGGCGCTTCAGCTCGGTCAACTCTGCTGGCGCGAACTTGTAAGGCGTCATCGATATCGCTGCCGTTACCGGCGCCAGGTCAATCCTGAACTCCACCTCACGAACTGGTGGCAACCCGCTCAACTCCTCAGGGAAGACCTCGGGGAACTCGCACGCCTCTCGCGGTAACTCTCGGCTCAGCACGGCCGATACTTCCTTTACTGCGGACAAGCCGACAGGAGAACTCCGCTCCCACTGCTGAGAATACACGAACCTCTCGTGTTGCCCGTTGACACCGTCACTCATCGTCTGTGACAGTCGATATTGGCTCGGTACTTCGCCAGCCAATCTACTCCCAAGATTACGTTAAAGGTTTTCATTTCGTAAGTATCCTTCCCACGGATATACGCACAAGTTCAGTCGCTGTCGATCCTCACGGATCCTCGCAGTCTCTCTAAAACCTCGCTCCACTGCCGTCGTCGTGCCTACCAACTCCGAACATACCCGATCCTCGGGGTAAGGACTCGATCCAGCATCAGGGCTCTTGGGCCCTCTTTCGAACCTCCTGTGTCAGTTCGCTTCTCTGATTTCGCAAGCACGACAGACTCTAGTCGACACCACACCACCACCAACCGGCGTGTCCAGACGCAGGGGTGGAATCAACGGCTCTAAACTCAGCCCCAACCTTTCAGCACAACTCGACGAACAAACGAGTGTGATAACCCGGCACCCAATGAAACTGACGCCCAAATCGGAGACTGAACACCCACTCCATTAGTCACCCTGGTAAGGTCTAGTGTAACCCTCACACGGTCCTCTAGGCATTTACTTGTAACTTTCCGCAACCAAACCAGTGTTCGCTACTCGTCCCTTGCGGGAAAAGTAGTAAAGGGGATGAGCGTTATGCTCACCTCCATGGACACCCGTTCGATTAAGGCATACTAATAATGCATTAAAGACTTATCGATCTAACCAGGGCAAACCACCACCTCAAAGCCGGATGCCAAACGCCACACTGCTCACGCCAACAACACCTCAAGTACTCGCTTACGTAAGATAAACCTCGACACGGGAAGCACTTCCTCAATTCAGTAATCACTAATGTTCACAACCTCACTACCCCAAAGACCCGATCACGTAGGGAAACCTCAAACGGGGATCATGTTCTCAACTAAGCCAACACTGTTGCTCACAATATTAGTACTTCAATTATAATAATACGTAAGCGAAAACTCAATCAACAACCCAACCGTACACCAGGCCTACGGCTTCTACAACCCACAACCGCGAACACAACCACGTAAAACAGACGCTCAAACCGCACGAACGTGAACCGAGTCACACAACCGCAAACCTAAACGCACAACGAAACAACAACCACCAAAAGTTTGAAAACGGCTTACTGGACCGGACCGGTACACGACCCCTGCCATGCAACTCTCCGGGCCAGAACCCAAAACCTGGAGGGCCCCTTACCGGGCCGGCGTCTAATACCTGCCGGGCCCCTTACCGGGCCGGCAGCCAAACCGGTCCATTCTACCTACCGGACCAAACCAGTGACCCTGATAATATAGCGGTAATGATTTCACACTACTTACACCCGCTATGTCTACCCTAGGGTATTCGTAACCTTCCCTGCTAATAGCGACCCGTACACAAGTACGTCGCAGACAACGACCACCAAACACATAACACAGTTACGGCAAATCAAGACCGACCTCAAACACAAGCCAACACGGCCGAGTAACAGCAAAACACGCCCACCGGGCCAACCAACACCAAACTACGCCCATCGGGCCAAACACAATCAAATACACACGCCCACGGCGTCAAACAACATCAAAACGATCAAATTTTTAAAGCTTTCTCCACTTCATTAAAACCTCATTTCTTGACATCAGGTGGTTACAACCCGGTCCAGGCGTCCCCGAACTACGTTGTACCGACTTGATATCAGTACCGTCACGTTCGACTACAGGAGCGCTCTTGAGTCGACCCGCAACAGCTTAAAACGTTTCACGTAGCAACAACAATCAGCAAGCCAGCAAGGAAAATCTGCACGTACTCACAAACACAAACATGACTCACAATACCACGGGTCTACACACGGTTCCCGACCTGTGTACCCAACGCACGCTGGGACTTTACCGACTCGACTCTCCCCACCTAATTGACGTACAGTCCAAGGTGTGAAATCTCGAGCTCTGATACCAAGCTGTCACGCCCCAATTTCAGTGAACCGAACTCGGGACGCGAACGTTTAAAATAGGAAAACACTTTGAAACCATTTCCATCAAAACACTTTACAATACCAATTTAGTTCAACAAAAAAAATAATTACAATTTAAAACACATTCCAACAAGTGGACAAAAGTAGGTATCCGTCACTAGACTCAAAAACAACCCGGACTCCGCTCCTAGCTCCACAAGCTTCGAGAGCTCACCTAGTCCGTCCTGTGATCAGTACCTGTAGGAAAAGCAGCTAGGGGTGAGCGTTCACTCACCACCACGGATAACAGACTGACTACGGCATAATTAGCAGACAATGCCGGTAACACCAATAATAAAGTCTACACCGGGGGACACTGTCCCCAACCCAAGGACTCTGACTGATCATACACCCACTGTTACCTTCCTTGACTAACTCAACACTTTGACACATAAAGTAGACCCGACACAACGATCACGACCTCTCCCAAGGACTCGAAAGAAACGACGCAACACCAAACATGATCACAAAGGATCGCACACCAAACAAGATCACAAAGGATCGCAAACCAGCTGCTCAGTAACCTCCCTCACCAGACTCAACCTCAAACTCGTAAAGTAAAACCGACACAACAAACAATGACGACCTTCCCCAAAGACACGAACACGGATCAGGCTAGCCGAAGAATGCTCGTAACCTGCCGGGACCCGGTCACGGATCAGGCTAGCCGAAGAATGCTCATAACCTTTCGGGATCCGGACACGGAACAGGCTAGCCGAAGAATGCTCAGAACCTGCCGAGGCTCGAGTTTGGTTAGGCCAGCCGAAGAATGCTCGTAACCTGCCAAAATCCACACCACTCCCCGACACACAGTCAGTTCGGGCAAACACAACCACAGGCACAAGCAAGTTCAACAAACAGGCACTCAAGGCCACTCAAGACACCTCAACAGTCAAGACTCGGGTTCAACAACCCCACGGCCATCATGGCCTCCCAAAACACAACCATTTAACTCACGGGCTCAACAACCCCAAGACGCTAAAATAACACACGGGCTCTCATGGCCACCCAAACTCAACATCAAACACAAGGGCTCTCATGACCACCCAAACTCAACAATAAATAACACGGGCTCTCAAGGCCACCCAACTCGACAACAATTAACACGCAACAACCTCCGGCATAATCGATGCCTACAACAGTCCTAAGATCACTAGTTTCACCACCAACCTCCGGGCATGGTCATATGCCTCCAGCAGTCCTACTATCAACAGTTTCACAATCAACCTCCGGGCATGGTCATATGCCTCCAGTAAATCAATTATCGCTAAGTTCTCTACTCCTACGCCACTACTAAGTGTCACATGCCTTTTCAATAATTTCTAAGTTCCCGTAACATGGTTTTCTAATATTCGATAACCTAGATAACCCACGACACCCCGGTGCCACATGCAATTCTACAGTTAACTTTCCCTAGTCAGGGCCGAGATCCGGCTACTTTTCCCTACCTCAACTGAAGAGCAACCGCTAAGTCTCCTAGCTGCTGACGTCCTAGCTCGCTACCTCCGATCTTCTCTTCGATCGAAGCCGGACTCTAAATTTAACACGAAGCCACAAATCAATAACGGTTCCACCGTTAAACTAAAGGTTACGATTAGTCTAGTTTAGAACCGACAATTGTCCCTTAAGCTCGAGTGGGATAAAAGCGGGGTCACGGCGAATCGGGTTTGAGTACCCGAGCACCGAAACCGGTGCATGCGAGGCACGGTCCCAATGCACGAATCCCGAGGTCCGGTTCAGCGGTCCGCTTTTGTTCCTCTCCAAACCGAATTAACAGTCCATTTTAACCAGAGTTCCAGAGTCGTTCAAATGCTCAAAAATCCGTTTTAAAATCAAACTGATTTTACTTCCGTTCTATTTTCAAATCTGATTTTGAAGCCCAATTCCAATTTGAAACCGTCTTTATTTACCTCTTTTTAATTTAAATCATATTTCGTTTTACTTCCAAAATCAATTCTTTTTCAACAAAAGACACATTTCTGAGTCGGACTCGTCCAGATCAATAACAATTTTCTTACGTCCGAAATACAAACATCGAATTTTTATTCCAAATATCGTTTTATCTTCTTCACTGAAATTACAATACAATTTGTCGTTTCAAAACAAAAACACAGATCCAAAATGGAGACGAACGATACGGAAATTAAACCGGCCGCCGGCGAAGACGTCGCCGGCGACTAAACCCCCAGGCACGAACCTCACGTGGAGGAAGGGCGGCAGGACGGTGCATGGCGGTGCACGGCGGCGGTGACTTCGGACGGCGAGGAGATGTCGGGTTTACAGCCGTGGAGGTAGGGAGCACGGCGGGGACCTTCCTCGCCTCAGATCCGGACGGCCCCGATGGCTCCGTCCCGGATCTGTCGAACGCGCCGGTGACCTGGCTCCGGTCGCTCACGGCGATGGCGAAGAGAGGCGAAGACGAAGGGGAGGACGACGGCGGTTCGGGAGACCTGAGGAGGCGGAGGCTACGGCCTCAGATCCGGACGAGCTTGAAGTCCCGTCTCGGACCAGGTGAGCTCGCCTCTGCAGAGCTTTCCCAGAGACGACGGGAAACTCGGGCCAGAGCTCGGTGAGGGAAAAGGGCGGCGGCTCGGTGGTGGCGTGGTGGCTGGACGGAGAGGGAAGGAGACGGGGGCGGCGTGGGGACGAGGGAGCTGGTCGCCGGAGAGGATGAAGATGGGAGAGAGAGGATCGGGTCGGCGAGGGTTCGGCAGAGAGGGAGGGATTCGAAGAAGACGAAGCAGAAGGAGAGGGAAGGAGGCTGCGTTGAAAAGAAATTAGGGTTTTACCCTAATTTCGTGCTTAAATAGCACGGGCCTCACGGGCCTCTCGGCCCAACAGCCAATTCATCTGGGTCAGGCCTGGCTGGGCCTGTGGTTCTGGTCGGGTCTGACCGGCCCAACTTCATTTTTTTTAACGAATTACAAACCAAAACCGATTTGAAAAAAAAAACAACCTTGACGCTCCGATCGAACACAATTAAATAAATTAATCTTTTTACTGAGGCGGTCTTCACAAGCTTAAACACCAACAATCGATTCTAAACCTTTAGAATCTGAAACCAAGATCCTTGATTCACTCGATTAAGCTGAACTAATGCCCACCACTTAATCGAGCTATGTAGGTAGGACTCCATTCAATCACATCCAATGTGACTCTTGGCTAGGGTATGTACTTATGTACACGGCTTACCATATTTGTTACCCTAGCTCAACCTCAGGCTGAGAATCGTAGTCGGGTCCACCAATTTTCAACTATGGCCCGTCACTATGTAGGTGCTCCGCTAATACGCACGACACCCACATATGTCGTCCAAACCTACTACCCCGCTTTCCCATGGATGCTCCGCTAATGCGCACGACACCCATAGGACGGGGAGGTAGTAAGGTGTCGATAATTTGGAGGTATCGGACATGACCCGTTTCATCCTCCAGTGTGACCCTTAGGTTTATGCATGTCAATAGATCAACATAAAATCCCATTTTACTTGATCCTATTTAAGTGGCAACTAACGAGACTTTAGTATTGCCTGACACTGCATAACGAATCGACCCTGTCGATTCTAACCTTTCTGTCGTCCCTGTCATTATCCTTTTATCTCCGATATCCTGATTGAGATAAGGCATAGAGCCGTCATCCTTATTATACTCAATCATTGTTCCTTGATATGTGAGATGATTGAATATATGATACCCAGTATCATGTGCATGGCCATGCTATTCTTTCAGTCACTCTCGATCAAGCGGTCGAGAACCGATATCTTTCTCATACCTTAGTATGAGGGATAAATCCCTTAGCCGTCTTTCGTGTCCCTCATGTAGCCCGTCCCCAAGCCAATCCTGGCCGTTATGGAAGCCTTGTTACGGACAACGTTAGGCTCAGGTCAAACTCAGTTGTTGACTACATAGCGATCAAAAAGACTCATTGGTCTAAGGATACATGACAAGCTACGACAATGAATATGTTCATGACTTGATCTATGGCACATATTCATGTCGGGTCGTCCAATATCATGTCCCACATGGTATCTTTGATCAGACTCCGAAATCTCATTCCAATGACTAACAGAACATAAGCCATAAAGAGCCATCTTTCATACTAGTCGCTTCTAGTGAAGCTTTGTTGACTAGGGACCCATCGTGTGTGATCTATCTCGATCTAGGGTTCTATTCGCATGGTGGGCATAGATCAGAGCACACATCGATATATTACTCCAACACATAAGTAATATAAAGTCACTTTAATTTTATTGCTAACGATGATATATACATTTGGACATTTAGGATTGAACTACGAGCACTAAGACTAACACGCTTCCCTCCCCGGTGGCCGGATTCCGGTGACCAAGAGAAATCTCTAATTTCTCCAATAAGCTCCTAACTAGTTCTAGGTTCTCCAAATCACCATTTTAAGCTTTAGAACTTCAATTTTCACCTCAAATTATCCAAAGTTTCAAGACCCATGGTGGGTTTCATCAAAAACTACTCAAACTAAGTGATTTCCATCATCGCACTCCACTTCTTCATCACAAGTCAACATTTAACTCAAGAAGACTTCAAAACTCATCAATCCCCACTAGTTCCAAGCCTTTTCTAGAAAACCCATAAACCCAAACTTCATAAAAATGAATTTGGTTTGAATATTTACCTTAGAAATGGATAGATTAAGAGGATTAAGACGTTTTCGTGAAGGTTTCGTGAAGAAATGCCCTTAAATGAGCTCCCTTTGTCTTGTTTATTCTTCAAGCTTCAATGGAGTCTCCAATCTCTCTCTTCTCTCTATGTTGGTCGGCCAAGGTAGAAGAAATGCAGAAATTTTTGCCCCATGTGGTCTTATCCTCAAGGTGGAAAAGTCTCTTTCGTCCTTTAGCCCGCCTCTCTCTATGTTGTCCATATGTGGGGACCATTTGGTCTTTTAACCCCCTTTTCTTCCCCTCCAAGCTAACATGGACATGTGTCCATGTGGGGACCACTCCTACCCCAAAATATCTCAGCTCTTATTATTTTATTCGTTAATAATCCAAAATCGACCTAGTTTGACCTGGGTTTGACTTTTTCACACAACGTGTCATTTGAAAGGAAATGACCCAACTAAGATAATCGTAACGACGACTAAGCTTTTTGGCCCCGGAAAAGGTCCCGAATGACTCCCAGAGGCATCGGTTGACTTTTCCAAAAGAAAGTCAACTTTCGCCAAAAACCTCCGGTTCGACCAGGATCGACCGGGGGCGGTTCTTACAATCTACCCCCCTTAAAAGAATTTCGTCCTCGAAATTTAAAACGATCGTACCTCACTTAACCATACTTCACTTGATCACACTCCTTACCCATCGTCACATTAGCATGTGAAATCAGCCTTGATCAACAATTTACAATTTCTCGAGGTATGTATCGTACCGAACCACTCCCCGGGGGACCGCGTACGTGGAACCACACCGTCGGCCTAGATACCATCCAACACCGACATACCCTCGTCTTGGAACATACATCAAGAGACTCTCACGCATCACAATGCCATAACTCAACCACGGTATACCAACCGAGCCAACTTACCACAACACAACACACCTAACATGGAACCAACACACATAAACTTCTCCTCAACTGCTCACTTAGTAGCCATTACTCGGACAATTCACGTCGGACCCCAAACATGGTTATGCCAAGACTAACCACACACGATAATACAAGGAAGTGACACGCAAATACATCACACTTACTGCACGGTCTGGAACGAAAGCACATTTTTCCGACACCTAATCGGAAGGTAGGCGCACCTCAACAAGAAAAACAATAGCACATTTTACCGACACATAGTCGGAAGGCAGGCGCACCTCGAAACACCTAACAAGACAGAAAATACCAAGACAACACTCAACAAGAGGTAACACACTGACACAGTCGACCATCAAAAGGTTACCCAACCGGTGATGTCGCACTTGCCTACAACACTTGCTCACATACCAACAATCAAAACCCATAACCGCTTAAGATCCGCGCGACCCCTCAATCGTTTCTTGAAAAACGCAGGACCAAAAAGGTCAACTCTTAATCCTCACTTGTGCCCCGCATGGGCAAATGTCCTGATTCACCATACCATGCTTCGCATTGTGCCATCTTGTTACTGGCCTAGAAGCTTTGTGGTAGTCACACTCGGCTAACTGTTTCCATACTCCATTATGAGGTGTTCTCACTTCTACTGTGCCATCGTAGGGGTTGCATTAATCCTCGTGGGGCGCTGGTGTTCGGTCCTCACTTGTTGACAAGTGGCACGTCTCGACACGGACTTCGTACGGTCTGTAATTTCTCTTCTGCAGACAAAGTTGGTCGGCACCCTCCGTCCTCGCTGTTAGTACACGCGAGACTATCGCGTTACCTGTTAACGCTGGCACTTAACGCTGAACGCCTGGTGTTTCACCATCTGGCTCTCATACTCTCTCATCACACTCGAAGAAAGAAAGTCTAGTACGGGAAGATCGTCGAGGAAACAATGGCCTGCTATTCAAATTTCACTCTCACGATTGACGCTAATACGCTCTTGACATACGTGCCAAGGCACCGGCTGGGTTCAACGGTTCAAATTTTAGTCTCAACAATTCAGCAAACACGAAGCAGTAAAGGAATGTGACACTCCGGTTTCAAATAAAACGATACTCAAAATTAAACGGTATGTACATACCCTGAGCGATCTCCCAATCGATAGGAGGGTCTGCGACTCGCGAGTCGGCCAACGCGTACACTCTGACCTGCGACCCTTGTCTCGCAGCTGGTACGCCCGCGGACGGTTGTGAAAATCTCGACTGTTGGGCCTGACCCTGGCGGAATTGTGATGACTGCCCCGTGTGTGACTGTCGTGGTCGCTGCACTACCATCTCTCTACTTGAGGAGGGGCACTACCTCGCCAAGTGCCCAACCTGGTCGCACGTGTAACACCGGCGCTCGCCGTCCCTCGGACAATCTCGGCTCCGATGGCCTGGCTGTTGGCAGACATAACATACTGGCGTCTGCTTTGACGCGGCGAGTCCAACCGACGCCACTAACCCGGCCTATCTCATCTCACCGGACTGGGCCTGTGGCTGGAAGGATCCGGAGGTCATCTGCCTCCTCGGATCGTAACCCTCTGACGGCCTCAGAAAGCCACTCGGCCTCGGCCTGCTCTCGCGGGCCCTGGCGGTCTCTCTGAAGTACCGGGGTGATAAAAATTATGTTGAGTATTGATAAATCTTCAGTAATAAATTTTTATATCGGGGTATCAAACTAGTGCTAACTGTTGATAAAAAACATGTACTGCGGTTATACAAAACAATTAATGAGGTGATAAAAAACGTGTTCAATTTTGATAATAAGTGTGATAACCTAGAGTTTAGTGGTGATACAAAACATGTGATGTGGTGATAAAGCACATGTAATATAGTGATAAACATAATGTTTAGTGTTGATAAAACTAGTGCTTAATGTTCATAAAAAACATGGAATGAAGTGATAAAAATCATGTTCGGTTTTGGAAAATGAGGTGATAAAACTAGTGTTTCCTATTCTTGTCTTGTGTTTGTTATGTTGAAAAAAGATGACTTAAACATGAAAAAACCCATACTTGTACAACTAAAGGCATGGGACAAGTATGGTGTCAAGTAAGGTGTAAATAGGACAAAGTATGGCAAGACAAGATTTGGTTAGGTGGTGAATCACCAACACCTTAATCCTTGTCTTGCTAACTTAGTACTAATTAATCAAGACTTGATTAATTAGTTCCATGGGCCTTGGTTGCATGGGCCTTTCATGGGCCTCTTGGAACATGGCTCGTGGCCATTTCCAACGAGGTCCTGTGATTCGCTCATCGCCTCCAAGCCTTACATATCGGAAATGTCCAACATTATCCGATGCAATCAATCCCAAGACTCCAAGCCTTGTCTCGATCCGTAAAGTCCTATTCACTTACGGGCACATGACCCAAAACCCAGTTTTGGTCATGTCCCGAGACAACTCCCTTTTGGCCATTCTTCATAAATGTGTCAATGAGTTTCATCCTCCGGTGTGACCCTTAGGTTTATGCATGTCAATAGATCAACGTAAAATCCCATTTTACTTGATCCTATTTAAGTGGCAACTAACGAGACTTTAGTATTGCCTGACACTGCATAACGAATCGACCATGTCGATTCTAACCTTTCCGTCGTCCCTGTCATTATCCTTTTATCTCCGATATCCTAATTGAGATAAGGCATAGAGTCGTCATCCTTATTATTCTCAATCATTGTTCCTTGATATGTGAGATGACTTAATATATGATACCCAGTATCATGTGCATGGCCATGCTATTCTTTCAGTCACTCTCGATTAAGCTGCCGAGAACCGATATCTTTCCCATACCTCGGTATGAGGGATAAATCCCTTAGCCGTCTTTCGTGTCACTCATGTAGCCCGTCCCCAAGCCAACCCTGGCCGTTATGGAAGCCCTGTTATGGAAGCCCTGTTACGGACAACGTTAGGCTCAGGTCAAACTCAGTTGTTGACTACATAGCGATCAAAAAGACTCATTGGTCTAAGGATACATGACAAGCTACGACAATGAATATGTTCATGACTTGATCTATGGCACATATTCATGTCGGGTCGTCCAATATCATGTCCCACATGGTATCTTTGATCAGACTCCGGAATCTCATTCCAATGACTAACAGAACATAAGCCATAAAGAGCCATCTTTCATACTAGTCGCTTCTAGTGAAGCTTTGTTGACTAGTGACCCATCGAGTGTGATCTATCTCGATCTATGGTTCTATTCGCATGGTGGACATAGATCAGAGCACACATCGATATATTACTCCAACACATAAGTAATATAAAGCCGCTTTAATTTTACTGTTAACGATGATATGTACATTTGGATATTAAGGATTGAACTACGGGCACTAAGACTAACAGATTTCACATGCCCAAATAACGTCCATCCAATTTTTTAAACGGAAAGTGGTATAGTTTGTGGTCAATGTTGCTACATGGAAATATGGGTTTAGTTGGGTTAGGATTTAAACATATCTGAAAGATTAAGGGTAGGATATGGAGTAGCCCCATATCCTACACTATTTTCAAATTGTGTCCCACACATGCACAACACACATTACCCATAAATATTTTCAAACCACAACCGTCATATTCTCAACTCATATCATTTATACTCTCAAACCACAACTGTCATATTCTCAAACTCACACCATTCATATTCTCAAACTCACATCTCTCATATTCTCAACCAACTTCTCATATTCTCAACTCACAACACATATATTCTCAAACCTACATTCCTCATATTCTCAAACTCACATCTCTCTTATTCTCAAACCATATACATCATATTCTCAACCCACACCACATAGTTTCAACCCACACCACCATATATTAAACCCACAACACCTATATTTTCAAACCTACATCTCTCATGTTCTCAAACCCATATCTCTTATATTCTCAAAACGCATCCCTCATATTTTCAACTCACATCACCATATTCTCAATCCACATAACCTATATTTGAAACCACATCACAACTTTTCACACTGATATCTACACATCCACACCCATATCCAAAAATACTTTAAAACATATTCAATACACTACTTGTTAGAAAGCCCTTGAAAAAAAAAAGAATATTGGTGCAAGAAAATATTAAATCGGAGTTGAAATGAAGAGGTGATCATTAAATTTGTAAACTTGATTTTAAAAAAGGGCATTTTCGTGCGCGCGCATGCTTCTGGTAGCGTGTGGATTTTGTTGGCCAATCGGCCCGAGTTCTGGCCGATGGTGCTGGTACAATACACACACGGTACTGGCACAATATGCACATGGTACTGGTACAATACGCACACAGTGCTGGTACAATAAGCACACGTTGCTGATACAATAAGCACACAGTGTTGATACAATACGCACATAGTGCTGGTACAACTAATCCCTAAACCCTAAAGATAAATCCTTAACCCTAAAACTAAACCCTAAACACTAAGGAAAGTAATCCCAAAGTCCTAATATGAATAAAGAAAATTAGAAAATTATATATATATATATATAGGACCACTTTTAAGTGTTACCAATATCTTAAAATGTTACATGTTACGTTATTTTAAGCCTTTAGATTAAATTAATCTAATGGTTGGAAATTTAATGGCACACAACCGTAATTATCATAAACTTTAGTTTTTTTTCCTGTAATTTGACATGTAACCAGGACACATTGGTCATTTTGTCTCTCTATTTACCATAACCCTAACTCATCCTACGCTTATTCATCTCAACCTCATTTCTCTCTCAAACAAGCGAATCAGCCGCCGCCCTAATCAGAGCAACTGTCGAGCTTCTCCCTCGCAACCGTGCGTCGCCGCCCATCGCCCCCCGTCCCTGCGCAGCGTCCACAACCGTGCCTCGCCACCTCCAATCGTCCGCTGCCGCTCGAGCTTCTCCCTCGCAGCCGTGCGTCGCCGGCCATCGCCCCCTCCCTTGCGCAGCGTCCGCAACCGTGCCTCGCCACCCCCAATCGTCCGCTGGTGCTCGAACAAGGAAGACGCACAACTGATCCGAGTAGACCACGACGTCGATCTTCAACTGTTTGCGCCGCCGTCTGCAACCTAAGAGATCGAGCACCAGATCTACTGCCACGGGCGAGACGCTGGGAGATGCAGACCACGACGTAGTCCTCCCTCAAGCGCTGTCGCAGCCGTCCCTTCCTCGTGGTAAAGCCTTCCCAAGGAGCTTTCTTCAACCATGAGCAGGTTTTATTTTTAAACTGAGATAAGTGATGATTTTATTGTTCTACAATTGAATATGAATGCAGAGATAAGTGATGGTGTATAATTGTTGAAAATTTGAAAATTTTGGATGTTGTCTAATCTAAATTCTATTTGTTTATGAGATTAGGGAAAATGGAGTTGGGGATGTTGTTCTTCATTGCATTCAGTACCACGACAACACTAAGATTTTAATTTTCTATTGTGGGTGGTTTGTAATTTAGATCTGATTTAGTATAGTTTTGTTGTGTAAATTTTGTAACAGTAGGGTAATATTATGTTACACTTTAGGTTTTGTAACTATTTTCGAATACTTTGGGGTAGTTTTTGGTTGTGAAATTATGTAACGTCCCGTGTAAAGTTCTATAATGAACAAGTACAATTCTATAATGATCAGGTATAGTGTTGTAACATTATCTGATTTGTATTTTAATTTGTAATCTTTAGCTTTAGTGTAAAATTTTAAACTTTAGTGTAATTTGTTGTTACAATTATAAACCGAAATGTAATTTTTTAGAGTTTGTAAACTTAAGTGTAATTTTGTGTAGATTTTTGTGTAACTCTTGTGTAGCTATCTGTAACTTCCAAAGTGTAAATTTGTCAGGCTATAAATCTATAACTATCAAGGTATAAATATGTAACTTGCAAGGTATAAATCTGTAATTATCAGGGTATAATTATGTAACTTCAGCGTATAATTATGTAACCTCAAGGTATATTTTTGTAACTTATTATATTCTGGAAAATCAAAATGTACAGATTTGTAAAGTTTTGTAACACCATATATAAAGTTTTTCATTCGATATAAATTGATGTATTTTCCGATTTAAAATCTATAATACTCGATTAAAAAATGTAACATCCGATATAAATTTCTATAATATTGTGTAATCTCGATATTTGAAATTTAAAATATAATATATTTTTTAAAAAATAAAATATTAAAAAATCAGATTGGAATGGTAAAAAAAATTCTGCAATAATTTTTTTAAGGATCTATAATTACCAAACTACCCTTTTAATGATTATCTATTTAATTTATGCATAATTGTGACTGAAAATCAATAACCATTGGATTTTATAATGCAATGGTCTAAATTTGTGTAACAAGTAACAATATAAGAGTTGATAACACTTGAAAGTGCCCATATATATATATAAAGGATAGCTATCAGGTGCAAACTTTATAACTTTGTCAGAACGTAGAACTTTCAATCTGGGCCCTTGGATCATAAAATTAAAGGCCCAGATTTAATGCATATCTTGTAATTGATTTCGTAATCAATCACCCCCCACCCCCCCTGAATTTCGGTGGCCATCCGATTTGGATAATCAATGGCGCAGATTAGTTCTACGTTCTGACCCGAAACAAGGTTTGTACTCGATAGCCCCTATATATATATATATATATATAGGGCAGCTATCTAGTAAAAACCATCCTTATTGTGCAAACTACGAACCAATCTAAGCCACAGGATGCGGTCAAAGTGACGTCAGCAGAGCGCGCGCGATGCTGACACGTGGCAGGTTCGTGCGCGCCTCTGCCCGCACGCGTGAGCGTGTTGACCACGCGCGCGCACGGTGCTAATAGTTTGGCGCGCACAGTGCTAATAGTTTAGCACAGTGCCAAACTATTAGCACTGTGTGCCCAAACTATTAGCACTATGCGCGCCACGTGTCAGCACTGTGTGCGCGCACCAGCAGCGCGCGCGCCCACGTGTCAGCACCTGGTGAGTTCGTAGTTTGCACAATAAGGGGTGGTTTGTATTTGATACCAACCCTATATATATATATATAATCCAGAATCTAAAAAGTACGATTTTGACCTTCCAGATGACCTCGAATGACCGAAAAACATCGTACATCACGGCTTAGCGTTGACTATTTCTCCCCAGGCCGTTTCAACCCAAAAAATGGTAGGGTTTTGTCAAATTATGACACTGACTCCAGCTCTAATTCAATTATGCCAATACAATACATACATAGTGGTGGTACAATAAGCACACAATGCTGGTACGTCATATACATGGGTGCTGGTACCACATGTATATGACTAACCATCCCATCGGTAAGGTTTGACCCACCAATCGGCGAGACTAAACAACCCATCGGTCAGGTTTGACCCACTAATCGGACGCATGAATAGTATCTGCGCGCGTGAATAGTAGTACTGTGCGCGCGCGGGCGCGAAAAGGACACGTGTCGCTCTCCTGTGAGTCCACAGTTCGTACAATAAGGCCTGGTTCGCATATATATATATTGGTATCAGGTACAAACCCCCCCTTATTGTGCAAACTACGAACCCATGAGAGTCATAGGATCCCCCCAAAGTGATGTCAGCAGAGCGCACCAGATGCTGACACGTGGACAATATATATATAAAACACCGCACCTTATTGTGCAAACTACGAACTCACCAGGCGCTGACACGTGGCGTGCACAGTGCTAATAGTTTGGGCGCACAGTGCTAATAGTCCCAAACTATTAGCACCATGCTGCGCAAACTATCAGCACTATGGGCGCCACGTGTCAGCACCTGGTGAGTTCGTAGTTTGCACAATAAGGGTGGTTTTTACTGGATAGCTACCCTATATATATATATATATATATATAGGGTAGCTATCCAGTAAAAATCATCCTTATTGTGCAAACTACGAACCAATCTAAGCCACAGGATGCAGTCAAAGTGACGTCAGCAGAGCGCGCGCGATGCTGACACGTGGCCACTTCGTGCGCGCCTCTGCCCGCGCGCGTGAGCTTGTTGACCATGCGCGCGCACAGTGCTGATAGTTTAGCACAGTGCCAAACTATCAGCACTGTGCGCCCAAACTATTAGCACTGTGCGCGCCCACGTGTCAGCACCTGGTGAGTTCGTAGTTTTCATAATAAGGCGCGGTGTTTTATATATATATTGCCCACGTGTCAGCATCTGGTGCGCTCTGCTGACATCACTTTGGGCAGATCCTATGGCTCAGATTGGTTCGTAGTTTGCACAATAAGGGGTGGTTTGTACCTGATACCAACCCTATATTTATATATATATAGGATAACAATCAGGTACAAACTCTATATCTTCGTCAGAACTCCAAACTTTCAATATGGGACCTTGGATCATAGAATTAAAGGTCCAGATTTAATGCATATCTTTTAATATCTTTTTAATTAATGTATATCTTGTAATTAATTTCGTAATCAATCACTACCCCCTCACCTGAATTTCGGTGGCCATCCGATCTAGGTAATCAATGGCCCAGATTAGTTTTACGTTCCGATCCGAAATAAGGTTTGTACCCGAAAACTCCTATATAAACCTTTTTATGGTTATGTTATATTTTTTTACAAAAAAATATATTACATTGTTAATGAATTTGTACATGAAAAATAGTTATAAACTTCATTTACAAAAAAAAAAAATCAACAACAATATATACTATACATAATTCAGTACAAATTTTAACTATTATTCTTAAAAATAAATCAAAATTAACTAAATTTGACGATGTTGAGATAAAACCGTTCGATATGACGCACAGATTATCACTCATATGGTGAAATCGCATTCCCCTATTGTTTCTCCATTGGTGTCATTACTCAAGATATCCGTGTGTTGTTATCTTAAATTATGGATTTTGAACTCGTTTTTGTTAAAAGGTCAACGAACAAAGCTTCTAACTAACTCGTCAGAAAAATTCATTACTCTTCTATTCTTATATGTTCGAGTCAAGTACCATGCACACTCATACGTATTATTTCTACAGATATTCAAATAAGAGCATGTACAGTGGGTCCAACCGGATGATCAAACCGGATGCTGGATGTGCAAATTTAAGATTTGCAATCTTTAAAATAAATTGTGTTCCATAGTGACACAAACTGGATGATCAGACTGTATTGTGAGTGGATGTTGACTGGGTGTTGACTGTATGCTGAAATGATATTTTGATTTAATTAAATGTTTTATTAAAACATTAAAATTATATAAAATTGAAATTAATATCAAAAAATAATTAATAATAAATTAAATTACTTATAAATAATTTTAACACACATAAGAATGAACTTCAACTTTTATTTATCCCCTTTTAATACAAACCCAACAAAATACAAGTTGAAGCATACAATCCATGTCCGCCTCATGGTTGTGGGTCTTGGCGAAGACCTTTCATTTCTACCTCAATCGGGAAATCATCATAGCATGTCGTCGCATCTGGTCTTCGTTGTAGTTGGAGACGTCATTATCCTACAAGGCCTCGTACTTGTCATATAGTTTTTTCCATTGCAGTTGTAGGTCATGATATTGTCGGCCCCTTTCTAGGTTTACTCGTCTCATCTCGGCTTTTGCTCGTTGAATGTCCAACAAGGCACTCATCGTGGTTCCAACCGCTATGGTACTCGGCCTTCGAGAGTTTTAGAAGAAAGGGGAACCTCTTGACGCGCGCGTTATTGTCGTTCTAGTGGTTCTTCACCGCTCCCCACTCGAAACGCGGGTGAACTCCTTCCTTGTTGTAGCGCTTCGTCACTATGCACCAGAATGTGTTACCTAGTTGGGAGTTGCCCCTAATCGGGTCTTTTGACGTCTAGAGCCATTTCCTTATGAGGTGCTTCTCCGCCTTGATGGGCCATTTTTTTCCTTGAATTTTTCGCACGAACCGGTTGTGGTTGGGAAGGACCAGCAGAGGATGGTTGGGACGACATACGGGTGTCACTGTTGCAAGGTACGTGTTGTTTCCATGATGGGTAATCGGCGTACCCATAGTAGTTCGGTGGCTGGTTGTGTTGAGGTTGACCCGGATAGTTTTGCGGTGGACGCGGGTAGCTTTGCAGTGGACACTGGTATGGGTTGTATGTATGTGATAATGGGTAGTTTTGCAGGGGTGGAATTGACCCGGACCGGGGTTGAATGGAATTGGACCTGTGTTGAATTGACCAAGACATGTGTTCAAACATAGCATTTATATCAGCTACATATATAAATTGAAAAACTAAATTACACGACTAAATTAAAAAAATAAATTATCGAGTTTGAAAGTACCTGAGCTAGAACCCGGTGGCATATATTTGGGGAAAACGGAGTTCTCGGTTGTGTCAATAGGTCGCGGAAGCTGCCTAGGTCATTGGGTGACAATCTAATATCGTCCGACCGTCGTTCTTCGTTATTCGATGGATGCGAACGTTGAGTTTCCGAGCCGAGCATTTTTTGATATGAAAAATGGGAGAGTGCAATAGAGAGAGAAGGTGATGTTGTAGAAGTGTTGGTGTGAAATGAAAATGGGGTTGGAGGTATTTATATGGTTTAAATTAAGGGTTTTAGGAATTAAAAAAATGTTACCGTTTATTTCTGACCGTTGCCAATGACCGGATTTATTTCTTCAAATAGTCATGTGTCGCCCCCTGATTGGCGAAGGCAACGAACCGAAACGAACGACCCGCAAACTGTTGTTCCGGGCCGCGAGTCGCGGTCCGCGAACCAAACCGCAACTTTGCAGTTCGCGTGCCGCAAAAACCGTGCATCACAAAGGCACAGCTCATGACCCGCGAATCATAAAATTGTGGTTCGATTCACGATTCACGTTCCGATTCGCTGCATTGTGCATGCTCTAAACAAAGACCTCCCTCGCTCAATAAAAGATAAAGTTAAAGGGCGTGAAAACTTAGTATAATTTGGAACAACAATCTTTTTCTGTTCTTTTTTTTTTTGAAAAAGTTGGTGTCTTTTTTTGAAACGGGTAACCGGCGAAGTGCATTAATGCAAATAAGAAACCATACATGATAGAGCGTAACCGCCATGGGTTCCTGATATGTGTCTAGGCCGGCCGTAGCAAGCCCAGCGCTCATGGACCCATAAAAATAGCTTACTTGATATCGTAGACAATACCTCAGGACATCCCCTTACCGACGTCTCAAAACAACGAGACACAAAGAAAATTTTCCAAACCAAAACATAAAAAAAATTGTTCCAACGAAAAGCAGAATAATATAAAAACGACCAGAAGTAGAGAGCGGTGAATGCGGGCTTCCCGAGACCTCCCAGCACTGCCTGTCCCAGGTCTGTGGGTATAGGCAAGCATCGGCCAGACCCACCCCCCGGGTCTTCTCATTCCTGCATAGGAGGCTGCCCTGCCTCCGCTTGATTCATCTGTTCCTCCTCGATTTTGTCTGGCTCATACTCTCTTGGTGTGGGACCCGGCAGTACCAAAGGTTTCTTTGACCCAGGAGCTCTAGCATACAGTTTCCCGCTCCTCGTTCTCATGCTTGTCTTCATTGCCTTTGATCTGATGGGACCTACTTTTCTGGACAGCTCCTGGGGATATTTCTCCTTCCCTTCTTGTATACCCAAGGCATCTACAAATCTGTCTGGGCAAAGAGCACCCCCAACATTATGGACGTTAGCTAGGCTTTGTAAAATCTGGCGCCCCCCATATGCTCTCGGGGATCCTCCCTACAAAGTGTTGACCGCCCCTTCCCGGGCAGTCTTAGCCAAGTTGTCAAACTTCGGTTGGTATTCTGTAAAGGGTACGTTTCCCCCCGGGAAGTCCTCCCTAAGTCTACCAATTGGGTTCAAAGAGAGCCCTGTTAGGAGGTCATCAACCTCCACTTCCTCGATATGTTTGGGGGGGGGGGGGTGCCAGACCGTCTTCAGCAGCCGATCCACATCCAGTTGCCTTGGTACATGTATGGAGTTATCATAGCGGGCCTCCTCTCGCCAAATCCCCGGTAAGTGAGTCGTACAACCCGATAAACGGTGTGCCAGCCGCCCACACTGACGACAAAATTACGGCAACTTCTCATATTGCAGTTCAATCAGCTAGGATTAAGTGTTACCAGGGAAACGGAGACGAAGACGTCTCCGTAGCGGTTGGCTCACCTCCAATCTGACCCTCATACACAGGAAGTGGTCCTCTCGCCGAACAAAAGGTAAAGGAGCCGAAATTACCTAAGTGCCCATGGAGGAGGCTATTAGGTCGCGGACCCTCGGTGTTCGGGCACCCCCCCGGACGTTCATAGCCTGAATCCCGATCTCTATATGGTTGAAGTCGATTTCGTTGTCTTGCGTGTAGGGTCGGAGGGGCTCCAATAGCAGTGGAAACCCTTTGAAAACCCACGACCCCCGATGGCGGATGTCCTCCATAATCGCCTGGGACGGGAAATGAAACCCAGTGATCGCCGGCGATAGGTATTCAACCTGGATGCCGTCCACCTTCCATTTCTCCAGCATAGTGCGCAGACCGCGTTCAGGTTGTGGGTCTTCCCCCCCAACGACTCGTCCTGCCAACGAGTACATGTATTTATCGTTTTTGGCCACCGGGACAGCCTCGATCGGAACAATCTGTTCCTCGTCTTCATCCTCCCAATCCGGCACCAGAGTGATACGTTCCGGAGGGGTCCCACCCTGTCGAGGAGCAGATCTGATGGAGGTCGATGATCGGCCCACCGGATCTGGGACATGCATGACTGGGGGATGATATTTCGGGTAAGATGTCGGCGCAGGGATGCCGCGATTCTGTACCGGCTTGGTGTGGTCACGATGATGGGATAGGTTGCGATCGATCTCTACATGTGGCCGGCGTGGGGCCATCCACTCCGGTGCTGAGGCTTTCTCTGGTGGCTAGGGTTCGTAGGGGACAAGTGCACCCCCACTGGCCGAGACCGGCTTGTCCTTTGGCGACGGATGCGTGTTGCAGTCGAGGGCTGGTTGTCCGACCAACAGAGCAGTGGACTTGACAACGTCCGGCCCAGGGAAATCTACGTCGAGGAGGAAACCCGGAGAGATGGCTTCGCGTCGTCAGGATGGTGAGGATGAGGTTGGACGGATGCCATAGGATTGGGTCGGAACTGGGTAACAGAGCGATGAGGCTGTCGAGTAGGCAAAGGAGGCACACAGTGGTAGAGGTTGCAGGGTGTAACGGAGACCAGCGAAGTAGAGATAGAGAGAGGTGGGCGACGAAAATAGGTGAACTCTAAAAAGAATAGATGTGCAACCCAAAATGGGTACTGAGAACGCTATCGGTGTCTTAAAACCCCTTAAACTTGAGTGTAAATATATGTTTTGATGACTCATCAACCAAAGCATGGCACGTGGTGACATTCCACAAGTCCACCACGTCTGGTTTGTCGAATGAAATCGTAGTCAGCTTGCTAAGGTCCGTCATATCACATCAATCTCATCTAACGGTGCGTACGGGCTAACCGGCAAATCCCGGTTTCCGTTACAAATAAAGTTGGTCAACCGTGAACAAAAGACACCACATGATCCTCACTTTTCGGTCAGCTTTCTCTCGGCCCATATCTTACTCCCATTTGAAGGTAAAACGTTCCCATTATGAAAACACATAAATTAATTAGAAATGTGTGAAGACTGTGACGATCAGTTGAAAATGTTTTCTGGAAACAAGAAATATTCACAGGCCCATTATCAACTAAAAACTATTGGTTTCACTATAATTTGAAAATCATTTCCAGCCCTTGATTTACCTTATATGAATGGCTTAGATTGTTTGTGACAGTTTCTGTAGTTATTATTTTATTTTCGAAATAGTAATTTACATGACAAAAGGGTGTTTAGGGAATTTCATTACACTATCAACAGCCCTATCTCACACGATCTATACCTCTCTCAGTTCTCTCTAAACTCAGCTTCCATTCTCTCTCTGCTATCGTCCGATCATGGAGAGCCAACACCGCCCACTGCAACCATCGGAACCACACGCACCAGGCTGTAAAATCACATATCGGACCAGTAACGTCGCCGTTCGTGCAATCCGGCGAGCCGCTGGTGGTTGTTGCTTGAAGACGAGGAGGGAGGCTGGATCATCTTCTTCGAGAGTCATAAGCCGTTCACGATCCACCGCAAGTCCTTGTAAATATTATATTTTTGTTCATAGAGTTTTGATTTCGGATTAGTGAATATGAGTTTGTTTTCCCCTTTTTTTCCCGAGTGGTCCCTGGCATCTATATGTAGTAAATAAAAGGTCTCTAGTGATGTTCAGGCCATTTGTGTATATCATGACTCTAATTTAGGTTTATTCCCAAGTACCAACTAGAACAGAGACTACAAGGTTTAGTGATTGTAATTGTAAGTAATGATTTTTAACATTTTTTTTATAACTGTTTCATTTTTTTTATGTAACTGTTTCAAAACTCTCATGACAAGTAGTGTTTAATGGTTTGCAGTACATTGTTTCCTTAATAAGGTTTCATAAGATTGAGACACATGTTTCATTGTCAGTCACAACATATGCATTCCATGTTGTGCATTCTTTCCCACATGAACGATTTTTGAAATTACACTCAAACTCAATTGTGAAAAGCTCATTAAGATCCGACTTAATAATCAACTGTGTACAATCAAAATTTCAGTTAATATGTATATTTAGAATCCATTTTTCCTTCATATCATAAAACTAAAACAATTTCTTATAAACAATGAAACTATCTGGCTGATCTGCACAAATCCTCTCCATAATATTTTAATTGCATTAAGTACATGTTTCATTATTTATAACCATATGTTTCATATTTATAACCATACGTTTGAGATTTCAATTTATTTGTATCCTTCATATAGTGGAATGATTCATAGATGACATAAAAAAGGAATTACCCGGTTAATAGTAGGATAAAATGAATGAAACCCTACTATTTTTTCGGGTACGTCCTTCATTATCAGTGAACTACCATAAGCATATGTTACATAATTTAAAATAAATTGTTGCATATTCAATCAACTACAAGTTTCACACTATGCAGAATGCAGTACAAACAAATTATAAACCTGAAGGCTGAAACGCGCTATAGCAGTTAATTTCGTTAGTTAGAACGTTCAATAATATTTAAATTTATTAAGATCTAACAATAATTATAAAATTAATTTCACATGATTTTGTTCTCCATGCAAAATAACCTATGAACGGCACATTTTAATTAATGAATGTGCAGTTAGTTATTGATAGTTACTGGTGGTTTCTTCCTTACCAGACGTGGATGATGTACACGATGGAAGAAAAATAATCACTTCCAAAATTGTCCTTTTTCAATTATTAAATCAGTTAATTTAAATATATCTTCAAATAATGAGAGCCTTTGGATCTATTCAATCTAATGGTTAAAATTAATTTTTAAATTATAATAAAATAATAGTTTTCAATAGATAGCCCCCCAATATTCACAAGTCAAGTATATGAGATAACTGTTGAAAAATTGATTGTATTGTAATTTTTTCAAATGGTATATAAAAAAAGTAGTCAATATTTTGGGGTTTTGGATTGGAAAAAGAATTCTCCATTCAAACCAGTGTGGCCTAGTTGACTTCTAAATTCTTGGGAATAGAGGAAGAAACTACTATTAGGGTAATTATATTAAAAAATACATCGGTTAACAATAAATTTTATTGACACTTACATTTGAACCTAGATATCGAAATGATGGGTTTCTCTCTAAGCAGCTACAATATCTATGAAGATCTATGTACTTTCTGAAGAGTATCTCAAGATCATCTAGGTAAGTTTGAAGGTTATCTCAAGAACTGTAAGAAAACTTCTGAAGAATATCTGCAACACTACAATTCTCGATTAAAAGGTTACAAGAACTGATGTGCGATGTGTTGACATTGTAAGAATTCAATGGGGATTCGGTTGCTGCTCTTCAAGATCTTCGCAAAAATGGTGATTCGTTCCAGTCCAAAGCTATCAGTAACAATGATAGAGAAGCTAGTCATCAACAAGTTGCATCTTCTTCAACCATTGAACCTCCAACAGGTTTTGAGCATCCAGGAAATAAACTCATCAAGATATAAAGGGAAGATAAATAGACACAGATCACCTTCCTCTTCTGATCGAACGCTAGAGTATTCTCCAGGAGGGCGTACAAAACTCTTGGATGGGAAAAAAATATTCTATGACAAGTTTTTTCAACAAGTGGAATCAAGTTCAAACTCGACACCAAACTTTCATCAGAGCTTTGATGCGCGTACTGGCCTCCAGTAGTGGCAGCACAAGACTGCGTTTCAAAATTTCAGAGCTGAGGAAAGATCACATCAAACAGGACAGAATGCAGGCCATAGGGGAGAAAATTCAAGAGTCCAGACTATCAAATCAAGATCAGAGGAAGAAAATCAAGAGCTATTTGTTGCTTTTGAGCACAACATCCCCAAACAAGCAACATGTAAATGGTTAAGAGACACTTTCTCGGTTATCAATGGCCTTTCCAACACTCATGTGGCTAACAATCCTAATGGAAAAGGAAGATATTTTGGCTTATGTTATTTTCTTCGATCTGAAAAACCTATAGGAAGCAATTCATCATTTTAATGGTGCTAACATTGAGGGCCACAAGTTATTTGTGACAAAGGCTTGGTCCAGAAAATCTCTTCCTACTTCCTCAAGGGCTGATCTTGAACCTCTCCCAGCTTTAAGGATGAACCACTCCCCAAACTTTGGATTCAGATGCTCAATAGTGACAAAGCAGCTAGATTTCATCCAGAGATGTCATTTAGCCTTAACTCATAGCTCTCATACTGCTCTATCAATCATGAGAGATATTGCTCTATAAGGGGTTTCTGAAGTACAAATTAAAGCTCTTGGACACGAGGTGGTTATAGTCAACTGTCCAGATGAACTATTTGATACGGAATTAAAAAAAGAAGAGGGTTCTTGGCTGCATAATTGGCTCACCTTCATTCCTGATAATCTAGCTCTATGTGGAAAGGGTGGACATATTTCTTGGTTGACAATCAAAGGAATTCCTTTTCAAGGTTGGTGTGAAGAGACATTTGAAGTCCGCATCAAACAATTTGTCACCTTAATGCATACTCATCCACAATCAAAATCTGGTGTTCTAGTGGATGTTGCCTTTGTTTTGATCCATTCTTTCAGTCTAAAGAAAACAGACAAGGAAAAACATGTTCAGTTAGGGAATCAACTGTGCAGAGTTTGGGTATCATCTCTGAATGTGACTGAGGTTCCTCATATTTTGGGGGAAGACTTCTATTCAGGTTCAAGCTCCAGTGAGGAGTATTTTTTCCCCCAGATTCAGAGCCTTCATTATCACCTCCTATAATCTCAGAAAACTCCGATACCCCAACCCCAGTTATTCAGACAAGTCCCATCCCCAGTCCTATTTATGATACTCAAATCTTTCAGACTCCTTCTCACGAGCTTCACTCTTCAGATCTCCAACTATGTTCAATTCAAAATTTAAGTGGGAAAATAGTTCTAGACACTTATCATGATGAAGACCAGACAGTGCAACAGTCATCTCACAGCCAAGACTCTCCTCATGGTACAACTCTAGTACATAACTTGTATGATGGAGAGTCGACTCAGGTAATTGCTTTAACTTAGGAATGTTTGTCTCTCATTCCTTGTCATGTGGGTTTAAATGTTACCAACCAAGTTGCTGAGTTAGTCATCCTTCAACTCCCCACTTCAAACTCTCAGTTACCTTTACAAATTGAAAGTACATCCTTGGTCCCTCAGCATTTATTCCAAGTCAGCTCACATCATGGCCCAGAAACTAGAAATGATGGGTTAGACCCTTTGGAAATTGTTGAACCTGATGCAACATTAATTACAACAAATTATTATAATCCTTTGGAAATTTCATTCTCGCCTTCTCAAGGGTTGCCTACTTTCTCACCTCCACAACCAACTCAAAGGATTGCCAATAGTGCATAATCAGATCTTGGAGACAGTTTCTAATACGGGCTTGGGCAATTCATCTCAGTAACACCATACTCCCTACAATGTCAAACTGAAAAAGAAGAAAAATATCAAAATAGATCCACCTCATGGATATGAAACTATATTAAAATCAAAGGAAGGCACACAAGCTCCTCCGAGAAAAAAAAAATTGTTGGTAAGCTATCAAATGATTTATTAGAAGCAAAGAAAGCATTGCTATTTGGCAAAGCCATTGGTCTGAAGCCTATGTGTAGTGAGGACTTAGTTATACAACATCTAAGCTTATTGGATGAAGAGGCTAACAAAAGAGTTGATCTAGAGGCAGATAGTGGGGATGATTATGTTGACCTAGATGAAGATGATCTACAGGTAGGCACTCTGTCTGCTTTCCCTCCTCTCACTTGATTTATATAGATGAAGGTCCTCTCCTGGAACTTGAGAGGACTTTCCTCCTCACAAACAAGGAGAACTTTGGTTGACGTGCTCCGCAAACAAGCTCCTCAGCTAATATTCATACAGGAATCCAAGCTTCATAAGGTGCCTACATCATTTTTGAGAAGTTGTGGTCTGGGTTGGGATCTAAAATTTGTACCTGTTATTGGAAGTGTTGGTGGAATCATCACTTGCTGGAAATAAACTGACTTCATATTGATGGTGCACTCATTTGGTGGGGGAGGATTGATTCTCTCAATAGAAATTGTTGTCTTATAAATGTCTATGCCCCCAATTCAGTTGCAGAAAGAAGATCATTATAGAGAGATTTACTAGCAGAGATAGCAGCCTTGGATGCTCAGACATTGGTTTTGGTTGGTGGTGATTTTAATTCCACTGTTGCTGCTGGTGAAAGGGCCAACCAAAAGATCAAATGAGACAAGAAGGACATCTTTTTTAAACCTCATCCAAAATGCAGACTTAATTGATCTTCCTTTATCTAGAGGTAAGGACACCTAGTTTGGTCCTAGATCAATTGCCTATAGGCTTGACAAATTTCTAATCTCCTCTGAATTCCTTGCACTTCTACCTGATCTGAATTAGGCTTGTCTCCCTAGATGCATTTCAGACCACAGAGTTATTATCTTGGCTAATCCTACATTAGATTGGGGGGCCAGACCCTTCAAATTCTTTAGTATCTGGATTAAAGATCATAGATTTCTGAAAGCACTAGATTTTTTTTGGAATTCTTATATTGTTGCAGACCTTCCTCATTTTATCCTATGGTAGAAATTGAAACTACTAAAAGAAGACATCAGAACTTGGAATGTGGAAGTATTTAGTTTATTGGAGACAGCTATTGCTGATCTCAAAATTAGCATTGACAAGATGGATGCTATCATTGAAGATAGAGACCTCAAGAATTCTCATAAAGGGGGGCCTTCAAAGCTGAATTAATGACCAAAACAAAACATCTATCAAAGCTTTGGGGTCAGAAAGCTAGAAAGAGATGAATCTATAAAGGGGATAAATGATCAAAATTCTTCCACAAGATAGCAAATATAAAGGAGTTCAAAAGAAAATTACTCAGATCTGGTTTCAAGATGAACTATTATTTGATCCTACTCAAATCAAAAATGTAGCATGACTACATTTTAGCTCAAGATTTCAAGGCTCACTTCCAGCAACCATGAATACTGAAGGACTAAACTTCAACACTATCAGTCAAGAGGAGGCTCAATGGCGAGAAAAGCCATTTCTTGAAGAGGAAATTCTCAAATCCATAATGGCTTGTGTAGGAGATAAAGCAACAAGTCCTGATGGTTTCACACTGAATTTTTTTCAGGTCTACTGGCCAATTTTAAAAACTGATCTCTTGATTTTTTTTTTTAACCACTTCCATTATTCTGCCCACATTGGGAAAGGCCTCAACTTCTCCTTTATGACACTCATCCCTAAATGTGAAGATCCTCTATATTTTGATGATTTTAGACCCATAAGTTTAATATGGGGGGGGGGGGGGTGTGGGTAAAAAATACTATCCAAGTTGTTGGACGCAAGATTAAAATTAGTGGTGGGAAAGATTGTTGGTTGTGAGCAAACTGGATTTGTTATGAGGAGACAAATTATGGATGGAATTTTGGTAGCTTCAGAAGTTGTTGATCACATCAAAAATCCAAGGAAAAGGCCCTGATGTTCAAAGCTGATTTTGAGAAGGCCTTTGATAAAGTAAGCTGGTGTTTTATGATGGAAATTCTAACTAGAATGGGGTTTGGTCTTTTATGGAAAATGTGGATTTCTTCATGTCTCAGAGCCTCAGTTTCAGTTCTTATTAATGGCTCTCCAAGTTATGACTTCCGGATCCTTAGAGGTCTGAGGCAAGGTTGTTCATTATCACCTCTGATTTTTGTGATTGTGTCAGAAGCTCTAAATCAAATATTGAAGGCAGCGTTGCTGGGGAACTATTTTTCTAGTATAAATATTGGATCAGCAGGACCTACCATTTCACACTTACAATATGCAGATGATACCATATTTTTTTTAGTAAAGCTCATCCCCAAGGAGCTGAAAATTTCAAATCAGCTTTGGCAATGTTCTGCTTAACAACTGGTCTGAAAGTCAATTATGATAAATCCACTATGATATCCTTCAACATCTCAGAAGAAGAAACCAATGATTTTGCTGAAATATTGGGTTGCTCTATAAGATCACTTCCACAAACCTACCTATGCTTCTCTCTAGGGGCAATCCTAGAAGGATTAATACCTGGAAACTTGTTGTTGAAATTTTTTTAAAGGAACTTGGTTTATGGTAGTCAAAGCTACTTTCTTTTGGGGGAGAGTAACCTTAATCAAAACAACATTTGGTGCCTTGCCTCTATATTTTTTCTCCATCTTAAAGGCTCCAAAAGCAGTTATTAAGACCTGTGAAAGTTGGCAGAGAACATTTCTCTAGCATGGATCCTCCATCTCAAGAGTATTCTGTAAAGTCAAGTGGTTCACAGTTTGCAAAACCAAAGAACAAGGTGGAATAGGAATAAAAGGCTTGGAAGACATGAATTCTGCTCTTTTAGTAAAGTGGTGGTGGAGATTTGCCACTGAAGATGATGCCCTCTACAAGCAAGTTATTTGTGCCAAATATGGTTGGGATATACATGAATGAGATCTAGCAAAATTTACTGAAATTGGAGGTTCAAGTTTCTTCAAAGAAATTCTTCTCTTGGCCAAGGTTCAAAGATTTTTTGATATCAATGGATCAAAGGGGTGTCTTTGGAGATTGGGGAGAGGAAATAAAATTCATTTTTGGACAAATTTATGGTGGGGAAAGCTTACTTTTAAATATTTATTTCCAATAGGAGGAAGATTAAGGGGAGAGTAGTGTATTCGAAGATGAACAACAACTAATCCTATAAATGAACCCGAGGTATAGTTGGGTTTCTGAGTGACTAAGCACTTAGTTTTGACACTTGACATAAGACGAGGAGTAAGGGAAGAGTAGTGTATCCGAAGACGAACTACAACTAATCCGATAAATGAACCCGAGGTATAGTCGGGTTTCTTATTGACTAAGCATTTAGTTTTGACACTTGACATACTAGGAAAAATAAAAAATAAGAACAAAAAATTAAGATTCGTATGACTAGACTTAAAACCATTGATTAAAATAAACTCAAAAACCATATCCAGCTCGACTTGAACCCACCCATCGTAGTATGAAAATTGGTGGATCCGTCAACCGGGATCCGTAGGTGTAGGGGAGATGTGCGTGGTGTGGGGAGAGATCACATGATATGATTGAGAAACCACATAAAAGGGAGGATTGTGAGTCCTCCAATGCAGCCCAATGCAAGAGGGCCTCATAGGCCCCGATTAGGCTGCCTAACAACGCTCGCATGAATTCTTTCCATTCCTCCCAACCCTCGCATGAAGTTTTTTAAATTCTCCAATGCACTTCTGCGACGGGTTAACGTCCATCTACGAAAACGACATAACGCCTCAAAGGTTTAGACCTAATTATTCCTCTACGACTGCATATATGTCGTCGTAGAGGACACACAAGCTCTGTGACATCATTGGTGACGTCGTAGAGCTTGTTTGTCCTCTATGACTGCATATACGTCGTCGCAGAGGAAACACAACCTCTGTGACTGCATATGTGTCGTCGTAGATGACAAACAAGCTCTAAGACTGCATATATGCAGTTGTAGAGGTTTTGTTTCCTCTACGACATCACCAATGTCGTTGCAGAGGTGGATTTCGGTCAAGTTAATACGACTAGGTCTTATGGCGTTGCAGAAGTTAGTTGACATACCTTTACAACGCCTTGACTAACCTCTACGATGAAAAAAGGTCGTCACAGAGGTTCATTTCCCTTGTAGTGATGATGGTGGATGTCACCTAGTCCTCCCTTGGATCCCCAACGCGACCGACCGGCTGGGTTGGATTGGACGTCCCAATAGATGAAGGAGGTTTTAGGAAAGATGATGAACCTCACTCGAGGAGTAATTAAGGTCGAAGGTTCCTCCCTAAACCTCAGCCCTGTTCCATGCAATGCATCCATTCCATGGCGGCGGGGGCGTAGGAGGGCAGGACTCTAAGACCGTGTGGAAGCCTTGGCATGAAATAGGGGCGATCCCCGAGGGGAAGTCCAGCCTTGAGAATGGATCGGGACACCCGTCTGTGGACGAAGAGTCCACCACACCCGTATGAAAGGAAGTCCCCGGCAACGGCGCCATTAACTTGACGCCCTGCGTTTTTAGCACAGAAAAGGGCACGGCAAGCGTATCGGTCGTCAAGTAGTATTTTTGGAATTTAAGTTCCGGATTATCGTACCTAAGGGAGCACGAGTCAAGCACGTTCTATCTCAAAGTTGTTGTCAAGCTATCTCGATTAAAAGATGGTTTTGTTTTAAAGCATAAAAAGTAAACAGTAAATGAAATGACAGTGAACGAGTACTCGCAAAGCTTAGAAGAGTTTTAATTCAGAGAAAAAGTAATCTAAGATTGTGGATTCACAGAGACCGTCTCCAATGCATTTAAATGACGATAAACATTGTGCAGTTGTTCTGATTTTAGGGGCAACGAATTATCTCTCAAACTAGTCCTAACACCTCACGTTGTTTCGGACCCTAATGAAATCTAACCACCCAGCTCTCACGAATCAGGGTGTAGGGAGACCCAAAGCATTACGTTCTTTGATCATTTCTAACTTTCGGTTTGAACCCTATGGTTATTGCAATCGTGTTAACCTAGCTATCACTAGTCTAGATTTAAACCCAATTCGTATAAGATTTCTGACCTAATTGCAACCCACCTCTCACGAGTGTCAGATTGCAATTCCCACCTTCTATCAAGCCTACCCGGGAGATAGAGCATTAAGCTTAAATCAAATACAAACCCTAAATCAAATCATTCTACACAATCCTCATTCATACAATCAACACATTGGAAAACAAATCTCTAATCCCTTATAACCCTAGATTATGGGGTTTTAGTTACTCATGAGCAAGGAAGAAGAAAACACCCTTGATGAACATAGACAAAGCTTCATAATTGAACAAAGTAGAGAAATACAATACCCAATATTTGATTACAATGATGTTCTTCAAGTGGAAATCCTCTCCTCAAGCTTGCTTTCAACTCTCCTATCTTCTTAGCTCTCAAAAATACAAGATAGCTCTATTGATTTTTAGGTTTAAAAAGTCTAAAACTCGAAACTGAAGCGATTTGGGAAACAGGTCTGCGCGCGCGTCACGGCTCCGTGATGGCATCCGTCACGGACACTGTCACGGATCCGTGACGGAGCAGAATGATTTGGCGAAATTGGGTCTGCGTCATGGCTCCGTGACACTACCCGTGACGGGTTTTGTCACGGCTCCGTGACACTACCCGTGACGGGTTCTGTCACGGATCCGTGATGCCTACTCTGTTCCACCACTTTGTCTGCTACTTTCTAATTTCTTCCCCTTTTTTTTATGTGTTTTCGCTCCTTTTCCAAGCTATACCCTGTGAAACATGAAAAACGCTAGAAACGAGCAAAACATAAGAGAGTGAGACAATCAACAGTAAAATCACCCTAAATGTGGCATTTTTAATGCTAAGATGCGTCCGCATCAGATGTCACCTAGTCCTCCCTTGGATCCCCAACGCGACCGACTGGCTGGGTTGGATTGGATGTCCCAATAGATGAAGGAGGTTTTAGGAAAGATGATGAACCTCACTCGAGGAGTAATTAAGGTCGAAGGTTCCTCCCTAAACCTCGGCCCTGTCTCATGCAATGCATCCATTCCATGGCGGCGGGGGCGTAGGAGGGCAAGACTCTAAGACCGTGTGGAAGCCTTGGCATGAATCAGGGGCGATCCCCGAGGGGAAGTCCAGCCTTGAGAATGGATCGGGACACCCGTCCGTGGACGAAGAATCCACCACACCCGTATGAAAGGAGGGATAGAGTGTCGACTCCGAGGGACCAAATGTCACGCCCCAATTTCAATAAACCGAACTCGGGACGCGAACATTTTAAATAATAAAACACTTTGAAACCTTTTTCCAATTAAACATTTTAAAATACCAGTTTGGTTCAACAAAATAATTTTTACAACTCAAAAACAGTCCCAACAAGTGGACAAAACATGGTATACATCGCTAGACTCAAATAAACCCAGAATCCCACTTCTAGCTCTTCAAGCTTCAGAACCTCACCTAGTCCAGCCAGTGAACGTTACCTGTAGGAAAAGCAGCAAGGGGTGAGCGTTCGCTCACCACCACGGATAAAAGACTGACTACGGCATAATTAGCAGACAAAGCAGGTAACACCAACATAAACTCAATACCGGGGAACACCAGCCCCAACCCAAGTACTCCGACTGAACACACACCCACAATTACCTTCCTTGACCAACTCAACACCCTGACACGTAAAGTAGACCCGACACAACGATTGACGACCTCCACCAAAGACACGACAGATAAAATACGCAACACCAACCAAGATCACAAAGGATCGCACACCAAACAAGATCACAAAGGATCGCACACCAAACAAGATCACAAAGGATCGTATACCAGCTGCCAACTGCTCAGTGCCAACAAATGCTTGCACCCTCCCGAGACTCTAACACGGTCAGGCCAACCCAAGAATGCTTGCAACTTACCGAGACTCTAACTCGTAAACCAGCCGAAGAATTCTTGCAACTTACCGAGACTCTAACTCGTAAGCCAGCCAAAGAAATGCTCTCAAACCCAAACCACACACGCGCGGCCAGGACCCCTTTATTGACGGGCGGGCCCCCTACCCCGTCTGAACATGCAGACGCGTGTGCTCGTGGACCCCCGTTTCATGAAGCGGGCCCCCAACCTCAAGTAACCACAATCACAATCACAATCACAATCACAATCACAAGCAAGTTCAACAACTAGTAACAACGCAGGTTCAACACTCACAGGCACTCATGGCCACCCAAGACGCCAACAGAAGGACACGGACTCAACAGCCCCACAGGCACTCACGGCCTCCCAAAATACACCAACAGTAAAGACACGGGTTCACAACCCCACGGGCACTCATGGCCACCCAAACACCAAAGGTAAAGACACGGGTTCAACAACCCCACGGGCACTCATGGCCACCCAAAACTCAACAATAATACACGCTCGCAACTTACCGAGACTCTAACTCGTAAGCCAGCCAAAACACCAAAGGTAAAGACACGGGTTCAACAACCCCACGGGCACTCATGGCCACCCAAAACTCAACAATAATACACGCTCGCAACTTACCGAGACTCTAACTCGTAAGCCAGCCAAAGAACGCTCGCAACCTCCCGAGACTCTAACTCGGTCAGGCCAGCCAAAACCCCAACAGTAAAGTACGGGCTCTCATGGCCACCCAAACACAAATAATAACACAAGCTCTCATGGCCACCCAAGACTCAACAATAATAACACGGGCTCTCAAGGCCACCCAAAAATCAATAATAATAACACGGGCTCTCAAGGCCACCCAAACTCAACAATAATAACACGGGCTCTCAAGGCCACCCAAACTCAACAATAATAGTACACAACAACCTCCGACATAATCAATGCCTCCAACCGTTCTAAGATCACTAGTTTCACAAACAACCTCCGGGCATGGTCATATGCCTCCAGCAATTCTAATAACGCTAAGTTCTCTGTTCCTACGACACTACTAAGTGTCACATGCTTTTCCAATATTCGCTACGTTCCCGTATCATGCTTTTCTAATATTCGATAACCTACTTAACCCACGACACCCCGGTGTCACATGCAATTCTACTGTTAACTTTCCCTAATCAGGGCCGAGATCCGGCTACTTTTCCCTACCTCGTGCGTGTTTTCCAAAAGCCAACCAACAGCTCCGGTGATGCTCTCAGTCACTCACCCAACTTTCCCTTGCCTCGGTCCGTGGCACGATCTAAAAGAACACAATTTTTAATGCACTTTAACTCGCAGGAAATAAGCTGAAATTTTATAAACTTGATGCCCAAACTTAACCCCGACAATGTCGATCACTCCCAAACTTCCCAATTACTCGACATTGTCGATAAGGGACCCGTAAAGGCCCGATTCGCCCGACATGGCGAATCTTCCTGGGTTTTGTAAATGCCTTTCCGGGGCTCCAAAAATTCCCGTTTTCGTTTCTACGGTCTTAGAATAAATCAAGGGTCCCAATGTACTTGACGGAATCGAATTCCGACTTCCGAGTCGATTAATTGACGTTTAAAGTTTCTAAACCCGATTAATTACAACTTCTCCAATTTAATTCCAAAATTCGATTCGGTTAAGGATAAATGGTCCGGGGACCGTTTTAAACCACCCGAACACAAAACCCGATCAACCGAGCATGCGGGCCCCACCTGGCCAAGCTAGGCCGTGGGCCCTAGGGTTCAAGGGGGGCTCGGCCACCATGGTGGTGGCTGGTCCTAGCTCCGGCCAGCCACCCCATGGCCGGCCGGCCACCACCCACGGTGGCCGGAGCTCCTCCCGAGCCTCCGGTCACCGGAAAACGTCCTCTTTCCCCTCCAACACCTCCAAAACGTCTCCAACAATTACTCCAACACCAAAAACACCTTAAACTAATAGTTTTTCAAAAACTTAACTTCCAAAATTTATCAAAACGACAATCGGTTCGGTATATACCGTAGAGGAGAACGAGGGGAGTACACTTTCTCCTAGCCTTGAGACGATCCCATGGTTGGATGAGCGTGAATAGTGCTCCAAACCCTATCTTCCTCTCTTCTCTTCTTCTCCTTCTCTCCCTTTCTTCTCTCTTCTTTCTCTTTCTAAACAACCAACTCATTTTCTATTTTTTTTCTTTTTATTAAGTGTGGCCGGCCACATATGGCTTCCCCTTTAGTTTTCCCCCATAAACTAACACCACCACTTGGTTGACAAGTGGCAAGGTGGGTCCCACACCTTTTGGAAAATATCCACTAGATATTTTCCAATCAGATTTGCGAAATTCGGACGTTTCGGGCCCCGAACGGGCACTTTTTCCAAGAAATTACGAAACTTGGCGGGCTACAAGGAAATGGCTCAACTAAGACCGCTGCGACGACGGCTAAGCTTTTTGGGTCCAAAACGGTCCTCGAATGGACCAAAACGTCGCTCGGTCGACTTTTCCAGCGAAAAGTCAACTTTTCCCAAATTGATCAAAAAGTTGCCCTGAGTCCCCTGGAACTCATTTTGGTCGATAACGGGGTCAACTTAAGTCCGGTATGACCCTCGGGGTCAATTTTGGTCAATTAAGTGTCTGTCTTAAAATTTTTGAATTTTCCTGTTTTTCACAGGTTTGACTTTCGTTGACCTGAAGTGGTTATTACACCAAAGGTCTAGCTAGCTTAAGAGACACATGGGGTTGTGGGTGGATCATCGGGAGCCTTAGCACCACCCTTGTTTCTTGTTGCTGAATGGTCATGGTGGTGTATCCCATCATATACATAGGGTGAAGACTGGCATGTGGTGGATGAAGGTCGCTCGTAGACGACCTAAGGAACCAGGTCATCTGTTTTCGGACATGTACCATCAGAGAAAACTGTTCAGAGAAGGATGATGATGTGAAGAGAACATTGCCTGAAGTCCTCTTATGAATCGTTCTCCTACGTTCCGGTTTCACAAAAATCGTAGGCGATGGTGGTGAGGGAATGATGCAGTCCAAATTGAGGATATAACGTCAGTGTTTGAATCCAACAAAACCTAGCGTTTTGGGTCGAAACGGCCTCCCGAGAAAAACTCATCGATTCGCTAGGACCAAGGACGTTTTTGGCCATCCGAGGTCATCTAGAGGGGAAAATTCGTATATTTGGAGTTTGGGTGTTATTTCCTTTTTGTTTTAGGATTTTGAGATTTTCTTTATTCAAATTTGGACTTTGGGTTAGTTTCACTATTGTATTAGGACTTTAGGGTTTCATTTTTCTATATAAGCACATGATGCTTTGATTGTAAATTAGACTTTGATAATTTATAAAGAAAAACGAGTTTTTTAAAACTCATGCTATTTGTTCGATATTCTTTGTAAATAAACGAATTCGATAAAGAACTCCCTTTTCGCTACATACTTTACATCAGAGAACCAGCCTTGATTGACAAGGCGTCAGTCGTGGTGTCAAAGGTACAAACAACACGACAGGACACGAGGACGATGGAACAACCATTAGGGTGCAAAGTAGAATAGCTAAGCTTAAGATTCTCACTAATTTTTGAATAGAAAGATTCGTTAATAGTTAATAAACCTTACTAATCGGGTCACATACATCGAACAATAGAAACATTGCATCCACCGGTCATTCTCTCGAACCGAAGAAACGACGAGTGAGATGAATAGATATTGTAGTGAGCGACACAACGCTTAGACAAACAATAACTACCAAGTCGGGTTTTCTTATCGATTCTCTAGAGAGTTCGGAAAAAGAAAAACTCGATTGGACACGCCACCAAAGGCAACAGCCACACCTACAAAAGACCCAAGCTTCCGGTAGGGGGAACAAAAACATACAACATAAACAAAATAAATAATAAAAACAACGACGAGCGTAAACTACTAGTTATCGACCTTTGAAGTCTAGGGTGAGAAGGGCGATGCCGACGGGTATAGATCTGATCCACTAGGGGCTAGTGTATTGATCTGGCCGGATAAATACGATATGTAGGAGATCGGCTGAACGAATCGGACTGTACTGTTCCGAAAGAAGTTGGGTGCAGATATAACCGTCTGACACGAGGAGGGATGTGGCGAAGAGGCTCAGTAGGATGAGTCATCGTCATAGAAAGATAAGGCCCGAGGGGGGAGCGGGCAGTAGGAGGACGTGGAATGGGGCTGTGCAGGAGGATGTGGGGTTGAAAAGAGGGAGGTTCGTCTGACCGGAGACTTGTCGGAGAGAGGAAGAGAACGGTTGAAATCGTTGGAGGAGGGCGGTGGGAGACAGGTGAAGTCGGATTGGTTCTGGGAGGGGGTGGATCTAGTCGGAAGGCAATGAATCTGGTTAGGAAAGCGAGCATGTCCGGTGACACAGCAACTAGGCCGATAGGTGTCGAGGCGAGGACGGAGGGGCTGGTGGGGGTCACCCGGCAGGGTGCGGGGCTAAAAAGAGGGGGATGGGTCTGGCTGGAGCCTTACCAAAGGAGGGAGGATTTCACTGTAGGAGGGTGGTGGGTGGCAGCTTGGGTAAGGTAATGGACATATCTGGTTTGTGGAGAACGGCGGGAATAGAGGAACTGTGATTGGCAGTGGTGGTAGACGGTCGACGACGACCGAACCACGGGCGATGGCCGATTGTGTTGGTGAGCACAAAGCACCCAAAGCACCTCACCGGAGTCGAGGCGGAGGGGCGAGGTAACTCACCGAAGGGAAGGAGCTCGGCTTAGGGCACCTCGCTAACCAAGAAAGCTCCATTCTCCGATGAGGAGCCAAGCTCCAACCTTCTATGACAAGTGGAAGAGAAGAGTGACAAGCACAAGATCGGACATAATGAAAGGAGAAGAGCCTGTCGATAGCACACATAGCCAAAGCCATAGTGGTCGTCGATGAGGGCGGCTGAGGAACCAAAAGGACGCAGTAGGTTGTGAAATATATAGAGATTAACGAAGTCCGAGTCTCTTTTTTAACTTGAATTCTGTTTACAATTCTCACTACTAGTTATTTGTTAAAGTTTGGTTTTAATGCGGATCCCGTATAATTATATAAAGAGTAGATATGACTAAACTTGAGAACAAATAAACCAAAACATAAAATAATCAAATATCATTTTAGGTTCATAAAATTCTCTCTCGCTCCTTGAGATTCTCAACCTAGCTTTAGCATTTACCGTTATGGTGCCTTTTCCTAACAACGCCGCCGTTGTGCCGCTTGGGACCTCGCCACTTGGTGATGCTCCTATCGATAGGGCCGCCCCCTGTGCTACCCTGACCCATCTGATCAAACCCTCGCAGACCAGGCCTGGTGCGGGGGATAAAAATCGATGGGGTTGGTCGCCGCCACTACTCTCTTCTCCCTTGTCTCGCCGGTCTTGGCCCCGAGATCCATGAAGCTCTAATCCTCCTCCCCCCACCCCCCTCAGCGCTACTCTTGAAGGATGGGTTGGGTCCGCCTCCTCCGCGTGGAAATTTTCGTCCTGTGATACTATTGCAGCGGCCACAGTTGCCTTCTGCTCCACGCTATGGGTTGGCTCCTGTCAGGCCGAACCCTAGTTTCTTTTCTTGGGTTCACCATGACCTTGCTCTTGTGACACCTAGGGCGGCGACAGTTTAGACCGTGGCAGAGTACTCGGAGTACTTCACGATCACAACAGTGACGACTAGAACCCAACGCCTGATCCGTGACAGACATGGGTGGCGACGGAGCATGGTAGAGGCATCCTACAAGATTCTTTGTCAATGCTGGACGCGACGATGGAATAGGGTTTGGACACCTTACAAAGGGGCTGCCCTAGGGCATGACCCTGAGGTCGGTGGTCAACTGTTTCCGCCCACGAGGGAGGCTGTGCTAGTATCCATGTAAACCCCTACACGAAGTTGGATAAGGTGGCAACCGAGGGAATGGTTGTCCTCCGGGAGGGCTGCCTTTGGAGTTGCTCGGGGGACCGAGGACCGCGGGGATGGCACTACCCTGAATGGGAGTCTTGAAGACGGTGCTGCAATGACGAGGATTCTGGTGGGAGCTAGTTCCGGCCTACAGATATTGGATCTGATACCTAAGGAGGGGTTGCCTAGAGGACGGGGTGCTCATGTGACAATGGACCCGAGACCTAATTTGGGACCTCGCTTTTCCGCCTGGGCAATAGCCGGCCACCCGCGATAAGCCTTCTTGGGTGGTTCACCCCAAACCTTCCGGATTTTGTACATGCAAAGATTCGGCATGAGCCAGGTGATGATCAACTCTCTACAGATCTGGTTGTTGGTCCTCTACTCCGGGAGCATGGGGAGTTTGGAGGTGGAGGACGTGCGCATCCAGGGGCGTGATACGTTGAAGTTCCATCGACCAATATCCTTAGGAGCGCCGCCGATGGAGCACGGAAGAGGAAGGCACCAGCCCCTTTGTGGGGAGCCATACTACAAGCGGTGAAGAAGCCCCGCTGGGAGGGATGATGCACCGTCTGAGCATCGGGGACTGGCCTTGGGATGGATCCCCAGACGATGCTTTGCCTCCCACCATCATCATTACTGTTGAGGTCCCTCAGGATCTTCGGTACCCCGCTCCTCCTTACCATCTTTTCCCTCTACCCAAGAGGCATCACAATACCGTCTGTGACAATTATGATAGTAAGTGGATCAGTAAACCAGTGTTCGTTAATACTGACCTTCTGATGGTCGGGAAACATGTTTTCCGATAAAGGATAATGTAATCGATTCCAAGTAATAAAACTGTACCTTTTGTTTAAAAAACAAAACAAAACATACTTTTTATTTCTGGGGTAAAGAAACCAATACATATTTAAGCCAATAATATTATGAAGTAAATTATGTAATGCCTTGCAAAGGAACCAGACCAGGTCTTTTGAAAAGAAACCTTAACCTTGGAAACGTGAAGCGCACATATTTTATTACCAATCCACTATAACATTTTTGTCCTTGCTCCGAAGTCTGTCTGGTCAACTCTAAACTTTCAATTCCCCATGAATTCAAACCCCCACCCACTATTAGAATTCACTATTTACCAAGAACTTATATGAAGGACTACTTTTCAAACGTCAAACACAAACTCTGAAATCTTCAATCCAATCACAGCCGTCCGATTATATATCATCTAAGAATTTTGTCAGCCGGTCACCGGTACCACTGTCCCTTTTATACGGCCCCAAACCCCCCAACCCTCACCATTTTCACAAATCCTCTACTTTCTCTGTTCGAAAAATGGCTGTTGATCTAATGAGCTCTCCTAAGATTGACGATCAGACGGCTATACGAGAGGCTGCATCGCAAGGCATCAAGGGCTTGGAGCACCTGGTCCGCCTCTTTTCCCACCCCCAACCCCTTGACTGCTCCGACCACACTGTTTCCAGTTTCAGAAAAGTCATTTCCCTCCTCAACCGCACCGGCCACGCCCGGTTCAGGCGCGGTCCGGTTCACTCTTCTTCGCCCCATCCAGCTTCTCCGAAATTGACTCCGGTTCCGGTCGTGACTCACTTTGTCCAGTCGCAGCCTCAGAGTTTGACCTTAGACTTCACGAAGCCCAGCATCTTCAGCAAGTCCACGGAGCTGGAATTCTCCAAGGACAGCTTCAGCATGTCTTCGTGCTCCTCATTTATGTCTTCGGCCATCACCGGAGACGGAAGCGTATCCAACGGGAAGCTAGGACAGCCGCTCTTCTTAACGCCAGCTCCGGCTGTCTCGGCCGGGAAGCCGCCGCACAAGAAGAGGTGCCACGAGCACGTACTCTCCGACGATATCTCCGGCGACGGAAAATGCCGCTGCTCTAAGAGAAGGTACACACTTTGATCAATAATTCAGATCACTAGATAAAAATCCATGTTTGAGTTGACCCGATTGATTTAATCGAATCCCACTCAGCGTTAAACTTTAATAAAATCAAAAGAAAAAATCGTTCGAGTCAACGAGATGCGTTTACGGCTCACTGTAGCATACACAGCGCACGCTAACAACTATTTTAATACAGGAAGAATCGGGTTAAGAAAACGATCAGAGTTCCGGCGATCAGCTCGAAAGTGGCCAACATACCGGCGGACGAGCACTCTTGGAGAAAGTACGGTCAGAAACCGATCAAGGGATCACCGTACCCAAGGTAATAATCTTCCCACCGTTGATTAATTTATGATTTGATGACCCCCACAGCTGATTCAGTGGAATTTATACAGGGGATATTACAAGTGTAGCACGGTGAGAGGCTGCCCAGCGAGGAAACACGTGGAGAGGGCCGTAGACGATCCGGCGATGCTCATCGTAACCTACGAAGGGGAGCACAAGCACGCTTCGTCGATCAGCGGCGGTGGAGTCTAGGTAGAGAATATTACATGTCATTTGTGAAATTTGTATGTAAATAAATTTTTTCAAGTTATAAAAATTTAATTACTACTATTACTATTTTAGAATTTAATTAAGTTACGGTTACGTTGGTTGGGTATTGGTTTTACAGCAACTAACCTTCAAGTCCACGGTTGTATAGGAGGAGGAGTTGACTAAATTTATCGGTGCATGATATTTAATAAAATGGAGGATCATTAGACTAATTGCGGTCAACTATGTTGCCCGTGATTCACGTGATCGTGTCTGGTTTTTATTGCAAATGTAGTCACCCACTTTATTTAATTATCTTATAGGTGCTTACTGGTGAGGGTTGTGAATTTTAAATGAGTACAGCTTTTCGATTTGACTTTTATTTTAATTATTTAGTTTGAAATCAGAATTATGGAGGCCGACGAGAATTGAGTTTAATTATATGATTGAAAGTTGAAACACAGGGTGACTTGAGGATGGCATGACTATGATTGTATTTAATTATATGGGTAATAATAAATATGATCACTCTTTCCTCCATTCCATTTGAACCAATAGAAGTTTTGTACCGGAAGAAAATGTTCTAATAGGATTCTCTCAACCTCTACTCTTTAGTACATTGTTATTGTCGATCTTCACTAAAAAAGATATCCCTACGACGACATTTGTGACCACCGGCAGGCTTCTAAGCTTGACGACCATTGTGAAACTTCCTTCATCCGAGATACCTACATCCATATCGAGTTCCAAGATGACAAGCGGTGAGCTTGAGACAGACTCACGCTTTGTCCTATCACCTTCCGTCATGACTCTGACACCCATCCAAGAGTTCATAAACTCGAAGCACACCAGGAGAACCAAGCGTTTCGCACATCCCTCCTCCGTCCCTCGCTCTCCGCCTTCACCCACAATGGCCCTGGAGGACTCCACCCTCCTTCCTATCTCGGATTCACAAAAAGGCCGAAGCCCGACGCGCCTCCACGAACCTACTTAGCCTCCGCTGACTAGAGAGGAGGAAGGTGACTCACTATCTCCACTGACCGCCTCTGTTATGCATGGACAAACCCCTCACCCACAAGCTTTCTAGATCGGGGAGTCCTGTTTCGGTTGTCGAGGAACGCGTGGTTGGCTCATCTAGGTGTGCGAAAGAGATCCCGTCCCCACTCGGATAAACGCTTTTGGACCCCTGTCCAACCTGATGGACCCAACCCATTTTTAGTCTCGGCAGCCCAAGTCCTGATCTACCCTCGGGAACAGACTGGCCACCAAGGCGGAATTGCCCTCCTCAAGGCGCCGTCTGGCAAGCTGGCACAAAGGCCCATCTCGAGAGGCCTTGCACAGTGTGACCAGTATACTGGCACACGCCACAACTGGGACAACACCTGGTACCGGAGTGAGGGATGAAAACCAAGCCATGGGACACTCTACCATACGCATGGGTAAGTAGGCAGCACAACGCGCATGCACTCCAATGCCATCCCACTTTCCCTCCGGAACAGAGTAATCGGGCCATCCGTGCCTCACCCGATCCAGGACCTCTTGCCTAAGACACCACCACCAAGGGGGGTCGAAACGCGTTGTGATTGATCAACCCATCCGACCTCTTGAGGGGGGTCGAGCCCCTGTACTTGAAGGGGCAGAGGCGACACAGGACCTCTTGCCTAACCCGGGAATACTATTGGTCACTACAAGATCCTTAAAATATTCTAAGGCCCCTTAAAGCTACAAGGTCGGACCTGCCGGGATTGGGAAGCGCAGTCACAGGGACCCCAAGAATGATCAAGAAGAGACCCTCTCAACGGTCTCGTCAAAGCCCATGGGGGACCTTCTCGATAACAGGGTGTGTCCGGGGAAACACTCCTCGCCTTGCCATGTTCGGTTCACAACCAAACTCTTGCTTCCCCCACTCCCTGGGTTACTCCCTGGATGTCTGCTATCCCATCAAGCGTCTTAGATCCATAGTCTCATCCCATGCATCTTTAGGTCGAGATTGAGGGTGCATACGGTCAATGTCCTACCGTCTACCCAATCCCTCGAGGCATTGTCCTCCCCTTTAATTATCCTGGTATAACATGGCATTTTGTCATAGAGTTAGCGGTCCATGCCTACGAACTAGACCGTTTCCTTTCTCTTTCATTTTCCAATTACTCTATTTGTATGCTTCCGTTCCCATATCAATAAAATATAAGTTTTGTACAATAAATATTAGGATTGAAGTAGAAAAATTGATCGATACCAACCGATCGGCACTATTTCGGAGAAGTCAAAGTCAAAGAGAAGAAGGGTTATATCGGTAGAAAAGAAATAGAACGACAAGGTTTTAGTCAATTGCAGATGTTGGGAATTTGAAAACTATTCATTTACTAGTAAAATATATATCTACCGCAAAGCCTAGAAGCGACAAACATGAGTTCTAATGATCGCGAGAAGCAGATGAGGAGCAGTGCCCCGCGTTGTGATCTTACTCCTCTTTCTCATAGAGAACTCCTCATATACCATCGATTTGAGCCAGGAAAAGTGACAGGTGAATATACTCACATGAATAGGGTTGGACCCCCTACGTTAACACTAGGAATAGTCATTGATGTGGACATAAATTGCATCGATTCTAGATGTATTTAGCCCACATTCTTGAGCATTTTAGTCCCGGGATTGTATAATTTGAACCATATTTCTCTCGTTACTCGTGTTGTGTCTCTCATTATGTTTTGTAGGTGATTTGATCGAAAAAATGGCTAAAATAGAGGAAAATCCGGTTTTAGGAGTTTTGGAAGTTGGCTGATCTTGCGAAGGGCATAACTTCTTCATACGAACTCCGATTGTCTTGAATTTTATGTCAAATCGAAGGGAATTCAGAGATCTAAAACTTTTGTCAAGGGCCAAAGACCATCCAAAACTTTCTGCTCCACCACGGAGCCGTGACATGGTCCGTGACGGGTCCCACTATGGAGCCGTGACGGAGGTCGAAAACTGCCAAAACTCTCTGTTCCATCAAGGAGCCGTGACAAGATCCGTGATGGTACCCATCAAGGAGCCGTGACGCGCGCATAACCCTGTTTCCAAATCCGATTCTAAGGCGAAAAAGAGGCAAATTTCCTCTTTTTAAAGTCCGTTTTTTTAGGAGAAAAAGGCCACCAAAACTCTTATAAATAGGGGAGAGCTATGTTAGAGAAGAGAACTTGTAATTTTGAGAGCTAAGAAGAGAGGGAGTTGAGAGCAAGCTTGAGGATAGGATTTCCACTTGAAGAACATCATTGTAATCAAATATTGGGTATTATATTTCTCTACTTTGTTCAACTATGAAGCTTTGCCTATGTTCATCAATTGTGTTTTCTTCTTCCTTGCTCATGAGTAACTAAAACCCCATAATCTAGGGTTATGGGGGATTAGAGATTTGTTTTCCAATGTGTTGATTGTATGAATGAGGATTGTGTAGAATGATTTGATTTAGGGTTTGTATTTGATTTAAGCTTAATGCTCTATCTCCCGGGTAGGCCTGATAGAAGGTGGGAATTGCAATCTGACACTCGTGAGAGGTGGGTTGCAATTAGGTCAGAGATCTTATACAAATTGGGTTTAAATCTAGACTAGTGATAGCTAGGTTAACACGATTGCAATAACCATAGGGTTCAAACCGAAAGTTAGAAATTATCAAAGAACGTAATGCTTTGGGTCTCCCTACATCCTGATTCGTGAGAGCTGGGTGGTTAGATTCCATTAGGGTCCGAAACAACGTGAGGAGTTAAGACTAGTTTGAGAGATAATTCGTTGCCCCTAAAATCAGAACAACTGCACAATGTTCATCTTCATTTAAATGCATTGGAAACGGTCTCTATGAACCCACGACCTTAGATTAATTTTTCTCTGAATTAAAACTCTTCTAAGCTTTGCGAGTACTTGTTCATTGTCATTTCATTCACTATTTACTTTTTATGTTTTAAAACAAAACCATCTTTTAATCGAGATAGCTTGACAACAACTTTGAGATAGAACGTGCTTGACTCGTGCTCCTTTGGGTTCGATAACTCGGAACTAAAAATCCCGAAATACTACTTGACGACCGGTACGCTTGCCGTGTCCTTTTCTGTGTTAAAAACGCAGGGCGTCAAGTTAATGGCGCCGTTGCCGGGGAGCAATTAAGGCAACCTTTTTCTATATAGTTTGTGTTACGACTGTTTCATTTTTTTTGTATATATCCTTTAGTTGATTCTTTGCAACATAGCTTTTGTGGATAATTGGTTCTATAATAATGTGTATTGTGATATATGTGGAGCTAATGATCATTTGAATTACAATTGTGAGTTTAATGTTCGTTCAAGTGCTTATAGTCAAAATTGGGGGGACGCTTCCTCTTTTGAGCAAAATTATCATGTTGAACCACAATTGCCTAATGACGAGTACTCAGAACGTCTCCGTTATTTGTGGAACCGACTTTTGGAGACAGAGAAACAACACGAAGAGTATTTAAAGGAACGAGATGAGCGTTTTAAACAACAAGAGGAGAGTAACAAGTTGATATGGCAAATGTTTAGGGAACAAGAGGAGGAAACAGCCGCGTTCCAAGAGCGTCAAAATCAATTGATTAATAAGACAACCTTCAATGATCAAGCAGTACACATTGAGGATGATCATTCTGAACACTTATGTGACACAACAGAGCAGAAAACTCCTGATTCAACCATGAGTTTAGAGGTAAGTGCGGAATGTGAGGTATCAAGTTCTTATCCCTCTTGTATTATGTCAATTCCATCTCCATATAGTTTTGATGCATTGAATTCTGTCGATGTAAATAATGAGTGTACAATTGTAGAAAATAATTCACAAACTCTTGTTGAGCCAAATCTTCTCATAGTATCCATAGAGTTGGCTGACAGATCTATTAGATATCCAAGGGGTACTATGGAAGATGCTCTCAAGAAAGAGGTTGTTCTTGAATCTCCCATTGATTTTATTTTGCTTGACATCGAGCATGATGTCGAAATTCCTTTTAGTGTGAGAGATTCATATTTGGATTCTAGCGAATCAACTCTATATGTTCAACCTATACCATTGGTCTTTAAATTTAATATTGAACATAGAGTTGTTAATATTAATCATGAATTTCTTGACACATATGCTAGTCCTTATACCCCGTTTGTGAACTATTATTCTATTTTGGTTGATTCTACTAACCCTTGTGGACAGGTGCATTTTCCAATTCATAGGATTCATATCCCTATCAAGTTATGCCAAGATGAACTTGATCATAATTATTCTATTAAGGCAAGCTTGATGATGTTGGCCTTGAGTTTGGAGTTCTTACAAAACTCAAGGAAAAAGTTCTTATGCTACATTGTGTTCCTCCTCCCACCTTCACATCCACACTTGAAGAGGAGGACGCAATGGAAGTATGAGACGTTCGATAGACCTCCTGATTGAGCCTCCTACCCGTCGAGCAAACGACGCTAAACAAATGCGCTTGTTGGGAGGCAACCCAATATCCCTACCCCTCTTTGTTTTGTATATGTTATGTCTTGCTCTTATTTTCTGACTATCTGTGCAAGTTGGTGATATAGGATGGAAGCATAGTTTTGGCGTCGAGTTCTTGAGAACTCACTTTGGGCGAAATGGCTCTCCATCCATTCATCCATGCACGAGGATTCCCACAATTGGTGCAGTTCGCATAACGGTTCTTCGAGGGGCAGTATCTCTTCCCTTCCTATTTTTATTGTATATCACTATTGTATTTCCTTTATGCTATTTGGTGGGCGCTGAGCGCCCGCATTGCCGTGCTGATAGAACATGCATATAGGATTTCGTGAATTATGTATATGCTGATTATAAGTGTGGGGTTGTTAGTTATGAGGCTAGGAGCATGTGTAGGATTGAGTCGCATTGGGGACAATGCTTAGTTTTAAAGTGTGGGGTGGGGTATGTCTTGCATTTTGTGTTTTCTTTTGTGTGCTCATGCATCATTTCGTGTTATAAATTTTTGAAAAATCCAAAAAATTTGAAAAATTTGAAAAAAATAAAAAAAAAATATTTTCTGGTGATATGTTAAGTCTAGTGTGTATGATCTTAAGGTTTCAATGATTGAAATGTTACATATGCTTATTTCCTTGCATAAATCAAAGTTGTATATGAGTATTAATGAATCGAATGAGTAGTGAAAGCACATGTATTAGGAATAACTCTTCCACTTGTGTTTTGAGTGTTTGCTAAACTAGTGTTGTATTCCTTTGATTTCTATGCATGGTAAATTGAGTCTAGAACTACATGTAAGATCTATTCGAGGCGAAATAAGAATAAGGAACATGGTTGTTTAGGAAAGTGATTTTAGGCCATTTATGGACCGTTTGAGCTAAATTGCCTACCTTTGCATGTATTACTTCATAGTCACCCAATTTGAGCCTTAGCCTTTCATTTCTAACCTGAACATTACAAACCTATATGTCTCTCATTTCTTATATATATTCTTATTATTGTTTGAACCCATACTTCCTGGCTTAAGTGCTTGAGTGGGGTTGTTATTTGGGATATGGAGTGAGCGAAAGAAATAGAGAAAATATGTATATTAATATGCCATATGATTGTATTGAGTTGAAAATTTTAGCCTTACCCCGAAAGAAAAAAAAGAAGAGAAAAAAAAGTGGGGTAAGGCAAGAAAATACAATGGGTTTGAAAAAGAAGGTTGTGCACATTTGGAAAATAAAATAAAATTGCCTTATGGTGCTATTATTTGTTACTCAATACAAGGAGAAAAGGTGATAGAGAATATCAAAGGTTGGTCAGTCACAAATGGGGGTTTGGGTTGAGTGATATACATTTGTGGGTGTGAGTTGAAGCACTTTTGTCACGAGGTATTTATTTGAGCTTCTTTTCATATTCCATCTTCCCTACCCTTTGCCTAACCTTACATTACAAGCCAAATCAAAGACCTTTCTGATTCTTAAATGGTCATGATTCCTTACAATTAGTGGAGATAGGTCTAACATGATAGCATATGAACTTCTAAGCTCTATGTATGAGGAAGAGAGGAAACACATTTGTTAGAGTGAATGAGGAAATACAAGTCTCAATGGAAAGAGTCATTCTTTAATGTGAGTAGTGTCATGCTTTAATGTATTCATTGGTTTATATGTTTCTTTGATGTGTGTAAGGGTTTGTGGCATATGACGACTATGAGAAAATCTTTTTGATCCTCTTTGCACAAGTATTCGACTATCATCTATTTTTTTTTTGTCTTTTTGCATGCATCATATAGTTTGTTTTAGGAATGCATTAGATTTAGGATTCATGCATTGCACGTGCATCTTTACTTTTTGTTGTTTTGAATAAAGGAGGCCCGGACTCCTCCTATCGAGGTGAACCTCGGGGTTTAACCGGGACATATCTTTAAAATGCTTTCTTAGTTTAGTTTTCTCGGGACGAGAAAAGTTTAAGTGTGGGGTGTTGATGTGGACATAAATTGCATCGATTCTAGATGTATTTAGCCCACATTCTTGAGCATTTTAGTCCCGGGATTGTATAATTTGGACCATATTTCTCTCGTTACTCGTGTTGTGTCTCCCATTATGTTTTGTAGGTGATTTGATCGAAAAAAGGGCTAAAATAGAGGAAAATCCGGTTTTAGGAGTTTTGGAAGTTGGCTGATCTTGCGAAGGGCATAACTTCTTCATACGAACTCCGATTGTCTTGAATTTTATGTCAAATCGAAGGGAATTCAGAGATCTAAAACTTTTATCAAGAGCCAAAGACCATCCAAAACTTTCTGCTCCACCACGGAGCCGTGACATGGTCCGTGACGGGTCCCACTATGGAGCCGTGACGGAGGTCGAAAACTGCCAAAACTCTCTGTTCCATCAAGGAGCCGTGACAAGATCCGTGATGGTACCCATCAAGGAGCCGTGACGCGCGCATAACCCTGTTTCCAAATCCGATTCTAAGGCGAAAAAGAGGCAAATTTCCTCTTTTTAAAGTCCGTTTTTTTAGGAGAAAAAGGCCACCAAAACTCTTATAAATAGGGGAGAGCTATGTTAGAGAAGAGAACTTGTAATTTTGAGAGCTAAGAAGAGAGGGAGTTGAGAGCAAGCTTGAGGAGAGGATTTCCACTTGAAGAACATCATTGTAATCAAATATTGGGTATTGTATTTCTCTACTTTGTTCAACTATGAAGCTTTGCCTATGTTCATCAATGGTGTTTTCTTCTTCCTTGCTCATGAGTAACTAAAACCCCATAATCTAGGGTTATGGGGGATTAGAGATTTGTTTTCCAATGTGTTGATTGTATGAATGAGGATTGTGTAGAATGATTTGATTTAGGGTTTGTATTTGATTTAAGCTTAATGCTCTATCTCCCGGGTAGGCCTGATAGAAGGTGGGAATTGCAATCTGACACTCGTGAGAGGTGGGTTGCAATTAGGTCAGAGATCTTATACAAATTGGGTTTAAATCTATACTAGTGATAGCTAGGTTAACACGATTGCAATAACCATAGGGTTCAAACCGAAAGTTAGAAATTATCAAAGAACGTAATGCTTTGGGTCTCCCTACATCCTGATTCGTGAGAGCTGGGTGGTTAGATTCCATTAGGGTCCGAAACAACGTGAGGAGTTAAGACTAGTTTGAGAGATAATTCGTTGCCCCTAAAATCAGAACAACTGCACAATGTTCATCTTCATTTAAATGCATTGGAAACGGTCTCTATGAACCCACGACCTTAGATTAATTTTTCTCTGAATTAAAACTCTTCTAAGCTTTGCGAGTACTTGTTCATTGTCATTTCATTCACTATTTACTTTTTATGTTTTAAAACAAAACCATCTTTTAATCGAGATAGCTTGACAACAACTTTGAGATAGAACGTGCTTGACTCGTGCTCCTTTGGGTTCGATAACTCGGAACTAAAAATCCCGAAATACTACTTGACGACCGGTACGCTTGCCGTGTCCTTTTCTGTGTTAAAAACGCAGGGCGTCAAGTTAATGTTTTGTATGTATTTTTTACACGTTTACTAAATACAAAGCCACGATGAAAAGTAGTTATTATTATTTTAAGGTCAGAATCTCGAATCTGTTTGTAAGATCTGATATTATTATGCCTAGCCATTTCTTATATTTTTTATAATAAAGATGAACTCATCATTATACTAAAAAAATAAACCCATGAATTGTCATGTTATGAAAAAGTTCCATATATGTCATAACTGAGTCCAATTTCAAAAAATCATATTCAATTAAGAAACCAAGCGGGTCACTTTCATCCTGCCTAAAAGCATCTCCAATGGTAAACAACTAGAAAGTTGTGGGGATGGGTTGTAGAAGCACATTTTCACTTTCTCTCTCTTCACAACCGATAGTTGCTACCACTAGTTCTACAGTGGTAACCATCAGATAGTTGTTTCAGTGTCTTTGTACTTTTTAATATTTTCAAAATAACCCCAAAATAAACTACTAATTTTATTTATACCAAATATAAAATACATTATGTAATTCTAATCAGATGCAACTATTTGATGAGATGTCACTCAGAATCTTAAGACATGTGGTCTGTCATCTCACTTTAGTAATTGAATGGAAAACAATTACAAACACAAGTAATCACACATAAGGACACACAATTGGTTACCAAGTTCGGTACATCATACCTACGTCTAGGGGTGCTTTGCCAGTGGAACGCTTTTCACTATTAGGAAATAATCAACATACAAGTTTCTCAGATCATCTAGATCAAACCTATTGTATTATTACACACTGACAAACCTATCTTACGGCTTCCCCTGAATTTGAGCTCCTAGCTCAACTCTACTATTCGAGCTCTTACAGTCTCGGATGGTTTTTCATCTTTAAGGTTGGTTGTGATGCTTCAATCACAATAACTCTGCTATGATACTTGATCAGTTACGATACATATCATGAGCACAGTAGCATTCACTTTTATTCATTTCATACAGATTCTCAAGACACTAATCCAACACGCTTGAGAACTTTGTAATCACGAGATCAAGAGTAATGCATACTATAGTCTCCAATAGACTACAATGTTCGATAAATAATGGCAATTGTGATCAACCCTAGCTTTTGAGGTTTCCACTATATATATAGCTCTATCTCTCTTCAGAACGCACGCCTCCAAGGGTTAGTGACTTCAGAGTCACAATTACGCTGAATCTCTTCTTTCCTTGTTCAGCAGAACTTCCCAATATTGATCCATAAGAATCTGCGTATATATCTTCTGATTTTGGAAAGTAAATAATATCGTTTCCTTATACACATAGAACTCTAATAACGAATATCTATATATAAAGGAAATAATGCGTATATTATCATGTCACTGACATTTTGTGTTGACATCATCGATTAGCTCTGTTTCGGTTGCACAATGATGTCTGTCGACATCCTCGATAACATCGTGGATTGGCTCAAATGTAGCCAATACAGATGTAACAACAATCCCCCCTGGCTATTTTTGAGGCAAGTATCAAATAGCACATATGTCTTTCAGTTCAGGGCTGGAGAGATTACAAACTTCTTCTTTCGCGTGTACTTTACCTTGATAACATTAGTTCATTATGCATGCACATAGCTATCCATAGTTACTTATATGAACATATCTTTCTCCCTCTATTTGCCACAATAAATTTCCAAAGGTTAAATAAGCAATGAAGTGAACAAGCTTTCATTAATTCTAAGGAACTTGAGGGAGATCAGCTAGCACTCTTCTCTTTCCATCTTAAGTTGCATTTGAAACTTGGTCCAGTGTGATGAATGTTCTAAAGGACTTGGGTCCTCTCAAGCTGAGATTCCCTTGAATCTTCCTATTTGATGTCAAAACACTTTCTCTAACATGTGTGCCTACAACTTAGGTTAAGATCAACATAACGTTCTTTCTCCTCATTAACTTTATAATCCCTCTTATCTCAAGAAGATAGATCATTATATATCCATAGAGCATTAAAGAGAGACGATTGCCACCATGGTGACAAGCTATCTTGCAAGGAATAATAGTCGCAGCAGAGTACATGAAGGAGAGCATACCTTAGCTTAAATAGTGAATAGTTTGAATAGTATGAGTCTCTACTCAGCTAACACAATCCCGAATAGGATGGACTATACAATGATCACGTCTTCATTGATTGATCACAACTTCTTAGAGTTTTCAACAACTTTAAGCCTCTGAGTAAGGAATGAGCATAACAGGCATTTCCAGGTGGAAGTTGGCACATCATCTTTGAAATTCTGGTTAAGTGTAATGGCAAAATGTCGTCCGATATGTTAAGACATTAAGATGTCTTATATGATGTTATGTCATGTGGACAAACATCTTGTGTCATAATAGTGTGGAGAAATAAACAATATGAAGAACAAACAATCATAAAGACACAGAGATTGGTAATCCAGTTCGGTACTTCATACCTACATATGGGGAAAACTTTACTAGTGGAAAGTGTTAGGTCCCAAGGAATCAATCTAGATGGGGTGGGGGGTGGGGGTGAATAGATTGATTACATAATATAGCAACTTAAAAATAAATTCGGAAATTAAACAACAAGCAAAGATAGCAAGATAGAGATAACCAACACAAAGATATACGTGGTTCACAACTCTTCTTAGAGTTGCTACGTCCACACTAACGAACTCACTTAGAGTTCGGAATTTTACTAACTTATAGTAAATGTTACAAAGTCTCACAAGAACTAATCTTGCAGGTTACAACACCAAATGAGAAGCAAGAACAAATCTTGCAACCACTACAACACTTTGCAAGAACAAATCTCGCAACCAACTACAACACCCTTTTCTAGCCTACAAGGTCAATTAAAATAGAAGATATTGAGGTCAACTCACCAAGAGTCAACAATACAATGTGTTTAATCTTATATAGAATGAACACAATGCCTCAATTACAATAAATATATAAAGATGAAGTACAAGCAAGCTATATATGATTTCACGATATGTAAGGCTTAGCTCAAGATGATTTTGAGAGAAGAGGATTTCAAAATAGTTTACAAAGACCATGTGTAAGAACCACTCCCGGTCAACGACAGTCAAACCTGCGAAAAACAGGAAAATTTAAAATTTTTAAGACAAACACTTAAATTAACCTAAATTGACCTCAAGGGTCATACCGGACTTAAGTTGACCCCGATATAGACCAAAATGAGTTCCGGGGGACTCAGGGCAACTTTCTGATCAATTTGGGAAATGTTGACTTTTCGCTGGAAAAGTCAACCGAGCGACGTTTTGGTCCATTCGAGGACCGTTTAGGATCCAAAAAGCTTAGCCGTCGTCGCAGCGATCTTAGTTGAGCCGTTTCCTTGTAGCCCGTCAAGTTTCGTAATTTCTTGGGAAAAGTGCCCGTTCGGGGCCCGAAACGTCCGATTTTCGCGAATCTGATTGGAAATTAGCTAGTAGATACTTTCCCAAAAGGTGTGGGACCCACGTTGCCACTTGTCAACCAAGTGGTGGTGTTAGGTTTTGGGGGGAAAATGAGAGGTTTTGGCTAGCCTGACCCGTGTTCAAGACTCGTTTGTGATCTTGTTTGGTGTGCGATCCTTTGTGATCTTGTTTGGCGTTGCGTAGTCTTCTGTCGTGTCATTGGAGGAGGTCGTCAGTGGTTGTGTCGGGTTTACTTTGCGAGTTTGAGGTTGAGTGCTTGAGTTGGGGATTGTAGTCCCGGTGTTGGGTTGGTTTTGGGTGTTACCGACAGTGTCTGTTAATTATGCCGTAGTCAGTCTGTTATCTGTGGTGGTGAGCGAACGCTCACCCCTAGCTGCTTTTCCTACAGGTACGGATTCCCGGTCGGACTAGGTGAGCTCTAGAAGCTCGTGGAGCTAAGAGCGAAGTCCGGGTTTTTATCTTTTGAGTTTAGTGACAGATACATGTACCTTGTCCATTTGTTGGGACGCTTTTTGAGTTGTAAATATTATTTTGGTAACTAAACTGTAATTTCAAAGTGTTATTCAAAACAGGTTTCAAATGTTTTTATGTTTTTAAATGTTCGCGTCCAGAGTTCGGTTTACTGAAATTGGGGCGTGACAGCTTGGTATCAGAGCTAGAGGTTTCACACCTCGGACTGTCCGTCAATTAGGTGGGGAGGTTCGAGTCAGTGTGGACCCGTCATGTCTTGAGTCCTGTTTTTGTTATGTGCCTGTGCAGTACGGGGTTACTGGCACGGTGTTTGTGTGTTGCTGCGTGAAATGTTTTTAAACTGTCGCGACTCGACTCTGGAGCGCTCCTGTAGTCGAGCGTGACAGTGTTGATATCAAGTGGATACAATGTAGTTCGGGGACGCCTGGACCGGGTTGTAACTACCGGATGTCAAGAATTGAGACTTTTGATGGAGTGGAAAAAGTTTTAAAATTGGTTGGCCCGGTGGGTGTGTGACTTTGTTTGGCCCTGTGGGCGTGTGTGACTTTGGTTCACCCGGTGGGCGTGTGTTGTTGTTGCTTGGCCGTGTTGACGTATGATCGAGGTCGTTCTGGAGTTGTCGTACTTGTGGTATATGTTTAGTGGTCGTTTTGTCTACGAGGTTACGGGTCGCTATTATCAGGGAAAGTACGAATGCCCTAAGGTAGACATAGCGGGGGTAAGTAGTGTGAACTCATCACCGCTACGAGATCGGGGTCACTGGTTTGGCCCGGAAGGTGAAATGGGCAGGACTGGGTACCGGCCCGGTAGGTGACACGGAACGGTTGGGGTGCCGGCCCGGTAAGGGGCACGACACGGTTTGGACGCCGGCCCAGTAAGGGGCCCGGCACGGCTTGGGTGCCGGCCTGGTAAGGGGCACGGCACGGCCTTTGTGCCGGCCCGGTAGGGGGCACGGCATGGTCAGGGTGCCGGCCCGGTATGGGGCACGTCACGGCCTGGTTGCCGCCCCGGAGGGTGGCACGGCCCGGGTCGTGTGCCGGCTTGGTCCAGTGAGCCGCTTTCAAATTTTTGTTGTGGTTGTTATTTCGTTGTGCGGTTAGGTTTGTCGTCGCGTGTTTTGGTGCACGTTGGTGCGGTCTATTTGAGGTTTCTTTTGCTAATGATAATATTTAAAGTATTAATAGCGTGAGCGGCGTGACGTGTTAGTGATAAGCACGCTAGAGTAAACGTAGACCGTGTGAACGCTAGTCTCTTGACCTTGTCGTCGTTATATAAATTCGCAAACTAAACGTTTGCGTGTATCCGTGCAGAGGATACCTACTTATGGCTCGTGGCAGACGAGGAAGAGCAACAGTGGCACGGGGACGAGCGCCCACGCGAGGCAGGCGGGGACGGTCAGCGGGGACACCAGGACGGGTACCCACCGTTGAGCCCGCCGAGTACGCTAAGGCTCAGGGTACTCCTGTCAGTGAGGACAGGAGGGGCGATGCGGGACCTTCTACGGGCACGCCCAACGTCCCGCCGGTCGCAGACCCACCCGTTATGACTGCCCTGGACGAGCTGACCAGGACAGTCCAGAGTTTGGTGGCGGTCATCGCAAGTCGAAAGTCGGCTTCGCCAGCTCCGGAGGCAGCAGCGGTTCCGGTGAGACCCGTTCCGGCAGAGGACCATACATCCCGGGCACTACTGGACTTCCTGAAGCTAGGGATACCTACATTCGTCGGGGGGCCGAACCCCGACCTAGCCGAGAGGTGGCTAGAGCAGGTCACGCGGGACCTGGATACATCAAGTATCGAAGATCGTCGCCGCATAGTGTCCTTCGCAGCTCACCAGCTGAGGGACATCGCCTACCACTGGTGGGGGCGTGTGAAGGACATTGTCGGATACGACTACAGCATCTTCCAGACGGTTTTTCTGGAACAGTATTTTCCCGAGTCGGCTCGGTTGGAGCGACATCGGCAGTTTCTGGACCTGGAGCTGGAGGGGATGACGGTGGCAGAATACGAGGCCAGATTCACGGCCTTGACCAGATTCGCGCCGGAGATGGTGATGACCGAGCAGAACCGTTTCCTGCGGTTCCAGGGAGGACTGAGGCCGGTGATTCGGAACCAGGTTCTCGCCTTGAGGTTGCGGAAGTATACAGATCTCGTGGACACCGCAGCGACGGTGGAGCAGGGTATCCGGGATGCGGCCAGGACCCGCGAGGTTTGATAGTGGCCGACCAGCTTTACAGGGCCGTCCGAGTCACGAGACCCGAGGAGGCAGAGGACCTCGGGGTTCTTCCGACCGCCGATTCATCAGGGTGGATCGAGACAGTAGGGGTCGGTGGCGTCCGTGGGTCCGGTCGCGACAGAGAGGGTGCCGACATGCTATCTCTGCGGGCAGTCGGGCCACTTGCGGCGAGGGTGCCGGGCGAGTGAAGGGCCCGCGGCATTACCAGCGACCAGCCGGACAGGCCAGGGCTCGAAGTCGAGAGCTAGCGAGGCCAGCTGTTTCCGGTGCGGCAGGGCCGGACACACTATGGCATGGTGCCGTGAGCCAGCGAGGGCAACGTCAGCGCAGCGACCGCAGCAGTCGCGTACAGTACAGTCACCCAGGGGTCGCCCTCGTCAGAATCAGCAGCCGAGGTTGTCACAACCGTCTACGAGCGCACCGATTCCGAGGCAGCAGGCCTCGCAGGGGAGGGTATACGCAGTCACCGACTCCCGGGTCCCAGGATCTACCACGTACCGCGAGACCATCCAAGGTACGTGCTTATTGTATCATTTATGGGCTTTGTTCTAATTTGATACCGGGGCGTCGCATTCGTTTATTTCTTTGAGTTGTGCAGAGGGGTTGGGACTGAGTTTAGAGCCGTTGAGTCCACCCCTGTGCATGGACACCCCAGTTGGGGGTGGAGTATCGTTGACTAGAGTCTTTCGTGCCTGCGAGATTAGAGTCGCAGACTGTCCTTGCCCTGGTGATCTTCTTGTATTGGGAATGACGACCTTTGATGTGATCTTGGGAATGGATTGGCTGGCGAGGTACCGAGCCAATATCGATTGCTACAGGCGACGAGTGACAGTGTCAGCAGGCAACACGACGGTGAAGTGCGTTCTGGGTAGTAAGAGCGGGGTTCTCCTTTCGGCGTTGTCCGCAGTGGAGGAAGTATCGGTTGTGCAGAGCTGAGAGTTACCGAGAGTGGTATGCGAGTTTCCCGAGGTCTTTCCTGAGGAGTTGAGCGGATTGCACCAGTTCGCGAGGTGGAGTTCGGGATTGACCTTTGTGCCTGGAACGGCGGCGATATCGATGGCGCCTTACAGGTTTGCGCCGGTAGAGTTGACTGAGCTGAAGCGTCAACTAGAGGAGCTTCAGCAGAAGGGGTTTATCCGTCCGAGTGTATCGCCGTGGGGAGCACCAGCACTCTTCGTGAAGAAGAAGAGTGGAGAGCTACGGATGTGTATAGATTACCGGAAGCTGAACCGGGTTACGGTGAAGAACCGATACCCGATGCCGAGGATCGATGACTTGTTCGACCAGCTGAGAGGGTCGACATGCTTCTCGAAGATCGATCTGCGATCCAGTTATTATCAGTTGCGAGTCCGTGAGGGGGACGTCGCAAAGACTGCATTCCGGACACGCTATGGGCACTACGAGTTCCTGGTGATGCCATAAGAACTGACGAACGCACCTGCAGCGTTCATGGACCTGATGAACAGTATCTTCCGGCCGTACTAAGATCAGTTTGTGGTGGTGTTCGTAGACGACATCCTGATTTATTCGCAGAGCGAGGCAGCACACGAGGTACATATGAGGACTGTTCTGAAGCTACTGCGCGAGCATCAGCTATATGACAACCTGGAGAAGTGCGAGTTCTGGCTCGTTGAGATGAAATTCCTCGGTCACATCGTGTCCCGTGACGGTATACTGGTCGATCCGTGGAAGATCGACGCGGTCTCGAAGTGGGCACGGCCCACGAGTGTCTTCGAGATCCGCAGCTTTCTGGGGTTGGCAGGCTATTATCGGCGATTCGTCCAAGACTTTGCGCGACTAGCCGCGCCGATGACTCTGCTGACGCGCAAGGGAGTCGGATTTGTGTGGACGGAGGACTGTGAACCGGCATTCACGGAGTTGAAGACTCGGCTGACTACCGCTCCAGTATTGGTGGTGCCCGAGCGAGGGATCGGGTATGATGTCTACTGTGATGCGTCCGGAGAGGGACTGGGCTGCGTACTGATGCAGTTGGGCAGAGTTGTGGCTTATGGCTCTAGGCAGTTGAAGACGCACGAGCGCAACTATCCTACCCACGACTTGGAGCTGGCGGCAGTCGTGTTCGCGCTAAAGGGCTGGCGATATTATCTTTATGGCGAGGGGTTTCAAGTGTTCTCGGATCACAAGAGCCTCAAGTACATATTTTCCCAGCGAGACATGAACATGCGCCAGCGGCGGTGGATGGAGCTACTCGAGCAGTACAACTTCGAGCTACACTACCATCCGGGTAAGGCGAACACGGTCGCCGACGCCTTGAGTAGGAAGTCGATTCCGAGCCTCGCCAGCATATCAGTCCGAGAGTGGGACATGATGAGGGAGTTGAGCACGTTCGGGCTTGAACTAGAGGAGGTTACTGGTGACATGGCCATGTGCTCATTAGTGGCTCAGCCCTCACTGCTTGCTCGAGTGTTGGAAGCGCAGTCGGACGACGTCGAGACGTCAGAGATCCGAGAGAGAATCGTCTGGGGTGACGAGGTGGTAGGCTGGGAGGACAGTTGTCACGCCCCAATTTCAGAGAACCGAACTCGGGACGCGAACATTTTAAAACATAAACACTTGAACCTGTTTGAATAAAAGCTCTGACATTTCCATTTACTTCTCAAAATAATAATAGTATTTACAATACAAAAACGCCCCCAACAAAAGGACAAGGTACAACATCCGTCACTAGACTCGACAGAAAGTAAAGACCAGACTCCACTCCAAGCTCCATGAACTTCAAGAGCTAACCTAGTCCGTCCGGTGATCAGTACCTGTAGGAAAAGCAGCTAGGGGTGGGCGTTCGCTCACCTCCACGGATAACAGACTGACTATGGCATAATTAGCAGAAAAAGCCAGTAACACTAAAACCAAACCCAACACCGGGACTACAGTCCCCAACTCAAATACTCAACTGACCCACAACCCGTCACCTTCCTCAACAGACTCGACACTCGATAAAAATAGTGTAAACCCGACACACTATCGACGACCTCCTCAAGGACACGACAGAAAGACTACACAACGCCAAACAAGATCACAAAGGATCGCACACCAGCTGCTCAGTAACCAATCTCAATCAGGTCAGGGTTCGACCTATCGCAATTCCTCGACACGAAGTCGGATCAGGCTGTCGACCTTTCAAACTCGCAATTCCTCGACACTAAGTCGGATCAGGCTGTCGACCTTTAAAACTCGCAATTCATCGACACTAAGTCGGATCAGGCTGTCGACCTTTAGAACTCGCAATTCATCGACACTAAGTCGGATCAGGCTGTCGACCTTTAAAACTCGCAATTCATTGACACTAAGTCGGATCAGGCTGTCGACCTTTAGAACTCGCAATTCATCGACACTAAGTCGGATCAGGCTGTCGACCTTTAGAACTCACAACTTCAGGTAACCACAATCACAATCACAGGCAAGTTCAATCACACAAGGACTCAAGGCCACTCAAGACACCTCAACAGTCAAGACTCGGGTTCAACAACCCCACGGGCACTCACTGCCACTCAAGACACACCAACGGTCAAGACTCGGGTTCAACAACCCCACGACACTCACTGCCACTCCAGACACACCAACGGTCAAGACTCGGGTTCAACAACCCCATGACACTCACTGTCACCTCAAAACACATCAACGGTCAAGACTCGGGTTCAACAACCCCACGGGCACTCACTGCCACTCAAGACACCAAATTAAATACACGGCTCTCATGGCCACCCAGACTCAACAATAAATAACACGGGCTCTCAAGGCCACCCAAACTCAACAATTAAATACGGGCTCTCAAGGCCACCCAAACTCAACAATTAAATACGGGCTCTTAAGGCCACCCAAACTCAACAATTAAATAAAACGCACGCCAACCTCCGGCATACTCGATGCCTCCAACGGTCCTAAAATCACTAGTTTCACAAACAACCTCCGGACATGGTCATATGCCTCCAGTAATTCAATTATCGCTAAGTTCTCTGTTCCTACGACACTACTAAGTGTCACATGCTTTTCTCTTGAACGCTACAATCCCGTATCATGCTTTTCTAATAATTAAATAAATCTACTCAACCCACGACACCCCGGTGTCACATGCAATTCTATTGTTAACTTTCCCCAGTCAGGGCCGAGATCCGGCTACTTTTCCCTACCTCGTGCGTGTTTTCCAAAAGCCAACCAACGAGCTCCGGTGTGATCTCAGTCACTCACCCAGCTTTCCCTTGCCTCGGTCCGCAGCACGATCTAAAAGAACACAAATTTAAGGCGCTTAACAACTCGCAGGAATAAGCTGAAATTCAATAAACTTAACGCCCAAATGTAACCCCGACAATGTCGATCACTCTCAAACTTCCCAATTACTCGACATTTTCGATAATGGACCCGGAAAGGCCCGTTTCGCCCGACCCGACGAATCTTCCCGGGATTGGAAGACGTCCTTCCGGGGCTCCGAAAATTCCCGTTTTCGTTTCTACGGTATTAGAATAATTCAAGGGTTCCTAAGCACTCGACGGAATCACTTTCCGACTTCCGAGTGATTTAATTCGCGTTTAAAGTTTCTAAACGTTTTTCCGAAATTTCACGAATTACAAACCCTAATTCCCTATTCCTCGATACAAGATCGACAATCTACGAAAGACACAAACACAATCTTTTAACACCGATAAACTCTGAGAACATCGACAACGATCAAAACTAAAATTTAGATGCTTGCACTCTCCTTTACACGATTACACCAAACAACCAGTTACTAAAGCATCTTAAGGTCTTATTGGTTTGAATTAAGAAATCAGGGAAGAGCATTAAATACCCTCAAGGCAGCCAATTGCTTTGCTACTGAGAATTGATATGGGTCTTTAATGACCCTGCAAGATCAATCAAACAAAAGGAAAAAAAAAGGCACACCTTATGAAGATTATGTCCACGCGCACGTTTCTTTTCCCATGTCCTAATTGTAACTCACAAGACAAGCATCAACCTTGATCAAGACACTATACACGTAGATGTAAGAGCATTAAAGACCCCTCCATTTTTGATTTGTCCTAACCCTTTCATAAATCTTCTCTGCAACTCATCAAGTCCACAACTTGAGAACGTGAGCCACCTTTTCTTCTCCAATAAAGTAGCCGCAACCCATCAAACAAGGAACTCAGGAAAACAATTGTTCCCCTCTCTTTTTCTCTCTGTCCAAGCCAGATCCGCCCCCTTCCCTTCTGTTCTTGTCCCTTTAAATAAAAGAAACCTACTATTCCTATACAAGTGCCAACAACCCTAATAGATAAATGGGCCCAATTAATACCTCGTGGGCTTAAGTGATGAAAGGGCTTGAGTATGGGCCCTTAAATCTGGGCCTGAGAAACCATGGGCTTTGGAGCCCAAACCTAACAATCTCCCCCTTGGTGACAAAGCCATAAAATTTTCCCTGAGTCACCCGTAACTCATTTTGGTCGACGTTGGAGTCAACTTAGGTCCGAAATGACCCTCGGGGTCTAATTTAGGTTCAATTAAGTGTCTGTCTTAATTTTTTTTAAATTTTCCTGTTTTTCGCAGATTTGACTGGCGTTGACCGGGAGTGGTTATTACAACAGTGCTGATTGGGGGTTACGGTACCGCAGGGGGCTGTTCGTGCCGGTTAACTGTAGAGACGACGTGTTGCGAGAGTCGCATCATTCGCTTCTCACAGTGCACCCGGGGGGCACCAAGATGTACCGTGACATCAGGCGGCACTTCTGTTGGCGCGGGATGCGGAGAGCAGTCGCAGAGTTTGTGTCGAGATGTCTCGTCTGTCAGCAGGTGAAGGTCGAACATCAGCGTCCCGCAGGATTGTTGCAGCCACTGCCGATTGCCCAGTGGAAGTGGGAGCATATCAAGATGGACTTCGTGTGTAGACTACCGAGATCGCCAAGGGGAAACGACGTCATGTGGGTAGTAGTCGACCGGTTGACCAAGTCGGCCCATTTCCTGGCTATGAGGATGACTGATCCGATCGACAAGTTGAGCAGCTTGTACGTTCAGGAGATAGTGCGTCTCCATGGGGTCCCGGTGTCGATAGTGTCTGACAGGGATCCCCTTTTCACGTCCAGGTTTTGGCCGAGTCTGCAGAAGGCGTTGGGGACCGAAGTTCTACTCAGTACAGCTCACCATCCCCAGACAGACGGTCAATCCGAGCGCACTATTCAGATCTTGGAAGACATGTTGCGGGCATGTGTGTTGGATTTTAGGGTATCATGGGAGACCCACCTGCCGTTTGCCGAGTTCGCCTACAACAACAACTTCCAGGCCAGTATCGGGATGGCACCGTTCGAAACGTTGTATGGGAGGCCGTGTCTATCGCCAGTGTGTTGGGCAGAGGTGGGGGACAAGAGTCTGCTGGGGCCAGATCTTGTCAGAGAGACGACAGAGAAGGTCGCGCTGATACGCGATCGGTTGAGGACCGCGCAAAGTCGGCAGAAGAGTTATGCCGACAGACGACGTCGACCTCTTGAGTTCGCAGTCGGTGAGCACGTGTTCCTGAAGGTGATCCCGAGGAAGGGACTGGTACGGTTCAAGCGCAACGGGGGAAAGTTGGCTCCGCGGTATTTTGGGTCGTGGCTTATCGTTAGGCGTTGCCACCGCAACTTGGGAGAGTTCATGACGTCTTCCACGTGTCCCAGTTGCGGCAGTACAATGCGGACCCCTCTCACGTCATTGAGTGGCCAGATATCGAGGTGGCTGACGATGTCTCCTATGAGGAGCAGCCAGTTCGAATCATGGACACACGAGAGCAGGTCCTGCGAGGAGGCAAGATTATCCGCCTGCTACGAGTGTAGTGGAAGCATCACGGGGCTGAATTGACTTGGGAGCGCGAGGACGAGGTTCGCGCAAAGTATCCCGCCTTGTTCGTTTCCCGAGGTACGTCTGTTTTAAATTTCGTGGACGAAATTCCTTTAAGGGGGGTAGATTGTAAGAACCACTCCCGGTCAACGACAGTCAAACCTGCGAAAAACGAGAAAATTTAAAAAATTTAAGACAAACACTTAAATTAACCTAAATTGACCCCGAGGGTCATACCGGACTTAAGTTGACCCCGATATCGACCAAAATGAGTTCTGGGGGACTCAGGGCAACTTTCTGATCAATTTGGGAAATGTTGACTTTTCGTTGGAAAAGTCAACCGAGCGACGTTTTGGTCCATTCGAGGACCGTTTTGGATCCAAAAAGCTTAGCCGCCGTCGCAGCGATCTTAGTTGATCCGTTTCCTTGTAGCCCGTCAAGTTTCGTAATTTCTTGGGAAAAGTGCCCGTTCGGGGCCCGAAACATCCGATTTTCGGGAATCTGATTGGAAATTAGCTAGTAGATACTTTCCCAAAATGTGTGGGACCCACCTTGCCACTTGTTAACCAAGTGGTGGTGTTAGGTTTTGGGGGGAAAATGAGAGGTGATGGACTATAGGGGTTCGGCCAAGACAAGGAGGAAAGAGAAAAAAAAAGTTAGAGAGAGAAGGAGAAGAAGGAAAAGAGAAGCTAGGGTTTTGTGGTGCCACTATTCACGTCATCCATCCATTGGATCGTCTCAAGGCTAGGAGGAAGTGCACTCCCCTCATCCTCCTCTACGGTATACACCGAATCGATTCTCGTTTTGATTAATTTTGGAAGTTAGGGTTTTTGTAAAACTATTAGTTTAGAGGTGTATTGAGGTTGGGGAAGTGTTGAAGACGTTTTGGAGGTGTTTGGAGGTGAAGGAGCACGTTTTCCGGCGACCGGGAGCTCGGGAGGAGCTCCGGCCACCATAGAGGGTGGTTGGCCGGAGCTAGGGTCGGCCACCACCATGGTGGGCCGGGCCCCAATGAACCCTAGCCACCCACGGCCTAGCTTGTCCGGGTGGGGCCCACGTGCTCGGGTGCTCGGGTTTAGTGTTCGGGTGGTTTAGAACGTTCCCCGGACCATTTATCTATAACCGAATCGAATTTTGGAATTAAATTGGAGAAGTTGTAATTATCGGGTTTAGAAACTTTAAACGTTAATTAATTGACTCGGAAGTCGGAATTCGATTCCGTCGAGTGCCTAGAAACCCTTGCATTGTTCTAAGACCGTAGAAACGAAAACGGGAATGTTTGGAACCCCGGAAGGGCATTTCCAAAACCCGGGGCAGATTCGCCATGTCGGGCGAATCGGGCCTTTACGGATCCTTTTTCGACAATGTCGAGTAATTGGGGAGTTTGGGAGTGATCGACATTGTCGGGGTTACTTTTGGGCGTCAGGTTTATTCAAATTCAGCATTATGCCTGCAAGCTTAAAAGTGTTTAAAATTTGTGTTCTTTTAGATCGTGCCGCGGACCGAGGCAAGGGAAAGCTGGGTGAGTGACCGAGATCACACCGGAGCTCGTTGGTTGGCTTTTGGAGAACACGCACGAGGTAGGGAAAAGTAGCCGGATCTCGGCCCTGACTAGGGAAAGTTAACAGTAGAATTGCATGTGACACCGGGGTGTCGTGGGTTAAGTAGGTTTATCGAATATTAGAAAGGCATGATACGGGAACGTAGCGATTATTAGAAAAGCATGTGACACTTAGTAGTGTCGTAGGAGCAGTGAACTTAGCGATATTAGAATTACTGGAGGCATATGACCATGCCCGGAGGTTGACTGTTTAATTTGTGTCTTGGGTGGCCTTGAGAGCCCGTGTATTATTGTTGGTGTCTTGGGTGGCCTTGAGAGCCGTGTATTATTGTTGGTGTCTTGGGTGGCCTTGAGAGCCGTGTATTATTGTTGGTGTCTTGGGTGGCCTTGAGAGCCCGTGTATTATGGTTGGTGTCTTGGGTGGCCTTGAGAGCCCATGTATTATTGTTGGTTTCTTGGGTGGCCTTGAGAGCCCATGTATTATCGTTGGTGTCTTGGGTGGCCGTGAGAGCCCGTGTTTTATTGTTGGAGTCTTGAGTGGCCATGAGCTCCTGTGGGGTGTTGAACTGTTCTTGACACTGTTGTTGAACCTTGCTTGTGATTGTGATCGCGAGCCCCGGTAGGTTGCAAGCATTCTTTGGCTGGCCTGACCAAGTTCTAGTCCCGGTAGGTTGCAAGCATTCTTTGGCTGGCCTGACCAAGTTCGAGTCCCTGTAGGTTTCGAGCATTCTTTGGCTGGCCTGACCAAGTTCGAGCCTCGGCAGGTTGTGAGCATTCTTTGGCTAGCCTGATCCGTGTTCGAGTCTCGTCAGGTTTTGAGCATTCTTTCGCTAGCCTGACCCGTGTTCGAGACTCGTTTGTAATCTTGTTTTGTGTGCGATCCTTTGAGATCTTGTTTGGCGTTGCGTAGTCTTCTGTCGTGTCCTTGGAGGAGGTCGTCAGTGGTTGTGTCGGGTTTACTTTGCGAGTTTGAGGTTGAGTGCTTGAGTTGGGGATTGTAGTCCCAGTGTTGGGTTGGTTTTGGGTGTTACCGGCAGTGTCTGCTAATTATGCCGTAGTCAGTCTGTTATCTGTGGTGGTGAGCGAACGCTCACCCCTAGCTGCTTTTCCTACATGTACGGATTCCCGGTCGGACTAGGTGAGCTCTGGAAGCTCGTGGAGCTAGGAGCGAAGTCTGGGTTTTTATCTTTTGAGTTTAGTGACGGATACATGTACCTTGTCCATTTGTTGGGACGCTTTTTGAGTTGTAAATATTATTTTGGTAACTAAACTGTAATTTCAAAGTGTTATTCAAAACATGTTTCAAATGTTTTTATGTTTTTAAATGTTCGCGTCCCGAGTTCGGTTTACTGAAATTGGGGCGTGACACCATGACATGTTCATGAAGTGATATAATAATAAGAATGTATGTTTTTTAAAGATCAAAAGATATGAAACTATTAGTTCATGACTTTGAAAACATTTTTTAGAATAAAGAAGAGTAGAGCTCTAAAGATGACTTTTCTCTCAAAGATGAAGAACTTTGTGCTGAAAATTTTGTACATAAAGAGTAGAAGTGTTGTTTCTTGCAATGAATAAACAAGTGATGACTTTTATAGACAAAAACTTGGCAGGTGATAATTCAAAAAAAAAAGTTGTTGGAAGAAATAGTTGAGTAGAAAGTCAAGTGGCATATCTTGACAAGAAATGTCCTCAACACATTTCAAGATTGAAATGATGACTTCTCTATTTTCAAAATAATTTTGAACGAATAAAAAAGATTTGATAATAAAGAAAAATCAGATTTTTGAATGAGGGAGGAGAGATTGAGTGATGAGCTAGCCAAAACATATCTTAAAGATCATACTTACAGGAATCCAATTGGAAGTACTTGAACCATTTAAAATAGCCATTTTGAATCTTCCATAGCCTTCCTTGATCATCATTTAAGGTCTAGAAAAGTCTTTGGAAATTTAAAATTCGTACACAACTTGATTGTATACAAGTAGAGGATGAACATGCTTGCTGCCAGAAATTTCAGCTTTGACCTTTGCTTGTTCAAATAAGCATAACTTTTTCAACAAGAATCCAAATCAAGTAAAGTCAATTGGGTTAGAAAATAGACTCACGTGTATTTCCAATGGTATACCATAGGCCTATTATAACATGCTATATAATTCCAGTTTATTCAAGCAAGACAGCCAAGAAAATTTGTTTTACCTGTTCTGGAAGATTTGAGATGTACTTACTTTTCTGCCTATTACTCTCTGATGGAGTATGCAAATGGAGAACAAGTTTGTGAATGAAAAAGTAGACTCATAGAGATTTCTAAAACATCAGAGAAATCCAAATTTGATAAATAAATAAATTTTATATGATTTTTCAAAGTTACCTCAAATGCAACCAAAGTTGCTCTCTTGAAAAATCCGAAAATCACATTATCAAAAAAAATATGAGAACTTTTGTAAAATAAGTTCGGGTTGAAGAAATAAACATATGAGTGTTGTAGAATCAAGTTTGAATGGAACTAACACCAAGACACCAATAGCTCAGTGTAATACAAGGTTGGTGTCTACGGGTTGGTTACCGAGCAAACAAGAAAGAACACTTGGAAATTAGTGAGTAAAGAAAGGATTCTATTCATATCTGAAAGTGTTTACAAGAAGTGTAGTGTTGTGTCAAGTGTTGAGTTATTGTAGTGGTGGTAGTTGTGAAATACAAAGGGGTTGACACCTCTATTTATAGGAACCAAGAACACATGAGCAAGTGCCACATATACTACCAACATGCAAGTAGTGGTACCATGTTGATTGTGGTGGCCACACATGGCATTAGCATGCCACTTCACAACACTCCCCCTTGGACACCACAATATGCTTCAAGTTGAAGTTGCCTCGTTAAAAACATCCAAAGGAAAAACCCGGTGGGACAAAACCTGTAAGGAAAATAATGCAACGCACAAAAATGTGCTTGAAGGCTTGATGTTGCCTCGTTAAAAACCTTTCCCAGAAAAACCCGTGGGACAAAACTTGGATAAGGGAAAAAGAGTGCAGCGCACAAAACTTGTCTCCCTCTGACTTTAGGCAGGCTACTTTGGTTGCTTGCTAAGGCGACGCATACCAATCTTGTGTACTAGCTTCTCAAAGGTAGATGTCGACAAGACTTTAGTAAATAAATCAGCAAGATTCTCGTAGGACCGAATCTGCTTGACATCTGTCTCATTACTCTTCTGGAGCTCATGAGTGTAAAAGAACTTTGGAGAGATGTGCTTGATTCTGTCTCCTTTAATATAACGTCCTCTGACTTGAGCAATACAAGTTGCATCGTCTTAATGGAAGGAGAGCTTGGCAGAGGAATGTCGATTGAGCATAACACATGCTTGATAACGGATCGCAAGAATACACATTCTCGGCTAGCTTCATGTAACGCCACAGTCTTTGAGTGGTTCGAGGATGTCGCAACCAAATTCTGCTTCGTAGAGCGCCAGGAGATGGTTGTTTCACTGCATGTGAAAACATATCCTGCCTGGGAGCGAGCTTTGTGGGGATTTGGTAAATATCCCGCGTCTACGTATCCAACCAGACCAGTGCTCCCCCTGGACTTAGAATATAATAGTCCTAAATCTCTAGTTCCGGTTAGATAGCGAAATATGTGCTTAATACCATGGTTGTAAAAGTCCCCGCCTAGTCCGCCTAGGCCTCAAAATCTATAAGAACGCCCGACTCACCGCCTCGCCTCGGCCCCAAAATCTGAAAACTACCCGACTCGTCGTCCCACCCGATTTGTCAAAATTTTAGGACTCTGGTTTGTGAAATCGGACATTCGAAAAAGAGATGAAAAGGTGAGAGAGACAATATGTTTGTAATGGTCTTAAATTTCTTGATAAAAAGAATATGGCACGTGTCCCTCTTTGGTGGTTCATCATTATAATTTTTATTTCTATTAAAATAAAGAGTAAAATCAAAATGAGAGCATTATTTATTTTAGTATTTTGTAATTTGATACTTTATGTTTTTTATATCATACAAATATAGTTTATATTTTGATTTTTTGATTATATTTGTGTAATATATACTTATTAATAATTAAAAATATTAAAACGTTAAATCCGCCTAGGCCCCGCCTAGGCTCCGACTAGTCCCCGCCTAACGCCTAGGAGTGCTCACTGCCCGACTAGTGCCTAGCGCCATTTACAACCTTGCTTAATACCATTCCAATGTCGTTTGGTGGGTTCTGAACTGAACCTAGCAAGTACATTTACTACGAACGTTATATCAGGTCGCGTACAATGTGGATGAACCTAGCAAGTACATTCTGATCTTGTGTACTAGCTTCTCAAAGGTAGATGTCGGCAAGACTTTAGTAAATAAATCAGTAAGGTTCTCGTAGGACCGAATATGCTTGACATCTGTCTCATTACTCTTCTGCAGCTCATGAGTGTAAAGGAACTTCGGAGAGATGTGCTTGATTATGTCTCCTTTGATATAGCCTCCTCTGACTTGAGCAATACAAGTTGCATCGTCTTAATGGAAGGAGAGCTTTGCGGAGGAATGTCGATTGAGCATAACACATGCTTGACAACGGATCGCAAGAATACACATTCTCGGCTAGCTTCATGTACCGCCACAATCTCCGAGTGGTTCGAGGATGTCGCAACCAAAGTCTGCTTCGTAGAGCGCCATGAGATGGTTGTTTCACTGCAGGTGAAAACATATCCTGCCTGGGAGCGAGCTTTGTGGGGATCTGATAAATAGCATGCGTCTACGTATCCAACCAGACCAGTGCTCCCACTGGACTTAGAATATAATAGTCCTAAATCTCTAGTTCCAGTTGAATAACGAAATATGTGCTTAATACCATTCCAATGTCGTCTGGTGGCATCTGAACTGAACCTAATAAGTACATTTACTACGAACGTTGTATCAGGTCGCGTACACTATGCCAAATATAAAAACCCCTAATAGCAATTAGGTACGGTTGTCACGCCCAATTTCAGTAAAACCGAACTCGGGACGCGAACGTTTAAAACAATAAAACATTTTGAAACCGTTTACATAAATCACTTTAAACTACCATTTACTTAACCAAAATAATCATTTACATATTAAAAGTACGTCCAACAAATGGACAAAAGGAAAGGTATACGTCGCTAGGCTCAAAAATAAACTCGGACTCCCGCTCCTAGCTCTTCAAGCTTCGGAAGCTCACCTAGTCCAACCTGCGACCAGTACCTGTAGGTAAAGCAGCTAGGGGTGAGCGTTCGCTCACCACCACGGATAACCGACTGACTACGGCATACTTAGCAGACAATGCCGGTAACACCAACAACAACCCAAACACCGGGGATCACTATCCCCAACTCAAGTAACCCGACCGACACACACACACTGTTACATTCCTCAACCGATTCAACACTCGGACACGTAATGTAGACCCGACACAACGATTGACGACCTCCTCCAAAGACATGACAGACAACCACGCAACACCCAAGATCACAAAGGATCGCACACCAAACAAGATCGCAAAGGATCGCACGCCAGCTGCTCAGTAACCCATCTCTCTCTCGCCCTTTACCGATCCCTGTCAAGTCAGGCGGTCGACCTGCCGCGCAACTTCTCCCGATCTCAGTCGGGAGGCTAGCCCACAACCTCTCCCCTACCCCCGATCTCAGTCGGGAGGCTAGCCACACCCGCGCAAACCACGAAACTTTTCCCGACACACAGCCGGGAGGCTAGCCCACAACCTCTCCCCTACCCCCGACCTCTGTCGGGAGGCTAGCCACACCACCAACCTCACAATCCTTCTCCCGATCCCTGTTGGGAGGCTAGCCCACAACTTCTCCGCTTCCCCTGATCCCTGTCGGGAGGCTAGCCACACCACGCAACTTCCCCGACACAAAGTCGGGTTTCCAACCGCAGGTAACCACAATCACAATCACAAGCAAAGTTCAACAAACAGCAACAACACAGGTTCAACACTCCTTAGACACTCATGGCCACCCAAGACACCAACAGTAAAACACGGACTCAACAACCCCACGGGTACTCACGGCCACCCAAGACACCCCAATAGTAACTCACGGGCTCAACAACCCCACGGGCACTCACGGCCACCCAAGACACACCGACAATAACTCACGGGCTCAACAACCCCACGGGCACTCACGACCTCCCAAGACACGCCAACAGTAACTCACGGGCTCAACAACCCCACGTGCACTCACGGCCACCCAAGACTCCAATAGTAAAATAACACGGGTTCAACAACCCCCACGGGCACTCATGGCCACCCAAGACACCAACAGTAAAACACGGGCTCTCATGGCCACCCAAGACACAACAGTAATACGGGCTCTCATGGCCACCCAAGACACAACAGTAAAGTACGGGCTCTCATGGCCACCCAAGACATGAATTACACAATCAACCTCCGGGCATAACCAATGCCTCCAGCAGTTCTAATATCAACAGTTTCACAATCAACCTCCGGGCATGGTCATATGCCTCTAGTAATTCTCATAACGATAAGTTCACTGCTCCTACGACACTACTAAGTGTCACATGCATTTCTAATGTTCAATACGTTTCCGTATCATACGACACTACCCGGTGTCACCTGCCTTTCTAATATTCAATAAACCTACTTAACCCACGACACCCCGGTGTCACATGCAATTCTACTGTTAATTTTCCCTAGTCAGGGACGAGGTCCGGCTACTTTTCCCTACCTCGTATGCTTTCTCCAAAAGCGCACAAATAAGCTCCGGCGTGATCTCGGTCACTCGCCCAACTTTCCCTTGTCTCTGTCTGCGGCACGATCTAATAAGAACACAATTTAAATACCTTTAAATTCGCAGACATAAACCGGAATTTAATAAACTTGACGCCCAAAAGTAACCCTGACAATGTCGATCACTCCCAAACTTCCCAATTACTCGACATTGTCGATAATGGACCCGGAAAAGCCCGATTCGCCCGACATGGCGAATCTGCCCGGGTTTTGGAAACGTCCTTCCGGGGCTCCAAAAATTCCCGTTTTCGTTTCTACGGTCTTAGAATAATTCAAGGGTTCCTAGGCACTTGATGGAATCAAATTCCGACTTCCGAGTAATTTAATTCGCGTTTAAAGTTTCTAAACCCGTCAGTTACAACTTTCACAATTTAATTCCAAATTTCGATCCGGGTGTGGATTAACGACTTGGGGATCGTCCTAAACCACCCGAACACGAAAACCCAAGACCCGAGCATGTGGGCCCCACACGGCCATAATGGGAAAATTTCCTTTTCGCCCCAAAATGTTCCTAACGAACCCCAAACCTCAACCATTCATCTTTAAACCAATTCTAACCAACCCAACCATATTTGAATCATTTAAACTCGAACCCTAAAATTCAAACGTACCAAAACGAAAATCGGTTAGGTGCTCACCGTAGAGAATGTCGATGTGAGCTAGATTCTTTTATCTTGAGACGATCCAACAGTTTGATGCTCGCGAATAGTGGCAAAACCTCCAACCCTCTTCTCTTTTCTCTCCCTTTCTTCTCTCTTATTTTCTCTCTCTAAAAACTATCATCTTTTATAATTTTTGAAGCAATGGCCGAACACACCCTACACTTCTTCCTTTTTTTTTTATTTGTTTCAAACACACCAACTTCTCCAAATTACCAAACTACCACCAAAGTCTCATCTTTTGTTTTGTTCAAGAAACCTAACACCACCACATTGGTGACATGTGGCAAGTGGGTCCCATCCCTTTTTGGAAAAATATCTTCTAGATATTTTCCAATCAGATTCGCGAAATTCGACCGTCTCGGGCCCCGAACAGGCACTTTTTTCAAGAAATTACGAAACTTCACGGGCTACAAGGAAACGGCTCAACTAAGACCGCTGCGACGACGGCTAAGCTTTTTGGATCCAAAACGGTTCTCGAATGGACCAAAACGTCGCTCGGTTGACTTTTCCAATGAAAAGTCAACATTTCCCAAATTGGTCAGAAAGTTGCCCTGAGTCCCCCGGAACTCACTTTGGTCGATAACGGGGTCAACTTAAGTCCGGTATGACCCTTGAGGTCAAATTTAGGTTCATTTAAGCGTTTGTCCAAAACTTTTAAATTTTCCTGTTTTTCGCAGATTTGACTGGCGTTGACCGGGAGTGGTTATACAAAGGTACTTCAGGACCAAGTATCTCTTCATCTGCTTCTTTGAGGCGGAATGGATCCTTCTTTGGATCCAAAGATCGAACAACCATTGGAGTACTGAGTGGATGAGCATTATTCATGCTAAAGCGATTCAGGAGCTTTTCAACATACATAGACTGATGGATCAAAATGCCATCAGACAAATGCTCGAGCTGCAGGGCGAGACAGTGTCTAGGTTTCCCTAAATCTTTCATTTTTCAAATTCCCTTTTCAGGTACTCAGCAGCTTTGAGGATCTCTTCTAGAGTCTCAATCAGATTCATGTCATCAACATATACTTCTATAATAACGAAACCAGAGTTTGTTTTCTTGATGAACACACATGGACATATGGCATCATTCTTATAGCCTTCTCTAGTAAGGTACTGGCTAAGGCGATGGTACCACATCCTACCAGATTCCTTTAGTCCATACAAAAACTTCTGTAACTTTATAGAACACAGATCTCTAGGGATATCTATCATTGCTTCGGGCAATCTCAACCCATCGGGAAGTTTCATATAGATATCAGTGTCCAAATTACCATATAGGTAAGTAGTGACAACGTCCATCATGCACATATCAAGTCCTTCAGAGACTGATAAGTTGATCAAATACTTGAAAGTGATCATATCCATTACTGGGGAATATGTCTCATCGAAATCGACTCATGGTCGTTGAGAGAATCCTTGGGCCACAAGTCTAGCCTTATATCGGGCGACTTCGTTTTTCTCATTTCGTTTCCGGGTAAATACCCACTACCTTTCGGTAACTTAACCAACTCAGAGGTATGGTTCTCATGCAATGACTTCATCTCATCTTGCATGGCCTCAACCCACTCCTCTTTGTTCTCATCTTCAACGACTTCTTCATAACTTTGAGGCTCTCCCCCGTCAGTTAGTAACACATACTCATCAACATAATACTTTGAAGAAGAATGACGATCTCTAGAAGATCTCCTGAGTGGAACAACTGGTGGAAGGTCTGATACTAGAAACTGCTCATGGATTTCATCATTCGTCTCAACCTTTGTTGGAATGTCAACATTGTCTGTATCTTGATGGTCATCATGAACTTCGTCTTCAACTTGACTTTGTAAACTTGTAGAAGGAACTATATCAAAGTCAATCAAGTGATCACTATATGGAGGTAGATCTTCAATTTTCTTCATATCTTGAATGTTCCGCTCTTCCATAAAAACCACATCGCGGCTTCTAACTAGCTTCTTCTATACAAGATCAGAAAACTTGTATACAAACTCATCCAAGCCATAACCGATGAAGATACACTGTCTTGTCTTCATATCAAGTTTAGATATTTCATCCTTTGGTACGTGCACAAATGTCTTGCACCCAAAAACTCTTAGATGATCATATGAGACGCCTTTACCTGTCAAAACTCTATTTGGAACATCAAACCCAAAAGGAACACTAGGTTATAGATTTAACACCTGTACTACCGTACTTAAAGCTTCACCCCAAAAGGATCTCGGTAGTCTTGCTTGTGAAAGCAAACATCTCACCCTCTCAACAAGTGTCATGTTCATCCTCTCAACTAACCCATTAACCTGAGGTGTCTTAGGAGGTGTCTTTTAGTGTCGAATACCTTGATCCCTGCAATACTAATTAAAAGGACCACAATACTCACCTCCATTATCTTTTCTGATGCACTTCAACTTCTTCCCAGTCTGTCTCTCAACTAGGGCATGAAACTGCTTGAAAACTCCAAGCACTTGATCTTTCGTCTTCAAGGTATAAGCTCATACCTTCTTTGAATGATCATCAATAAAAGTCACAAAATAAAGTGCACCACCTAATGTCCTTTTCTTAATAGGACCACACACATCAGAATATACCAAATCAAGTATTTTTGGCTTTCTAGAAGGAGTAGACAAATTAAAAGAAACTCTTGTTTGCTTACCGGCCAAGCAATGTTCACACTTCTTCAATGGTGTGAAACTCATCCCCGGTATAAGATTTTTCTTGCTTAAAATCATCAATCCCTTCTCACTTATATGACTAAACCGACTGTGCCATAATTCAGTTGTACCTTCACCTTCAACTACATTAACAATACCATTGGAAACTCTAGCTTGAGTAATGTACAACGAAGCACACTTGGTTCCTCTAGCCACAACCATAGAACCTTTGGTGAGCTTCCACTTTCCATCACCAAAGTGACGATGAAAACCTTCATCATCTAACCTTCCCACAGATTTCAAGTTCAAGCGAATGTCAGGAATGTGCGTAACATTTTTAAGAACCAAGAGTGTACCATTTTCTGTCTCCAAGCATACATCTCCAACGCCAATAGCCTTTGACGTGTCTCTGTTTTCCATCTTAACACTCCCATAGTCACTAGATGTATAAGATGAAAAGAAATCCCTCCTAGATGTAACATGTATGCTGGCACCACTATCTCATATCCAACTGGTCTCTTGAGAAGCCAAATTGACAGTTTCTTCATCATCACATAGAACAAGGAACTCCTCTGTAATAACAACAGCATTATCAGCATTACCACCGCTATTGTGCTCATTTCCCTTTCCTTTGTCATTTTTGGTGTCTCTTTTAAATTTCCAACAATTCTTCTTAGTATGCCCCTTTTGACCAAAGTGATAGCACTCAACATTAACAAACTGGTTCTTAATTTTACTTCTGCCTCTACCTTTCGGATCTCTGCTTTTACTACCCCCTCTTTGTATAGTAACCAAGATCTCCGTGTGTGAAGAGGAACCCTATGACTTTCTTCTCGTCTCTTCATTTAGAACACACCCCTTATCCATATCCATGGTAATAACACCATCTGGAGCCGAGTTAGACAATGACGTTCAAAACGTCTCCGAAGAGTCTAGCAAAGTACCTAGAAGCCACAAACCTTGAACCTCATCTTCAAACTTGATACCCATTCTTGGAAGTTGATTAATAATATACCCTGAAAAGCATTCAAATGATCTGTCATATGACTCCCATCCTGATACTTCAAACTCATCATCTGCTTAATCAGAAATAACTTGTTATTCCCAGTCTTTCGATCATACAACTGCTCAAGCTTTCTCCATAAAGTGTGTGCATCTGTCTCTCCACTAACATGGTTTAGAACATTATTATCAACCCATTGCCTGATGTAACCACATACTTGGCAATAAAATAATTTCCACTCAACATCAGTTTTACCTGCAGGCTTTTCTTCATTGAATACTGGCAAATAATAACCTATCACATAAAGAAGATCCTCCATCTTGCCCTTCCAAACATGATAATTCGAACCATTCAGATTAATTATTCTACTTGTATTAGCTTCCATCATTTCACACAGAAAACCCAACAAGCGAACTAGGCTCTGATACCACTTTGATGTGGAGAAATACCAAATAGTAATAACAGATAACACGGAACAATAATTAAAGAACAGAAATTTAAACAAAGACAACGATATACGTGGTTCGGAAATGTTCCTACATTCATGGGACAACGGCGAGATTCTTTTATTATCCGAGAAATAAACCGAGAATTACAAATCTAACTCTATTTCTCAATACAAAAAGATAATCCACAAAAGAAAGATCCGATCTTTTGTTATCGTTAAATAAAACTAAAAAAAGCAGCTCCTCATAAAATATGTGTTGCTCTCTTGGTTGAACCACAACACATAATAAAGTAATGAGAAAATAAGAACCTGTGTTTTTTTTTAATCAGCAAGTGTATTATTAGAGGTCCAATTCTTTGAAGTAAAGAAGAGGCCAAGATAATTACAACTCTCAAAGAAAACAAACCCAAACCCTATTACAAAACCAAACCCTAAAACTTGTTCCCCAAGTCAGCCCAGATTTTTAAAAAATCTGTTGACAGTTAATTCCAACCGAGAAACCTTGATCCGCAAGAAATAGATCAAGACAAATCCAAACCCCCAGGCAAGGAGTAGACAGAACCGATGAGTGAGTGATCGAATTCAAACGATCCCTCCCTAAGAAATAGCTCCTCCCACACCAAAAGTCCAGCTTAGCATCAAGTTTTACTAATCAAACCCTTCACTATATGCAGAAAAATAGAAACATTAAATAGTTGCAGCTCCATAGAATAACCTTCCTTCAAAATTATGCAGCTAAAAGGACTTGTAGAAGGCCTGGAGCTCCAAAGAAGTGCATCTGTAATAAAAGTTCTAAAACAACCCTGGAGTAAAATCAGTACTCCTCCACATAGAACCCAGGAGTAAAAACATAACTCCTCAACAAAACACTCAATACTTAGAAAAAATCTACCCACACTCAAACAACAGTCAAGTATTGAATAGATATCACCACAAAACCCACACTCAAAACAGTTAACCCCAAAATGTAATCCTACCTCACCACTGAATGATCTAATCAGTACCCCCCAAAAAACCTCCCAAAACCATCCCAAACCCCTACCAAACAATAAACAGACCAGATGCCACCAGTTCCATCTCAGACAACCAATAATCTCTTCCTGAGACATAATTTGGGATCCTTGATCCAAGCTGCAAAGGAGAAGGATCTGTGAGTATTAAACAAAGACCACTCCAGGTTGAAAGTGAAACTTTGAATCTGAAGGAGGATGGAAGAAGGAGATCTGAGGACATGATTAAAACAAAGGTCATTCCTTGCCAGCCATATATGCCACAAAGTAACAAAGATGGTGACCCTCCATTGTTTTCGAGAGACATGAGTACCCAGATTAGACCAAGCATATAAGAAGTCAATAAAATCCCCCACCATAACAGATCTTAACCCCCACCAGTCCAATACTGCTGACCATATCAACCAAGAGAAATTGCAGGTCAGAAGTAGATGATTGACTTCTTCAAAATCCAGCCCACAGAAAGGACACAAAGACTCAGCTAGGGTAAGATTGAAGCCTCTTGAGTCCAGAAATAGTTTGGTAGGAATGGCTTTGTGACATGTTAACCAGATGAAAGCTGAGATTTTAGGAGGAAGGTTATGTGACCAAAGTAGTTTGGCCCAAGGTCTCACTTGTGAATCATTCCCTTCTAAATGCCAGTACATAATTTTAACTCTGAATCCAGCCTCATGAATCTTCCAAACTACTTTATCTTCCCCTGAATCTTGTAAAGAAAATTGATTGAGTAATTCAGAAAGTAATCTGAATTGACCCTTCTCCCACCCTCTAAGTTGTCTTCTGAAGTTGATGTACCACACCCCATTGTTCCAATAATGAACTACTTTCAAATGTTTGTGTAAGCAAAGATGGAAAAGTCTTTGGAATTTCACCTTCAAAGGAACATCTAGCAACCAAATGTCCCCCCAAAAATCCACTCTCTCCCCATTATTAACAAACCATTCCAAACCAGAGAACCCAACAACACTACTGAACTTTTGATCCACCAACAAGGATTGTACATGACACAGAAAATTCTGGTTCCCTGCTATTTGTATCTGTGAGAGATCCCAATCATCTTTTGACCACCCATATTTAGCACATATGAATTTTTTCCACAATGAGTTTGTCTCCAAAGCAAACCTCCACCACCACTTTGCTAGGAGAGCAGCATTCATCACATAGAGACTCTTTATGCCTAACCCCCCAAACTCTTTAGGTGAGCAAATTACTCCCTACTTCACTTTGTGTAGAAATCTTTTGGTTACTGATCCATTCTAGAGGAATCTCCTCTGCCATTTCTCCATTTCAATCAAGACCTTCTTTGGAGCTTTAAAGAAGGACATGTAATAAAGGGGGAGAGAAGAGAGAGATGATTTTATGAGGGTGATCCTTCCTCCAAAGTTTAGAGTCTTAGACTGCCACAGGTTGAGTTTCCTCTTAAATTTAGCCAAAATAGGTAACCAAGTCATGTATCTTCTAGGATTTGCTCCCAACTGAAACCCCAAGTAGTCTAAAGGTAAGTCTGATGTTTCACAACCCATGATCTGGGCCACTTGATCAATGTTCATACACCTGGGATTTAGAAGAATCCCCTTGGATTTACTGAAATTTATCTTGAGACCAGAAGCAATTTGAAAAGCTTTGAGGGAGGATTTGAGGTTGTGTACATAAGCAGGTTTGGCCTTCAAAATAATCAGTGTATCATCTGCAAATTGAAGGTGAGAAATGCAAGGGCCATCTTTCCCACAAGTGATACCCTCAAGGTTACCAGTAGCTATACCTTGCTCAATAATGAGATGGAGACCTTCTGCAGCCAAAGCAAAAAGTAATGGTGAGAGTGAACACCCTTGTCTAAGGCCTCTGGTGAGCTTAAAATCCTCTTTTGGTGAACCATTAATCAGGACTGATCCCCAAGCTTTGAAACAAGTGGACATCCAGAATCTCCACAGCTTCCCAAACCCCATCAATTTCAGTACATTATTCAGATAATTCCAGTCCAAGTGGTCATAAGCCTTTTCAAAGTCAGCCTTAAATAACACCACTTCTTCCTTTGAGGCTTTGACTGAATGTAGTACTTCAGTAGCTATTAAGATGCCATCCATGATCTGTCTCCCAGCAATAAATCCAGTCTGAACATCACTCACAAGTTGATCCATTACTGTCTTAAGTCTAGCAGCCAGCACTTTTGAGATGATTTTGTATAATGAGCCTACCAAGATAATTGGTCTATACTCATCAAAAGTAGAGGGATTATCAACTTTAGGAATGAGAGTGAAAAAGGAGGAATTGATCCCCTTGCCAAGTGCTCCAGTAGAGTGGAAATGGAAACAGAAATTTAGCACATCTTGTTGAAGGAAATCCCAACCTTTCTGAATGAATTTTAGAATAAATCCATCAGGACCAGGAGCCTTGTCCCCATCACAACTAAAAACAGCAAAATGAATCTCCTCAGCAGTGAAAGGTCTTTCTAGAAATTCATCCTTGCTGAGGGAGATATGACTAAATGGCAACTGTGAAACATCCAAGTCAATTGCATTTGTCTTCAAGAATCTAGAGCCAAAATGTTTATAGGCTGCTTGTTTGATATCCACTGGATTACTAAGCATTTGTCCAGCTTCAGAGATTTGAGTGATTCTCTTCTTTGTTGCATTGTAATTGGCCAACAAATGATAAAATTTGGAGCACCTTTCCCCTTCTCTAATCCATTTGATTCTGGATTTTTGACACCAAACTTTTGCCAGAGCTTTGATTTTTTGTATCAATTCTGCAGTAAGATGAGCCCTTTGTGTTCTTTCAGGTCCTGTCAATTCCCTTGTCTCCACCAATAAATCAAACTCATTGATCTTGTGATGTAGGATGTCAATGGTCTTCTCCAACAAGCCAAAAACCTCCACATTCCAAACTCTGAGAAATTCCTTGAGCTTCTTCAATTTCATCCAAATGACAAAGTGAGGGTCCCCCAAAACCACCAAATTATCCCAAAAATGTGCTACATCAGATAGGAAAAGTGGGTGATCCAGCCAAGCATTGAGAAATTTAAATGGCCTAGGCCCCCAATCCACAAAAGGGTCAGCCAAAAAAAGTGGTTTATGGTCTGAGATAGACCTGTCAAGGCAAGTCTGAGAGATATTTTGAAAGTTTGCCAAAACTTGGGGAGCAAGTAAGAACCTATCAATTCTAGAGGCTGAGGAATTTGGACCAAACCAAGTGAATTTTCCCCCAGTGAGAGGTATGTCCACTAAAGGTACCTCCAGGGTGAATTTATTAAAACTCTTAATAGAGGAGGTGGAGAGAGATTTACCAATTTTTTTCCTCTGGGTCAGAATTGCATTGAAATCTCCTGCACATATATAGAAATCCCCCAGAAGAGCAATTTCATTGGATAAAGTTAACCATAGAGACCTCCTGGCCCTCACACTACAAGGGGCATAAACATTTATGATAGATATAACTATCCTCCACTCTTCAGAAAAACCAGTCCAAATTAAAGCATGTTGAATTGGTTTGATTGACTGGACCTTGAAAAGCTTAGTGTCCCAACTAGTAAATAAACCTCCTGAAAGACCCTCAGCTTCAATGACTGCATGATCCCAATCTTCAGTTAACCCCAGAGAACTTGAGAAATAATAGGGCAATTTTTGTAGCTTTGTTTCTTGCAAAAGAAGGAAACCAAGTCTGAGTTTGTGAAAGATAATTTTGACTGCCCTTTGTGTCACGCCCCAATTTCAGTAAACCGAACTAGGGACGCGAACGTTTTAAAAACATAAAAGCACTTGAAACCTATTTTCATTAAACACTTTAAAATACCAATTTAGTTCATCAAAATAATAATTACAGTTTAAAACACGTCCCAACAAGTGGACAAAAGTACTAGGTATCCGTCACTAGACTCAAAAGACAAACCCGGACTCCGCTCCTAGCTCCACAAGCTTCGAGAGCTCACCTAGTCCGTCCCACGAACAGTACCTGTAGGAAAAGCAGCTAGGGGTGAGCGTTCGCTCACCACCACGGATAACAGACTGACTACGGCATAATTAGTAGATAAAGCCAGTAACACTAAAACCAAACCCAACACCGGGACTACAGTCCCCAACTCAAGTACCCAACTGACCCACAACCCGTTACTTTCCTCAACAGACCCAACACTCGATAACACCACGTAGACCCGACACAACTATCGACGACCTCCTCCAAGGACACGACAGAAAGACTACACAACGCCAAACAAGATCACAAAGGATCGCACACCAGCTGCTCAGTAACCAATCTCAATCAGGTCAGGGATCGACCTATCGCACTTCCTCGACACGAAGTCGGATCAGGCTGTCGACCTTTAGAATTCGCAATTCATCGACACTAAGTCGGATCAGGCTGTCGACCTTTAGAACTCGCAATTCATCGACACTAAGTCGGATCAGGCTGTCGACCTTTAGAACTCGCAATTCATCGACACTAAGTCGGATCAGGCTGTCGACCTTTAGAACTCGCAATTCATCGACACTAAGTCGGATCAGGCTGTCGACCTTTAGAACTCGCAATTCATCGACACTAAGTCGGATCAGGCTGTCGACCTTTAGAACTCGCAATTCATCGACACTAAGTCGGATCAGGCTGTCGACCTTTAGAACTCACAACTTCAGGTAACCACAATCACAATCACAGGCAAGTTCAATCACACAGTCACTCAAGGCCACTCAAAACACCTCAACAATCAAGACTCGGGTTCAACAACCCCACGGGCACTCACTGCCACTCAAGACACACCAACGGTCAAGACTCGGGTTCAACAACCCCACGACACTCACTGCCACTCAAGACACACCAACAGTCAAGACTCGGGTTCAACAACCCCACGGCACTCACTGCCACTCAAGACACACCAACGGTCAAGACTCGGGTTCAACAACCCCACGGCACTCACGGCCACCCCAAAACATCAATAGTAAGACACGGGCACTCATGGCCACCCAAGATACCAATTTAAATACACGGGCTCTCAAGGCCACCCAAACTCAACAATAAATAACACGGGCTCTCAAGGCCACCCAAACTCAACAATAAATAACACGGGCTCTCCAGGCCACCCAAACTCAACAATAAATAACACGGGCTCTCAAGGCCACCCAAGATACCAAAATAAACAATCAACCTCCGGCTTAACCCAAGCCTCCAACAGTCCTAATATCAACAGTTTCACAATCAACCTCCGGGCATGGTCATATGCCTCCAGTACTCCTAATATCGATAAGTTCACAAACAACCTCCGGGCATGGTCATATGCCTCCAGTAAATCAATTACGCTAAGTTCTCTGCTCCTACGACACTACTAAGTGTCACATGCCTTTCCAATAATTACTAAGTTCCCGTAACATGTTTTTCTAATAAACGCTACAATCCCGTATCATGCTTTTCTAATAATTAAATAACCTACTCAACCCACGACATCCCGGTGTCACATGCAATTCTACTGTTAACTTTCCCCAGTCAGGGCCGAGATCCGGCTACTTTTCCCTACCTCGTGCGTGTTCTCCAAGAGTGCCCAAATAAGCCCCGGCGTGATCTCAGTCACTCGCCTAGCTTCCCTTTGCCTCGATCCGCAGCACGACCTAAAAGAACACAATTTCAAGGCACCTTTAAACTCGCAGGAATAAACTGAAATTCGATAAACTTAACGCCCAAACGTAACCCCGACAATGTCGATCACTCCCAAACTTCCCGATTACTCGACATTGTCGATAAAGGACCCGTAAAGGCCCGATTCGCCCGACATGGCGAATCTGCCCGGGTTTTGGAAATGCCCTTCCGGGGCTCCAAAAATTCCCGTTTTCGTTTCTACGGTCTTAGAATAATTCAAGGAACCCAATGTACTTGCCCGAATCGAATTCCGACTTCCGAGTCATTTAATTGACGTTTAAAGTTTCTAAACCCGAAATTCCAACTTTCACAATTTAATTCCAAATTCCGATCCGGGTGTGGATTAACTACTTGGGGATCGTCCTAAACCACCCGAACACGAAGACCCGATACTCGGGCACGTGGGCCCCACCCGGCCACAATTAGGAAAATTTCTTTTTCGCCCCAAAACGTTCCTAACGAACCCCAAACCTCAACCATTTATCTTTAAACCAATCTTAAACAAAACCCAACCTTAATCAAACCGTTTAAACTCAAACCCTAAAATTCAAACGTTCCAAAATGAAAATCGGTTAGGTTCTTACCGTAGAGGAAGACGATGTGAGCTCGAATCTACTATCGTTGAGACAAACCCATGGCTCGATGCTCGTGAATAGTGACCACAAACCTCAACTCCTTCTCTTTTCTCTCTTCTTCTCCTTCTCCTTCTCTCTCTAAAAACTAACTCTCTTTTTCCATTTTCTTTTCCCTTTTTACAATGTATGGACGTGTACTCATTCTTCCCTTTTGTTTTATTTTAAAAAAAAACATCAAACTAATACTTAATTACAAACTAACACCTAAAGTAGTCTTCCTTGTCTTGTCCCACACCTAACACCACCACTTGCTTGACAAGTGGCAAGGTGGGTCCCACACCTTTTTGGTAAAATATCTAGAAGATATTTTCCAATCAGATTCGCGAAAATCGGACGTTTCGGGCCCCGAACGGGCACTTTTTCCAAGAAATTACGAAACTTCGCGGGCTACAAGGAAACGGCTCAACTAAGACCGCTGCGACGACGGCTAAGCTTTTTGGATCCAAAACGGTCCTCGAATGGACCAAAACGTCGCTCGGTTGACTTTTCCAGCGAAAAGTCAACATTTCCCAAATTGATCAGAAAGTTGCCCTGAGTCCCCTGGAACTCATTTTGGTCGATAATGGGGTCAACTTAAGTCCGGTATGACCCTCGGGGTCCAATTCCAGTTCAATTCAGTGTCAGCTCAAAAATTTTAAATTTTCCTGTTTTTCGCATATTTGATTGGCGTTGACCGGGAGTGGTTATTACAATCTACCCCCCTTAAAGGAATTTCGTCCGCGAAATTTAAACCAACGTACTTCAGGAGTCGAACCGGTCGGGGTACTTCGCGCGAACCTCGTCCTCGCGTTCCCAAGTCGACTCGGCCTCGTGGTGTCGCCACAACACCAACTCTAAGCGGATAACCTTTCCGCGCAGGACCTGCTCTCGTGGATCCCTTTCCCACATCAGTTTCTCCTTACATGGGACATCACCCGTTACCTCGACATCTGCCCACTCACAGACGTACTCAAAACTTCGAAAGGCCCGATACACCGCGGGGCTGGCCCGCCGCCGCCGCGGTTGAAACGCATTAGTCCATCTTTCGGGCTCACCTCCAGGGATACGTGACCACTGATTGCTGACTCGAGAGGTCGGCGCCGTTAGTCAGCATAACTCCTGCTGACTCTGCGCGCTGCTCAACCGCTCACGCTTTGGCCCGACCGACTCAACTGTCTCTTGGTCCAGTTCTAGACCCAGTAACCTCTTATTTCTCACTTCTGCCCAGCACACGGGCGATCGACACGGCCTACCATACAACGCTTCGAGCGGTGCCATCATGATACTGGCCTGAAAGCTGTTGTTGTAGGCGAACTCGGCCAATCTCTCACGAAACCCATCGTGACGTGCCCCCATTTCCACTGTGCAACCCGCAGCAGCTGCAATAAACCAGCGGGACGCTGTTGTTCGGCTCTCACCTGCCGACGGGCGAGGCATCGCGATACTAACCCTGTGACCGCCCTCCGCATCCCGCTCCACTAGACATGCCACCTGATTTTGCGCTCCTCTTAGTGCTATTCACGTGCACTGTTAGACGCGAATGCTGCGACTCTCGTAGCTCGTCGCCTCCGCCGTCACGCGGTATGTACAAACCTCCACGATACCGTAACTCCCAATCAGTACAACGATCCCAGCCCTCGGCGTCCGTACCGCCGGCAACTATCTCCCAGATCCTGGTCGTCCACAAAACACCACCACAAACTGATTTAAGAACAACCGAAATATACTGTTCATCAGGTCCAAGAACGCTGCAGGTGCGTTCGGTAGTTCAGAGTCATCACCCAGAACTCGTAATGTTCATAGCATGTCCGGAATGCAGTCCTTGCGACGTCCCCTTCTCGGACTCGCAACTGGTAGTATCCGGATCCCAGGTCGATCTTCGAGAAGTATGCCGACCCTCTCAACTGGTAGAGCAGGTCGTCGATTCTTGGCATCGGGTATCGGTCATTCACCGTAACCCGGTTCAGTTTCCGGTAGTCCATGCACATCCGAAGCTCTCCACTCTTCTTCTTCACGAAGAGTGCTGGCGCTCCCCATGGCGATGTGCTCGGACGAATAAACCCCTTCTCCCGAAGTTCCTCGAGCTGACTCTTCAGCTCGGTCAACTCGGCTGGCGCGAACCTGTAAGGCGCCATCGATATCGCTGCCATTCCCGGCATCAGGTCAATCCTGAACTCCACCTCACGAACTGGTGGCAACCCGCTCAATTCCTTAGGGAAGACCTCGGGGAACTCGCACGCCACTCGCGATAATTCTCGGCTCTGCACGACCGATACTTCCTTTACTGCAGACAAGCCGACAGGAGAAACTCCGCTCCTACTGCCCAGAATACACGAACCTTTCGTGTTGCCTGTTGACACCGTCACTCGTCGTCTATAACAGTCGATAATGACTTGGTACTTCGCTCGCCAATCCATTCCCAGGATCACGTCAAGGCGGTCATTTCGTGGGTATCCTTCCCACGGATACACGCACAAGCTCAGTCGCTGCTAAAACTCACGGACCCTCGCGGTCTCTCTCAGACCTCGCTCCAATACCGTCGTCGTGCCTACCAACTCCGGACATACCCGAATCCTCGGGGTGAGGACTCGATCCAGCATCGGGGCTCTCGAGCCCTCTCTCGAACCTCCTGTATCGGTTTGCTTCTCTAACTCCGCAGGCACGACAGAACCTAGTCAACACCACCCCACCACCAACCGGCGTGTCCCGACGCAGGGGTGGACTCAACGGCTCTAAACTCAGCCCCAACCTCTCAGCACAACTCGACGAACAAACGAGTGTGATAACCCGGCATCCAATGAAACCGATGCCCAAAACGGAACCCGAACACCCACTCCATTAGTCACCCTGGTAAGGTCTAGTGTAACCCTCACACGGTCCTCTAGGCGTTTACTTGTAACTTTCCGCAACCAAACCAGTGTTCGCTACTCGTCCCTTGCGGGAAAAGTAGTAAAGGGGATGAGCGTTATGCTCACCTCCACGGACACCCGTTCGATTATGGCATACTAGTAAAGCGCTAAAGACTTATCGATCTAACCAGGGCACACCACTACCTCAGAACCTGAAGCCAAACGTCACACTGCTCACGCTAACAACACCTCAAGTATCGCTCATGTAAGATAAACCTCGACACGGGAAACACTTCCTCGATTCAGCAATCACTAAGGTTCACAACCTCAATCACCCAAATACCCGATCACGTAGGGAAACCTCAGGACGGGAAAACTCACGCTCTCAACTTAGCACACACCATTGCTCACCCTATTAGTGCCTAATTTATAATAATGCGAAGCGAAAAACTCAACAACAACCCAACCGTTCACCAGGCCCACGGCCTCTACAACCCACAACCGCGAACACAAACCCGTAAAACCAACGCTCAATCACACGAACATGAACCGAGTCACACAACCACAACCCTCAACGCACAACGAAACCAACCCTTTTTCCTTTTTCTCTTTTTTTTTTGAAAACCGGCTGGACCGGTCCGGCAGGTGGACCGGACCATATGGCAATCCGGGCCGGCAGGCCGTCCGTGCCGGTCTGGTTGCCGAGCCGGAACACCACCCGTGCCGGGCTTGCAGCCGGGACGGCACGCCAGCCGGTCCGTGCTGGCTGCCGGATCGGACCAGCGAGCCCGTCCTGGTCTCGTACCAGGTCGGCCCGTGGTCCGTCCCGTGACTGCGACAGCTTCGCCCCTATCACCCCGTCACGTCGATCCTAGGACACTCGCATCCTACCCTTCTCCTAGCGACTCACACGCTTGTGCAACGCAGACACTCGACCACTAATCATAAAACCCAAGTACCAAAACAACGACCAAACACGAGTCACAAAACCCGACTAAACCACGAACAAGCCAAACCGGCCAAACACCCATAACAACAACAACGACGACACCCGCCCACCGGGCCAACAAAAGTCAAATAGCGCCCACCGGGCCAACCAAAACTGCACAACACGCCCACCGGGCCAACCAACAACAATCACAATACGCCCACAGGGCCAATCGAAGTCAAACACAAACGCCCACGGCGTCACACAAAATCAAGACACGCCCACCGGGCCTACCAACACCGAACCACGCCCACCGGGCCAATCAAAGTCAAACACAAACGCCCACGACATCAAACAACATCAAAACAATCAAAATTTGTAAAGCTTTCTCCACTTCATTTTTAAAACCTCAAACTTGACATCACGCAGTCACAACCCGGTCCAGGCGTCCCCGAACTACGTTGTACCGACTTGATATCAGCATTGTCACGTTCGACTACAGGAGCGCTCCTGAGTCGACCCGCGACAGCTTAAAAACGTTTCACGCAGCAACAACAATCAGCAAGCCAGCAAGAAAACACCGCACGTACACACAAACACAAGCAGGACTCACAACACCACGGGTCTACACACGGTTCCCGACCTGCGTACCCAACGTACGACGGGACTCTACCGACTCGACTCTCCCCACCTAATTGACGTACAGTCCGAGGTGTGAAACCTCGAGCTCTGATACCAAGCTGTCACGCCCCAATTTCAGTAAACCGAACTAGGGACGCGAACGTTTTAAAAACATAAAAGCACTTGAAACCTATTTTCATTAAACACTTTAAAATACCAATTTAGTTCATCAAAATAATAATTACAGTTTAAAACACGTCCCAACAAGTGGACAAAAGTACTAGGTATCCGTCACTAGACTCAAAAGACAAACCCGGACTCCGCTCCTAGCTCCACAAGCTTCGAGAGCTCACCTAGTCCGTCCCACGAACAGTACCTGTAGGAAAAGCAGCTAGGGGTGAGCGTTCGCTCACCACCACGGATAACAGACTGACTACGGCATAATTAGTAGATAAAGCCAGTAACACTAAAACCAAACCCAACACCGGGACTACAGTCCCCAACTCAAGTACCCAACTGACCCACAACCCGTTACTTTCCTCAACAGACCCAACACTCGATAACACCACGTAGACCCGACACAACTATCGACGACCTCCTCCAAGGACACGACAGAAAGACTACACAACGCCAAACAAGATCACAAAGGATCGCACACCAGCTGCTCAGTAACCAATCTCAATCAGGTCAGGGATCGACCTATCGCACTTCCTCGACACGAAGTCGGATCAGGCTGTCGACCTTTAGAATTCGCAATTCATCGACACTAAGTCGGATCAGGCTGTCGACCTTTAGAACTCGCAATTCATCGACACTAAGTCGGATCAGGCTGTCGACCTTTAGAACTCGCAATTCATCGACACTAAGTCGGATCAGGCTGTCGACCTTTAGAACTCGCAATTCATCGACACTAAGTCGGATCAGGCTGTCGACCTTTAGAACTCGCAATTCATCGACACTAAGTCGGATCAGGCTGTCGACCTTTAGAACTCGCAATTCATCGACACTAAGTCGGATCAGGCTGTCGACCTTTAGAACTCACAACTTCAGGTAACCACAATCACAATCACAGGCAAGTTCAATCACACAGTCACTCAAGGCCACTCAAAACACCTCAACAATCAAGACTCGGGTTCAACAACCCCACGGGCACTCACTGCCACTCAAGACACACCAACGGTCAAGACTCGGGTTCAACAACCCCACGACACTCACTGCCACTCAAGACACACCAACAGTCAAGACTCGGGTTCAACAACCCCACGGCACTCACTGCCACTCAAGACACACCAACGGTCAAGACTCGGGTTCAACAACCCCACGGCACTCACGGCCACCCCAAAACATCAATAGTAAGACACGGGCACTCATGGCCACCCAAGATACCAATTTAAATACACGGGCTCTCAAGGCCACCCAAACTCAACAATAAATAACACGGGCTCTCAAGGCCACCCAAACTCAACAATAAATAACACGGGCTCTCCAGGCCACCCAAACTCAACAATAAATAACACGGGCTCTCAAGGCCACCCAAGATACCAAAATAAACAATCAACCTCCGGCTTAACCCAAGCCTCCAACAGTCCTAATATCAACAGTTTCACAATCAACCTCCGGGCATGGTCATATGCCTCCAGTACTCCTAATATCGATAAGTTCACAAACAACCTCCGGGCATGGTCATATGCCTCCAGTAAATCAATTACGCTAAGTTCTCTGCTCCTACGACACTACTAAGTGTCACATGCCTTTCCAATAATTACTAAGTTCCCGTAACATGTTTTTCTAATAAACGCTACAATCCCGTATCATGCTTTTCTAATAATTAAATAACCTACTCAACCCACGACATCCCGGTGTCACATGCAATTCTACTGTTAACTTTCCCCAGTCAGGGCCGAGATCCGGCTACTTTTCCCTACCTCGTGCGTGTTCTCCAAGAGTGCCCAAATAAGCCCCGGCGTGATCTCAGTCACTCGCCTAGCTTCCCTTTGCCTCGATCCGCAGCACGACCTAAAAGAACACAATTTCAAGGCACCTTTAAACTCGCAGGAATAAACTGAAATTCGATAAACTTAACGCCCAAACGTAACCCCGACAATGTCGATCACTCCCAAACTTCCCGATTACTCGACATTGTCGATAAAGGACCCGTAAAGGCCCGATTCGCCCGACATGGCGAATCTGCCCGGGTTTTGGAAATGCCCTTCCGGGGCTCCAAAAATTCCCGTTTTCGTTTCTACGGTCTTAGAATAATTCAAGGAACCCAATGTACTTGCCCGAATCGAATTCCGACTTCCGAGTCATTTAATTGACGTTTAAAGTTTCTAAACCCGAAATTCCAACTTTCACAATTTAATTCCAAATTCCGATCCGGGTGTGGATTAACTACTTGGGGATCGTCCTAAACCACCCGAACACGAAGACCCGATACTCGGGCACGTGGGCCCCACCCGGCCACAATTAGGAAAATTTCTTTTTCGCCCCAAAACGTTCCTAACGAACCCCAAACCTCAACCATTTATCTTTAAACCAATCTTAAACAAAACCCAACCTTAATCAAACCGTTTAAACTCAAACCCTAAAATTCAAACGTTCCAAAATGAAAATCGGTTAGGTTCTTACCGTAGAGGAAGACGATGTGAGCTCGAATCTACTATCGTTGAGACAAACCCATGGCTCGATGCTCGTGAATAGTGACCACAAACCTCAACTCCTTCTCTTTTCTCTCTTCTTCTCCTTCTCCTTCTCTCTCTAAAAACTAACTCTCTTTTTCCATTTTCTTTTCCCTTTTTACAATGTATGGACGTGTACTCATTCTTCCCTTTTGTTTTATTTTAAAAAAAAACATCAAACTAATACTTAATTACAAACTAACACCTAAAGTAGTCTTCCTTGTCTTGTCCCACACCTAACACCACCACTTGCTTGACAAGTGGCAAGGTGGGTCCCACACCTTTTTGGTAAAATATCTAGAAGATATTTTCCAATCAGATTCGCGAAAATCGGACGTTTCGGGCCCCGAACGGGCACTTTTTCCAAGAAATTACGAAACTTCGCGGGCTACAAGGAAACGGCTCAACTAAGACCGCTGCGACGACGGCTAAGCTTTTTGGATCCAAAACGGTCCTCGAATGGACCAAAACGTCGCTCGGTTGACTTTTCCAGCGAAAAGTCAACATTTCCCAAATTGATCAGAAAGTTTCCCTGAGTCCCCTGGAACTCATTTTGGTCGATAACGGGGTCAACTTAAGTCCGGTATGACCCTCGGGGTCCAATTCCAGTTCAATTCAGTGTCAGCTCAAAAATTTTAAATTTTCCTGTTTTTCGCATATTTGATTGGCGTTGACCGGGAGTGGTTATTACAATCTACCCCCCTTAAAGGAATTTCGTCCGCGAAATTTAAACCAACGTACTTCAGGAGTCGAACCGGTCGGGGTACTTCGCGCGAACCTCGTCCTCGCGTTCCCAAGTCGACTCGGCCTCGTGGTGTCGCCACAACACCAACTCTAAGCGGATAACCTTTCCGCGCAGGACCTGCTCTCGTGGATCCCTTTCCCACATCAGTTTCTCCTTACATGGGACATCACCCGTTACCTCGACATCTGCCCACTCACAGACGTACTCAAAACTTCGAAAGGCCCGATACACCGCGGGGCTGGCCCGCCGCCGCCGCGGTTGAAACGCATTAGTCCATCTTTCGGGCTCACCTCCAGGGATACGTGACCACTGATTGCTGACTCGAGAGGTCGGCGCCGTTAGTCAGCATAACTCCTGCTGACTCTGCGCGCTGCTCAACCGCTCACGCTTTGGCCCGACCGACTCAACTGTCTCTTGGTCCAGTTCTAGACCCAGTAACCTCTTATTTCTCACTTCTGCCCAGCACACGGGCGATCGACACGGCCTACCATACAACGCTTCGAGCGGTGCCATCATGATACTGGCCTGAAAGCTGTTGTTGTAGGCGAACTCGGCCAATCTCTCACGAAACCCATCGTGACGTGCCCCCATTTCCACTGTGCAACCCGCAGCAGCTGCAATAAACCAGCGGGACGCTGTTGTTCGGCTCTCACCTGCCGACGGGCGAGGCATCGCGATACTAACCCTGTGACCGCCCTCCGCATCCCGCTCCACTAGACATGCCACCTGATTTTGCGCTCCTCTTAGTGCTATTCACGTGCACTGTTAGACGCGAATGCTGCGACTCTCGTAGCTCGTCGCCTCCGCTGTCACGCGGTATGTACAAACCTCCACGATACCGTAACTCCCAATCAGTACAACGATCCCAGCCCTCGGCGTCCGTACCGCCGGCAACTATCTCCCAGATCCTGGTCGTCCACAAAACACCACCACAAACTGATTTGAGAACAACCGAAATATACTGGTCTGAGACATTAACTCATCCAGACCATTGTCCTCTTCTCCTTCCAAATCCAGGAAATTGTCATCAGAATCAGTCTCAAGATTCACTCTTTGGTTTATTTCAGCTTCTAGATTGTCGAATTGATCCACCACCAAGTCATCAGCAACAAATGCCTTGAGACCAATGACCTTACAGTACTCCCAAGGGCTTTTGATCTTCTCATTGGTAGGAGGTATTAGAGAACTTTGTTTCTTCTTCTTGTTAGACAAGTGTATCAAAGGTGTCTCCCTTCCTCTTCTAGACCTGGTATCATAAATATAGGAAACCTGTGGTTTTTTGGATTTCCTCTTGCTATTGTTTACTTTGGAGATGGGGGAAGAGGACAGACAATTCGAGAAATTAGTCCTAGTAGAAGTGAAAGTTAGTAACTGAGTTTGTTTTCCCACCAAAAAAAGCTCCCTTCTCTATGTCTAAATTGGCTGGTGGTCCCTTAGAAGTAACACTGTCACCAACTCTTACCATCTCATTAATGCCACTTCTAATCTCTACCAGATTTGTCTCAGAGGCTATTCCCAAAGAAGCAACAGTACCCAGTTCTGACAAGTCACATGGAGCAATGTTATCCAGTGGGCTAAACCTATTGGATAAAGGAAAAAGTACTTCCTCTTCTTCAGGCAGATCTTCCATGGGAGTTGCAGGTCTGTCCAGAGGAGAATGTTTGTTGTTACCCATCAATGAAGAGGAATCAAAAGAATCCTTTACTACAGCATCAAGTAATAAATCCTCAGTGACCAAGATTCCCTCTATCCCTCTGCAAATTTCCATAATAGGACTAACCAACATATTAACTTCCAAAGCCTCAATAAAGGGAGGTTGATTCTCAATTACTTCTCTAACCGGAGTACAAAACTCCACAGGTTCCACAGATATAGTGACCTCTACCAATTTAGTAGAAAGAGTTGGAACATTTTCAATCAAAATAGCTTGTTCATTGAGTTGAATCTGAGGTTGAGATGTTGAGGGGCTCACCAATGGTGTATCAGATTTTTCCAAAGTCTCAGTGGGAGTAGGAAATTGTTCTTGTTCTTGATCTCTCGCCACTCAACCAAATAAAGAAGCACCAACACTTGGTTGCTCTTGGTATTAAACCCAAGCATCTTAAGCACCTCATGATCTCTCTACATCAAGATGAAACAGTCACCTTCTCCTCTTGTTCTACCTTTGCCGATTTTACCAAGCCACACCTAAGCTTGATCTCTTGATCCTTTGATGATCAACCACATAAGAAGAACAGAAAATGGAGATACAAGCTCTAGCCTAAGCTGATTTGCTTCCGCCACTATCAAGACGTCAAAGAATCTCTTTGATTTCTCACTTTGTACAAGACCTGTTCTTGTCACCAAAAATTGGAACCAGATCCCCTTTTTAATATGGAACCTGTTGTTCCCAAATATGTGACAAAACAAAGTGGGCTCAAGTATTTGGGCCTGATATCATGGGCCTTAACCAAAACAATGGGTTTTGTAGCCAATATTTCTACACTTGTCTCTCTAGAGATGTCGATGGGCCATAAATATTAACTAAAGAAATATGGGTTTGTTGCCACACCCACTGTACCGAACCAAAACAACACATTTGGCAAGAGAATGCAAGAAATTTTGGAGAAAAGATTGTACTTCTGGTTAGGGGTGGGCACGGCCGGGTAACCAGCACCGAACCCATCTCTGCCCACCGAAACCGAGATGCTCGGTTGTCCAAATGGACCCACCGAGACCGACCCCGATAACAGAGGATATAAGGCAAAAACCGGCGGTTAAATAACCACCGGGGCCGGTTTTTAACCGACTGAACCGAGCCCACTGGGCTTTATAGGGCCTCGATTCTAGGCCCAAATAAATAACAGTTCTTTCTCCATTTTTCCAGAATCAATCTTTACTTACGATTTCATTTGACTTTTTAACTCATTCTAATTCACTTTTTTGTGTAATAATTTTTTAATGATTTTATTTCGAATCTCATATAGATTATATGAATCAATTTAAAATCTTCTTGCTGAAGACTGATTATACATTTTCTTCTTAAATCTTCAATAATCAATAAAAAAAATATAGAAACATTCAATCATATTTATGACAATTAAATAAAAACAATGAACAAATAATAAACCATTACAGATCTAAGAGACAATATCAGAAAGTGAACATCAGTACCATTTTAAATAACAATCACAACTATAAAAGTACTCAATATTAACAAAAATCGTGAGATCTTAGTAAAACAAATAATAACAGATCCAAAATAAGTACAAAAATTGTAACAAAAAAGTAGATCTAAGATAGTAAACATCATAGATCCAAATGATTTACACACATGTTTGGATCTCAGCTTTTCATCACTCATCAAAACATTGAATATCAATAGGTGATGAGATCTGATTTTAACACAGTACAATATCAGATCTAAGTAACGATTAACATGCATCATATGACATGAGTTACAAGATCTAACCACATGAAAGAAGAACCTTTAGATTAGTGAAGTAGAAAAGAAATGAAAATACCAAAAATGAGAGGTTGGAAAAAATGAAAGCTAAAAATGATAGAGAGAGACTTCAGGAAGAAAGAGGCGTAGATGTGGTTTTTTGAGAATGAGGTGGAAGAGAATGTAAGGTTTTTATAGGAAGTAGGATTAGGTTAAAACTAATAGGGATATTGAGTTGGGCTTAATGGCTTGTGGGCTTTATGGGCTTGCAAGACAATTAAACCAACCCTTTAAACCCCAGCCCATACATAACTTCGTCTTCTACCTCTCTCCCACCAACACGCACGCAGCAAAAGAAGCACAAAATTACAGACGGCGCCGGCGATGGAATTAGATGGGAAGAGTAGCATTCGGTGCCGGTTTTTACGGTTAACCGGCGGTTACCGAGACACATCACCGGACACCGGCCGGATGGCCTTCGGTTGCTCCCTTTTTCCACCATCGCCGCCCGGAGTTGTCCTCGGTGCCGGTGCCGGCCGGTTTCGGTGATTACGGTGATTCTTGCTCACCCCTACTTCTGGTCATCTTTACGTAAATTTTGGAGAAATTTACACAAACTGTTTTTTTGCACATTTTTTACGTGTTACATTATAATGTGTTAATAATACATATAAAAGTGATAAGTTTTACACACTACTGCAGAAATCCACTTGGATGACGAATAAAATGGATCCGTCACTAAAGTTTTGGCACTCTAGCCACGGATAGACCAATCCGTCAGCCAAGTGACGCACCTGGTCGACAGATACAATATCCGCAGATAAGGTCACTAATATCCGTCAGCCAAGTGAGAAAACCTTAGTCACGCATGATGTATCCGTCAGCCAAGTGATAAAACCTTAGCCACGCATGCTATATCCGTCAACCAAGTGATAAAACCTTAGCCATGCAAGTTGTATCCGTCAGCCAAGTGATAAAACCTTAGCCACGCATGCTGTATCCGTCAGCCAAGTGAGAAAACCTTAGCCACACATGTTGCATCCGTCAGCCAAGTGAGAAAACCTTAGCCACACATATTGCATATGTCAGCCAAGTGAGAAAACCTTAGCCACACATGTTGCATCTGTCAGCCAAGTGACTTGTATCCGTCAGCCAAGTGAGAAAACATTCAATTGTATCTCGATGAACATATCGACAGTACACATGAAATATGTATGAAACAATCCGTATATAAGCACAAAAACAATTCATAGATAATGTGTTTGGAAATAGTTCATAGATAAGTTTAGAAACAGTTCATAGATAATGTGTTCACAGAAAAACAACATTAATCATACTTCTAAAACAAAACACAGAAACGCCTAATAGAGTTACGAAGCAAGCAGGATTCTGATGACACGCTCTTGCATTTCTTTGTTCACTTACATCAATTTCACAAAACGTCCAAACCACGTAGGCTCCTCTATAGCTTAAAGGTCATTGTCTTGAACCTCGTTCAACCACGGAGGCCTCTGCAGCGGGCCTACACCAGGGAGTGGAAGTATGTCAATACCTTTCTCACGCATCAGGTGAAAAATATAATCGTATCGTTGATGTTCTTCCTGGAATAGTAGGTAATATGTTGCACCCACGATAGGGCAGCTGCAGTGTTGACTCCATGTGGACCAGGTACAACTGTTCCTGCATTTTCACGTCGACGCCACCTACGCTCGAGTTAACGATCAAAGTTTGGTTCCATATATCCTGACTTGACTCAAAGAACAAATTACAATTAAAATCAATCCCAAATAATTAAGTCAAATCATACGGAAGTAATATTCATAAAAACTAACACTTAATTAATAAAGTGAACAAAAATTAAAACAACCGTTAAACATTCAAACAAAGTCATAGAATAAGTAATATTCAAATAAAAGTCATCCTTAACACACATCCGTTAAATAATAGTAATATAATATTATGGCTAGGCGTCTAGTCTTCGAACTCGCGCTTCTCGTTGTCTTTCAGCCATTGCACGTACACCCTTACGTCATGCTTCAGGCCGCGCATGGAGGTGGCTCCATAAGATGTACGAGACTCTAAGATAGCAGCAACCCTTGCATGAACACGCCTAGCTCTTTCCTCAAGCCTAGCTCTTGCAGCAGCTCGTTCAGCGGCTCGTTCAACAGCAAGCCTTTCTCTTTCAGTAGCTCTTTCAGTCGCAATCCTTTCTCCCTCTCGGTTAATGAGGCCCCGTAACCTCATCCGAGCTGCTGCTACCGCTCTCGTGCGTGGCAAAGACTCTCTTGAAATGCTGTTGAATAAGCGCACCATCTCACCATGCAAATCAGGCCCCACGTGTTGTGGTCCATCATATTCGTCATCTGAGATAATGTTCTCCCCTACGCTACTTCTGTCATCCATTGACTAAATGAAAGAAAATCTTAGAACTATATCAAAACGAATATACCAGAAACAAATTTAAACTTACATATATTAGCATTCATAAAATGTATTAGCATATTAATTACCGAGTCATACAATTCAAACTTAAATATAACCTTATTTAAACATCGTTCATACACTAAGTAGTAAACTAGTCTCGGAACGCGCGCTTGGAAGTCGATCCATCAGACGAAGTCCGTCTTGCGCTTTCAGCAGAGTGTCTCTCAGCGGCGAGCCTATCTCGTTCTGCCCTTTGTTTTCTAAGTCTATCTCATTCTGCTGAAATAAGACGCCTAATATACATGCGAGTCTTTGCCTCGTGCATCGAAGAAAGTCCCCTAGGCAATTTGTTCATGACTAAGTTCATTGATTTTTCCCAGTCTACATCCCTCACTATGGGAACTTCTTCATCAATGTGATCTGGCCTAGTTAGGCTATTCTCCCCAACACTACTGCTATTGGTTTCATCCATCGAAAGGATAACCTAATACACGCAGGAATGAACTTGTTTTTCAAGATGCAAACATATCGTGCATTATATTAAACCCTGCATTTCAAACTTTTTGAATCTTTTCCACACATGTATCGTATTTTATTAAACCCTAAATTATTTTGAAACTAAACTTCCCGGAAACCCTAAATAAACACAAGGTTATTTCTGCAACCCTAAATTCCTGAAACCTTAAATTATTTTGAAACTAAAATTTCCGAAAACCCTAGCTTATTTCTGCAACCCTAAATTCCTTAAACCCTAAATTATTTTGAAACTAAACTACCCGAAAACCCTAGCTTATTTCTGCAACCCTAAATTCCTGAAACCCCGAATTTATCATGCAATTCAGATTTGTCACCTAGCTTTCTAAATTTGTAAAACCATACATTTTCGAAAGCCTAATTAATGTCTTTAGTCCAAACAAAATTATCAAAGCATGTCAAAATTTCTGAAATAATTCTAAAACCTAAAGTATATATATACAATAACAACAAATATGAACAAATCGATGTGTGTAAATGATTTCAAACATTACGTACCTGAAGGAGAGGGTTGGCCTTGGAGACGAGAGAGGTAGAGGGGAGGACGTCGGAGCAAGTCAGTGAGGAGCGCAGCGGCGTTCGAGCAGAGAGTGGACGAGCGACGGCAGAGGCGTTGGAGCAGGCGGCGGTGGGTGGCGACGGCGGCGGCGGAGCAGGCGGAGGCGGAGGCGGAGGCGGCGGCGGCGATGGAGAAGAGAGAGGGAAGTGAGGAGCGAAGTCAGAAATGAGGGGAATTAGGGTTCGTGGGAGTTAAATACGCGACCCGCTTGGCCGACGGATGCATGTATCCGTCGGCCAAGACAAAACGACAGCGTATTGTCTAGTGGGCCGAGTACAGGGCATAAACGAGATTCCCTATTCACAAAACGACAGCGTCTTCCCAAATCTCTTTTTTCTCTCCCACCTCTATTTTTTTTCTCTACACAAGATTCCCTTTTTTATGTCGATATTGACAAGAATCTTTTGTCTTGTTCGATATTGACAAGATTCTTTTCTCGTGTTCGATATTGGTAAGAACCCTTCGTCGTGGAAGTTGCTTCAAGCTCGAGAATGGTACGTATGCTTATTTGTTAAATTTTGTTTCCCTTGTTGTGTATATATATTTAGATATTTTGTTCAATAGTTGTTAGTATTGATTGTGTATCAGGATATTGATAAGAGTTGGATAACTTTCAGTAAGTACATTCCAAAGTTTATGGACGGGGTAGCGGTTTTTATCGAATATACACAGACAACTTTCCCTAATATTGAATCACACAGGTGTCCGTGCGGTTGTTGTCTTAACGCATTTTACCAAACTGTGCTGGATATATATACGCATTTGATTAGAAACGGAATGATGAGGGGTTACGATGTGTGGATTTTTCACGGTGAAAAATGTAACATGCCTATCTTAACAGAAGTAATGAATAGTAGTAGAAGAAGTTGGGACACTGAAGGTTCATCAAGTAGCGCAATTGTAGTAGTGAATGAAGATCACCGTAGTGATCAAGTAATTATGGAGTATATGGACGATGTGTTCCCATTTTGGTGTGGGGGACAAATGGATGAATTGGTACAGGATGACGATGACATTGCGGATGTTGACAGGTCGATTGCGCAAGAAGCGACAGACAACTACACAAAGTTATTGAAAGAGCATAAAAAACAGTTGTACAAAGACGCGACAACGGATAGGTTGACGGTGATCATGGAGTTGATGACTCACAAGGAGAAATATCAGTTGTCCAATGAAGCATTCACTGCGTCTTGTGTGTTGCATAAAGAATTGTTACCGGCTGATAACCATTACCCGTCTTCATTCAAAGAGGCAAAGAGTGTTTTGAAGAGTGTGGGGGATGGGTTATAAGACTTACCATGCATGTGAAAATGGTTGTATCTTATTCGATGGACCTCATTCGAAAGATGATGTGTGCTACAAATGTGATTCACCTCGCTATGAGAAGATCGTCGGAATGCGAAAACCAAAGGCTAAGAAAACCGTTAGATATTTCCCCATTATTCCACAGTTGCAGAAATTGTACAGTTCACCTGATATTGCAAAGCAAATGCAATGGCATGGTAGTAAGGAAAGAAGCACCGACCTGGATAAGCTGACTCACCCAGCTGACGGGGAGGGCTGGTTGGACTTCGATAGGACGTGGCCTCGTTTTGGATCTGAAGCTGCCAATGTACGTCTTGCATTGGCAACTGACGGGTTTAGTCCGTTTGGTGCAAATGTTGTCCCTTATAGTGTGTGGCCCGTTGTAGTTATGTCTTACAATTTACCTCCAACCTCATACATGAAGAAAGAATTTAACATCTTAACGTTGTTGATATCTGGCCCTAAGTCGCCTGGTAAGTGCCTAAATGTGTTAATGAGACCCTTGATGGATGATTTGAAAAAGTTGTGGTCCGAAGGGGTTGTAACCTTTGATGCAATTAACAACCGAACGTTCAAGATGCGAGCGGCGGTATTATGGACTATTAGTGACTTTCCCGGTTTGGGAATGTTGGGAGGCATTCAGACGAAGGGTTATAAGGCTTGTCCAATATGCCTGGATGATCTCGAAGGGCTTCACAGTCATAATAGGACGTACTACGTAGAAGCACAGAAAGACTTGCCAGAGAATCATGCATTACGGAAAAATAAAAATAAACAACGGTAAACGGGAGATGAAAAAATCCCGCCCTGAAAAGAGTGGGTATGAAATATATGAAGATATATCGGACATTCAGTTTCCCGAACTGTCGTTGCATCCAAAGTTTACTCAGAAGAACAAATCCGGCCAGAAAAGTTTGTGTTGGACACATGAGTCGATATTTTGGGAACTCCCGTATTGGAAATCTTTGCGGACAAGGCACGCATTGGACGTGATGCATATTGAAAAAAATGTTTGCGACAATCTTATTGGAAAATTTTTTAACTTGCCTTGGAAAAAAAAAGATGATTTCAAAGCCAGACAAATGTGGGAGGAATTGGGTGTGCATAAGGATCTATGGGCCAAAACAACGGGCAACAAGACTTTCATGCCTTATGCCGACTACACGATCAAGCCTGAGAAACGTGGTGAAGCGCTTGATAAGGTTATAAATATAAGGTTTCCATCGGGCTATGCGGGATGCTTGAAAAACAAGATAAGCGTGAAGGATAAGAAGTTTTTTGGTCTTAAAACACACGACAAACATGTTTTGCTGCAACGTATACTTCCCATCATTGTACGCCCTTATGTGGCACCGCACGTAGCCACCGTGATATGTGAGCTTGCAAATTTCTTTCAGTCTCTCTGTGCAAGGGAGATTTCAAAGAAGAAGCTAAAGGAGATGCAGGTTGATATTGTATTGATTCTCAGTAAGTTGGAAATGATATTCCCTCCGCCGTTCCACACGATCATGGTGCATTTATGTAAACATCTCCCATCTCAAGTCCTGCAAACCGGTCTTGTCCACTATACTTGGATTTTCCCGATGGAATGTGAATTGGGGTACTACAAAAAAATGGGTGCGCAACCACCGATACTCAGAGGGTTGCATCGCATAATTGTACATAAATCATCAATGTGCGACGCTCATCATTTTGTACCTCGATAAACGAGCCATGGAGCCGGAGATGCCAGATAAATGAGGCATTTCAATTGTTTCCAAACATGTGCTTCCAACAATTCATATATGGGAGCCCTTGTTAACCAAGGAATACTTGCGTATCACTCATTGGACCGCTATGCAGAATGCTGAAGAATTCAGCTCCGAGATGATTGATTTCAAAGAGGATTATGAAACGGAATACTCAGTGTCAACCGATTTACAACATCGAATTGGAACATTTTGCTCAATGTTCAAGGAAACCGTAAGTTCAATATTAGTTAAACGTGTATTCCTATATATATATATATATACGGGTGCAATCAGGTGCGAACCATGGCTTACGGTGCGAACGTGCGAACCTGCTTGTGCAGTGTATCTGGTTTGCGGAAATAGTGTTCTCGGTTTGCGGTGTTTTCGAAAACCATATTTTTCTCAAGATAAAATGCTTTTTTTTCAAACTTCTTTTCCGCAAACTGGGATGCTTATTTCCGCAAACCATATTCGCTATTTCCGCAAACCAGATACACTATTTTCGCAAACCATATATTTTCTCAACACAAAAATGCTGTTTTTTCAAACTTTTTTTTCCGCAAACTGGGATGCTTATTTCCGCAAACCATGTTCGCTATTTCCGCAAACAAGATTTGAGGTTCGCAGGTTCGCACCGTAAGGGAGGTTCGCACGTGATTGTCTCCCTATATATATATAGGGTTGGTATCAGGTACAAACCCCCCTTATTGTGCAAACTACGAACTCACCAGGTGCTGACACGTGGCGCGCACAGTGCTGATAGTTTGCGCAGCACAGTGCTAATAGTTGCAAACTATTAGCACTGTGCTGCGCAAACTATCAGCACTGTGCGCGCCACGTGTCAGCACCTGGTGAGTTCGTAGTTTGCACAATAAGGGTTGTTTTTACTGGATAGCTACCCTATATATATATATATATATATATATATATATATATATATAGGGAGACTATCACGTGCGAACCTCCCTTACGGTGCGAACCTGCGAACCTCAAATCTGGTTTGCGGAAATAGGGGACATGGTTTGCGGAAAAAAACATCCCAGTTTGCGGAAAAAAAAGTTTGAAAAAACAACATTTTTATCTTGAGAAAATATATGGTTTGTGAAAATAGTGTATCTGATTTGCGGAAATAGCGAATATGGTTTGCGGAAATAAGCATCCCAGTTTGCAGAAAAACAGTTTGAAAAAAAAAAGCATTTTATCTTGAGAAAAATATGGTTTGTGAAAACACCGCAAACAGAGAACACTATTTCCGCAAACCAGATACACTACACAAGCAGGTTCGCAGGTTCGCACCGTAACCCCTGGTTCGCACCTGATTGCACCCGTATATATATCAATGTGTATATATTAATAATTATGTATGCAATAATTCCCAGATGGATTCGTATTCCGATGACGATCAACAATATTTGGCAGCAAAGGCTTTGAGTCGTAACGTGCAGAGAGTAAATTATTATGCTCAATGTCATGTACACGGTGTGAAATACATGTCTGAACATCGCGATAAAGGAAGAACCTCACAAGACAGTGGTGTGATGCTTAATGCAGAGGACGGTGTAGCTTATTACAGTGTGTTGTTATACGTAGTTGAGTTTCTGTACACTGGATGGATGTCGGTTGTTTTGTTTTACTGTCGATGGTATGATCTAAATATCGTGAAAGTAGATAATGGTTTGATATCCATAAATACCAACACAAATGCATATCGCGACGATCCATTCTGCCTAGCAACCATGGCCAAACAGGCAAGTTGCATCATTTGTATATTACTGTAATTAATTGTTGGATGCTTTCCTAATTATTTAATGTGCATAACAGATATTCTACATCGATGACCCGAAAATCGGTGGAGGGTATAACAAGGTGGCCCCTAGAGGACTATTCATCTCGGAACAGCGTTTGCCATCCATTTCGTATGAGGTGGACGCTCCTTACCAAGAGACCGAGCCTGAAACTGCACTAGTTGTAGCGGAACTAAATGTGCTCCCAAATTCTGATGGCGGTCTCCAAGAGGTACATGATGTGGAGGATAACGACGAGAATAGTGAAGATGAGTGCGAAGATCATGGATACAACAATGACGAAAGAAATGAATCTGATTAAATATATATAAGCATTGTACTAATATTGTAATTAGAAACCTGTAAGTTCTAATGTGTTGTATGTCTCCACAGATATCTACTTGAAACAAATGCAATGATTGGTTGTACACATAAACTGTTTTTCAGGTGGCTTGATGTTTTGCTGGAAAATTGTTTTACTGTGACAGGAAACCTGACCGACGGATACTGGGATCCGTCGGTAAAGACACTACCTGGCCGACGGATCCAAAGGCCAAAAACAGAGAGCAAATACTCTGTTTCGGTTTGAATTTCTTGCATAAACCCGTCAAATTGGCATGTTTTTGTATGTTCTATAGTTCATTAATTGTTTTACAACAACAAAAACATATATATGATGTGAAAGAGAATTACAGAAATCATATTTTAAAATTAATCGATTTTTTTATTTCTTTACCGACGGATGTAGTGTATATGTTGCTAGGGTTCTAAACTTGGCTGACGGATGTACATCCGTCAGCCAAGTGCTACCTATACGTGGGTAAAGTGGGTTGACTATTTTACAAAAAATATTTGACCACAATATTCAAGACGAATTAACCGTTCGATGATAGTTTTTTTTACATACGTATACTAGTTTGGATAATACATACGAGATGAGCGGTCTTGATTATATAATATGCGAGAGACCGACACGTATTGATTGAAATCGTCAATTCCACTATGTGCATGAACATATTCAGCCTTACGGTAACGTATGACGTTGTCTCGTTCATTTTATGTATGTGATATTTATGAGTGTGGGTTTAGCTTTAGGGTTTAGGTTTTAGGTTTAGGGTTTATGTTTTAGGGTTTAGGGTTTAGGGTTTAAGGTTAGGTTTGAATTTCTTGCATAAACCCGTCAAATTGTCATGTTTTTGTATGTTCACTAGTTCATTAATTGTTTTACAACAGCAAAAACATATATATGACGTGAAAGAGAATTACATAATCATATTTTAAAATTAATCGATTTTTTTATTTCTTTACCGACGGATGTAGTGTATATGTGGCTAGGGTTCTAAACTTGGCTGACGGATGTACATCCGTCAGCCAAGTGCTACCTATACGTAGGTAAAGTGGGTTGACTATTTTACAAAAAATATTTGACCACAATATTCAAGACGAATTAATCGTTCGATGATAGTTTTTTTTACATACGTATACTAGTTTGGATAGTACATACGAGATGAGCGGTCTTTATTATATAATATGCGAGAGACTAACACGTATTGATTGAAATCGTCAGTTCCACTATGTGCATGAACATATTCAGCTTTTCGGTAGTATAACGTATGACGTTGTCTCGTTCATTTTATGTATGTGATATTTATGAGTAATATACGATCTTATATTGTATATGAGGCATGCTAAGTACTTATATCGTTCAATTATCAATACTACGATAGTCGGGAAAGATGACGGGTTTTGGTCAATGTAAGTCAACTGCTGCTGGCCGACGGATGCATATATCCATCAGCCAGCTTTTTTATTTTCGCCAACAATTGTCTAAGTGTTGTTAGTAAAACGACAGCGTTTTAACATGCCCGACGGATGGCTGTATCCGTCGGTAGAGGTAGATATTATTAGGTCAAGACCGAGTCGGTCTCCCTTTTTCCTCATTTCCCACTTTTCTTCAACGATCCTCTCTCTATCTCTTCTCTCTTGCTCTCCGACTCGCCGTCGACCAAGCTCGGCCGATCCTCTCGTCGCCGACCTCTTCGCGCCCCAGCGACCGCGTATTCAACCACTGCTTGTTGTCTACGACCAAAGCTCGTCGTCGCCGACCTCTTCGCGCCCCAGCGTCCTCATCTCCGACCAGTGCTCGTCGCCGACCTCTTCGAGCCCTAGCCTCCTCATCTCCGACTAGTGCTCGTCGCTGACCTCTGATCACTCGAGCCTCATCGTCGCCGACCCCTTCTAGGCGGTGTCAGGTTCGTGCTCTCTCTGAAATCGTTATTGTTGTTGATTAGGGTTGTGAAGGTTTGTGTTTCTTTTGATTTTTTGCTGGATTTGTGATTTTGATGTTGTGACTGTGAGCAAGTTTGTTAAATTGGGGTAAAAAATCATTTTTAGGTTGGGATTTTGTTGATTTTTGCTTTTGGGTTTGTGGGTTGGTTTGTGAAATTATAAATTATTTGTTTGAATTTGACTTAGTTACTTAGGTCTGAACTTAGCCCCTTTTGAATTGTGGTGTATTTGATGATAACGAGAGCAAGAATGAATCTGTGAGGAAGTTTGTTAAATTGGGGGTAAAAATTCACTTTTAGGTTTGGGCTTTTGTTGATTTTTGCTTTTGGGTTTGTGGGCTAGTTTGTGAAATTATAAAGTATTTGTTTGAATTTGAGTTAGTTAATTAGGTCTGAACATAGCCCCTTTTGAATTGTGGTGTATTTGATGATAAGGAGAGCAAGAATGAATCTAAATATATTACTTTTTGGATGTGTGAGGATTATATGGACATTATAGGGATATTGATTCATTTTGATCGATGACTTGAGGATAGAGTAGAAATTAATAAGCCGAGTGTCCCTTATAGTTTGAGCAGACTTGAGAATATAGTAGAAATTGGTAACCAGCTACAAAGAGAGATCCTAATTAATTCGAGGTTGAGGTGTAAGGGTAGGTTTGGGGATGCGAACATGTTACTGATTTTGTTGAGGTTTTAGGTTCAGAAGGTAAAACATGCATGATAGTTGCTTGAACGAATAATTATCCATTTATTGATGACCTTAAATGTTAGCTAATCGATCTAATATAACAAATATCATGATTAGATTAGCGATGAGAAGAATTATATTTATTGGGTATCATACTTGATTTTGCTATAATTAATGTTTTTTTGGCTTTTTGTTCAAATGAGTTCGCAGGATGGGAAAGAGAAAGTATAGAAAGTTCTACAGCCGCCTCCACTTCTTGAGCCCTCCAAGCGGAACCCTCAGAATCTGGTGGCACCACCCAAGCCTCCACCCAAAATACAACGGCTCGAGCACCTACAATGCGGCGCCTCCGAGATTGCGATACCCCTTCTCCCGATTGTAGTGAGGCAGCCCCTTCTCCCGGTGGTAGTGAGGCAGCATCTACCACCAACAGGGACAAAGTCCTGAGCATCCGTTCCCTAAACCTAGTGGAGGACGATGAAGATGTGGCTGTCATGCTGGCCGGAGGAGAGGCGGCCTCCACCTCAACAAAGACCAAGATCGGGAAGCGAGGTGTGGTAACCAACAAGAACCTCCACCGTAGGCTCAAGGATCTGGCCCCGCCCGGGGGAAAATTTATTTCGAGCCATAACGGTAAACACCTCACAGGGACGCTTGAGCGGGAGGATGCCGTACGGGTGATTGGGTCCATAGTGCAGACTTACATCCCCATGGCCCAGCCACACTTCCATGAAGTTCCTGAAAGTGCTAAGGAGGTTATGTTCTTCCAGCTCAGCGTAAGTACATTACCTTTTCGCTTTCATTGATGCATTTAATTGTTTCTTATATGACTACTAATGTGTTGTATTTATTTATGCATATGTTGTACAAGTTTTAAATCGGACCACACTTTGACAAGCTTCTGGATTTTGTCATGGAAACGACATCCAGCCTTTACCGTGATTGGAAGTATGATATCCATGCGTGTGTCCTCAAAATGGACCCGAAGTACAAACACCCCGAGCACCCCGATGCTGAGATACACATACCCACACCGTTGGAGTTCCTTGAACGCGAGGAACAGTTCCGTTGGCTCTGCAAGTACCTCAAATCAAAGGAGTCTATTTTAATTAATTTAATCACTGAAGTTTTCAATCACTGATTTAATCACTGAAATTTTCAAACTCGTGCCATTGATTTTCAAAAATTATTTTAATTTTATAAAAAATTAGTTTTTAATAAAATCATATTTTAATTTTTAAAAAATAGTTTATTTTAAAAAAAATCAATTTTTATTTTAAGGAAATAAATTTTTATTTAAAAAAATCAGTTTTATTTATAAAATATTTTTTAATAAAAAACAGTAAAAAATAAGTTTTATTTTTTAATATATATATTTTTTTAAATGAGTTTTATTTAAAATTTGAAATTTTATTTTAAAACCCAATTTTTATTTATGAAAATCATTTTTATTTTTTAAATTCAGTTTTTATATTAAAAAATATGTTTTTATTTTTTAAATTCAGTTTTTATTTTAAAAAAAATAACTGTTTTTTATTTTTAAATTCAGTTTTTATATTTTAAATTTAGTTTTATTTATTTTTTAAATCAACTTTTTGAAATAATCAAACATAAATTGGTGTGACGATTTGAACACAATTTGGAATAACAAATCACATACATATTTCAACCTCAAAATTACATACAGTGATACAGATTGAAAACTCCAACCAAAATGGAAACAGAAATTGAATGAGAACTGGTCTATCACTTTCTAGAAAACATACAATTAATTAGCCATTTTTACATTTCAGGCCAACGTCTATAAACATATCTGTAAATGCAAAATATCCCCAAAATGAACAACCAGAGCATCTTCTTCTATCTCATGGCATCAAATCCATTTTTCCTCCTCATACAATTCTTCAACCCACCTGCAGAAAAGCAAACCCAGATCATTGCTAAAACACGGCGTCTGTTTTGGGTGCTTTGAGTTACTTGACAAACATAAACGACAAAGGTTGCTGCTTTTTGCTCTAATGGTGATTTGTTTGCTAACCCAAAAAATAAAATTGAAAATAACAGAAATTAAAATCATACAAACAAACTGAATGAAAAAGGAAGTCTGCGGAGAATCCAATAGAAAACAGAGTAGACGAGATGAGATAATCCATGGAAACCAAAATTGAGTGAAGAAAATTGACGTTGTGGCCTGCAATCCACCCCCAAATCAGACGCCACCTCTCCACCGCCGGACAGTCTCCTCCGGCATGGCTCTGGCTCCCTGACTGTGCAACAATAGTTAATAATTTCTACTGGAATTGAGGAACGATTTACTGATAAATTGCTTATAAATAGTACTGAAATCTATTGAAATAATACAGATAATACAACTTGAGATCTAACCTCCCTCTCACTGGTTTTTACTCTACAATTATGAAAATACTCAACTTCAGAGACAATGAACCAAATTCCCTCTTCTCTCTCTAATAACATCTACAACTCCTTGCAACCTCAACAACCATCTCAACAACCATCACGCGAGCATATCTTTTCCTCACGTGCCACATGACTCAGCCCTAACCAATAGCCAAAACGCAGCGTCTCAACTAAAGATAGAATTTAGCTAATTACCACCTTGCCCCTCCTCAAGCTCAATTGTGACAAAGCTCCTCCTTTTAAACAAGTTTTTCCTCAAGCTTGAGTGTTGAGCTCGACATCCACAAATTGAACACACAAACAACTCTTCTAGTACAGTACGATGCGTGATATCATTGCTCCCTTGACTACTGAAAAGCCAAAACATATTTTTTCCAAAAATCACCCTCTATCCACAAGTCACAAGTAGTACATGCTTCATCCATCCCCAACACCTCACATATCTCTTTCAGTAACCTTGTACCAGCCTTTACCCTGTAGTACTACAACTGAAAGTGTCATTTAACATCGTATCCACATTGTACCACTCGGCCTTATTAACCACAACCCATTGAGGATAAACTGGATGATCAGCAAAAGTAGAGTCTGGCACAATATTCTTCACCACATCATTCTTAAGCAAATAAGTATGCACTTTGGGGTTGAGCTTTAACTCTAGACTGCTGCCACTGTTCACGTTGTGGGAAGGCATGATCTGATGCATCCATTCCTTTGATACAAGCTGCCACATAATGGTTACATGGCTCCTTACTTTCATTAAATTGTAAAGGTTGAATCATGAAACCATTCTCACATTTTTCAGCTTCACCATTCCAAGCCATGGCTCCCTCCTCTGCCCTTATCTCATCAGTAAGTGGAAGGTAAAAATATAACATAATCCACCTTTTTAACATCGATTCCCTCCATTTTATTGATTCCTCATCCCCTATTGATGTGACATCGAAACTAGCTCTCAAGGGAAATCAAGAAGACATTCAAAATCAATTCAAGATTCCAACAAATCTATTTTGGCTCTTTCCAAGGAATTAATGAAGGCAACTTGTTCAATAGTTCCAAGGACAACTCAACCACTTAATTCAATGCAAGGGAGATGAATTTAGACCATTAAAGAGCTATTTGTGTTGATTTGCAGATTTCCAACATTTAGATAAACAAAGAGTCATTTAGTTGTTCAATGCTATTAATTTCGAGTCTTGTTGATGTCCTATATAATAAGGTCCATTTCAGAATGTAAAAGACAAGTTTATGCAAGTTTTATGAAATAAAAATTCGAGTTTTCTTCTGGGAAGAACCTATCGCATTTCAATCTTCATGTGTGTGAATCCTTGAAGTTTGAGTGTTTCGACTTATCACAGACTTTCCATAATCTGTGTGGCGTCACTCAATCCACCATCTATCCTCCTAGTTACTTCGATCCTTCAAATAGTGTTGTACGGCCAATTGAAGCAATCTCCATCATCGATTCCATATTCATCCATTGGAACCTTAGAGAGTGTTGTACGGCCAGCTAAGGTTCTCCATCCTACCACCACGTTCCTGTATCACCTATCACCTCCAACTTAATATTTGGGACCCCAATCTTCCTCAACACTTCATTTAGATACCCAAACATATCAACATATGCAATTCCTATCACAAATTTCTCATACTCTCCCAAGTGACCTGTTTGTGTTAATAGTGTTGGGTCTCGATGGAGGGTATGAAGACATACTTGCAGCGGAAATAACTCGAGACCATGTCATAGAACACTACCAAATATTAGATACACAAGAGAATAAACAAGAGGGAGGAAAACTGCCAAACTCGAAATTGTAGTGTGAGAGGGAGAGAAGTTGTGTTTCTATTCTTGTCTTGTGATTTGTTGTAGGAAAAAGATGACTTAAACCATCAACAACCATCAAGGACAAGTAAGGTGTGAAGCATGGTGTGAAGTAAGACAAGTATGGTGCTAAGTATGGCAAGACAAGATGGGTTAGGTGGTGAATCACCAACACCTTAATCCTTGTCTTGCTTACTTAGTACTAATTAATCAAGACTTGATTAATTAGTTCCATGGGCCTTGGTTGCATGGGCCTTTCATGGGCCTCTTGGAACATGGCCCATGACCATTCCTAGCGAGGTCCCGTGACGTGCTCATCGCCTCCAAGCCTTCCATACCGGAAATGTCCAACATTATCCGACGCGATCAATCCCAAGACTCCAAGCCTTGTCCTAATCCGTAATTTCCTATTCACTTACGGGCATATGACCCAAAACCCAGTTTTGGTCATGTCCCGCGACAACTCTCTTTTGGCCATTCTCCATAAATGTGTCAATGAGTTTCATCCTTCGGTGTGACCCTTAGATCTATGCATGTCGATAGATCAACGTAAAATCCCATTTTACTTGATCCTATATAAGTGGCAACTAACGAGACTTTAGTATTGCCTGATACTACATAGTGAATCGAACCAATCGATTCTAACCTTTCCGTCGTCCCTGTCATTATCCTTTTATCTCCGATATCCTGATTGAGATAAGGCATAGAGTCGTCATCCTTATTATTCTCAATCACTGTTCCTTGATATGTGAGATGACTGAATATATGATACCTAGTATCATGTGCATGGCCATGCTATTCTTTCAGTCACTCTCGATCAAGCGGCCGAGAACCGATATCTTTCCCATACCTCAGTATGAGGGATAAATCCCTTAGCCGTCTTTCGTGTCACTCATGCAACCCGTCCCCAAGCCAATCCTGGCCGTTATGGAAGCCCTGCTGCGGACAACGTTAGGCTCAGGTCAAACTTAGTTGTTGACTGCATAGTGATCACAAAGACTCCTTGGTCTAAGGATACATGACAAGCTACGACACTGAATATGTTCATGACTCAATCTATGGCACATATTCAGGGCGGGTCATCCAAACCACATGATATCTATGATCAGACTCCGGAATCCCATTCCAATGACTAACAGAACGTAAGCCATGAAGAGCCATCTTTCATACTAGTCGCTTCTAGTGAAGCTTTATTGACTAGGGATCCATCGAGTGTGATCTGTCTCGATCTATGGTTCTATTCGCATGGTGGGCATAGATCAGAAATCACATCGATATATTACTCCAACACATAAGTAATAGAAAGCCGCGTTAATCTTATTGCTAATGATGATATATACATTTGGACATTTATGATTGAACTACGGGCACTAAGACTAACAAATAGTTCAACCCTAAAGTCACAAGGTTCACCTTTAGAAACAAATGAATGTGTATATGTCTTAGATTGGAAAATTGAAAATCCATTGTCAACTACCCCCATAAGAGCACACATATCAATCAACTCAATTTCAGCATAATTTTTTCTTTTCCCTCCATTAATCCCTCCTTCATAAACCCTCAGACTATAGCTCCTCATATGTCCAAAAGTTGCATTCCGATAATTCCACACAAGAATGCTAACAAGCTCTTTTTTCATCGTAGTATTTTTTGAATCTATCACATAAGTATTAAGTGGCTTTCCTCGATCGACAACCCAAGCCCCTTCCTCTTTCACTCCCTTGATGTTCCAGTAATAAGATAATAGGGCACTCCAATTCACAACTTGCTCCTCAACCATTTCCCAAACATTAGATGAAGCATTAAGATCATACACACTCCACCATCTAGACCAGATCTTTAGAGCATCAATCCCATCATTCCCGCTCTCCTCGAAATCCACCTCCCTATCCTTGTTTACATCTCGTAAAATAGGCCAATAATTCAACCCAGCTTCATAGTTTCCCCTCTCTCTTAACATTTATTGAGCCTCAACTTCATAACATTAACATATGTAATATAAAACCTAAACTTTCCCACCACCACCCTTTTATGTAACCTACTTAGGATGTTTTCATAAAACAAAGATTCAATAATATACCTCCACAACCCCCTGAACACGTTAGCCTTTTCAACACTCCCACAAGCTAGATCACAACCATTATCACCCTTTTTTTGATAAACATGACAACTTCCCCAACTTGCTACAAGCTTCAACTATGGACAAGATTTCATTTTCATCAAACATAGATTCATCTTTGGACATACCTGGACTTTCACTTGTTGGAATCATAGGGAATTCAGAACTTTCACCAGCTGTTGTTGCACTGTCGCCATGTTGAAATTGGAAACCCGAATTTATGTAGGGCTGCCCCAATTTCGAAAAGAACTCAACGTACTCCCCAAACACAATTTTAGAAGACGTCTCTTTAGATGCCAAGACAACAAGTAATTGTGAGATTATTTCCTTCAGTGGCTCTAGCACCGACACCAACTTTAAAGCTTTGGTAACATTGGCATTAACGTTTGGTAACGAGTATTGTACACAATGGGATCTCAGTGGTGTTGAACTCTCACTAAATCTAGCATACTGTCCACCTTTCTTACTGCCGAACAGAACCTCTATCATGAGGAACTTGAAGAGTTGCATCATCACTTCACAAAAGCCCTCATCTTCAACAACTGTAATCTTGTCACCCTCTTCAACAATATACCTCAGTGTATTATCAGCATCATGTGGAAAATTAAAAGGACCAAGTATCTTAGCTCTTGAACTATTCATGTTAAAATACTATTTATATGGTTATCACCAATACTTGCACTAAATCGCCTGAGTGTATCTACATACAAGACCTCTTTTCCCCCTTTGGCCATAACATCCCTTGAAAACCATTTCTTAGGTGTCGCCAAAACCCTATTACCCGTAGCAATAAGGAGTTGAACATGTTTGCCATGAAAAACTCTGACTTTAGTTAGAGTCCAACTTCTGTAATTTCCATGTACTGAAGGGAAACATACCTTATAACTCCACCCATACATGGTTGCCACCACAAGTTCTATTAAAATAACATCTGGTTGCACAAGTGTGAGCATGAACTCATCCTTGTAAACCCCAACCTTCAACAAACACCTCTGAATCACATTCTCCAACAACATTCAAGTGACCTGAATTACTACCCGGATTGCCAATGGAGTGAAAACCAAACCCCATGGATTGCGATTCTCTACAACCTTTGAATTTTTAATAAAAATCACACTTATTAGGAGGAATCGGAGACCACAACCTTAAGCAGTCGAGTGGCCTGGCGTCATCAAGTATATAACACTTTACCAGCTCTATATCTCCGCCCCAAGCCATCACAATTCAAGAATCCACACTTCGATTTCTCAATTCATCAACTGACCACTTCATGAAATAAAGTAACAAGATATAAAAGTTCATAACCACACCAAAGCCATCAGTTACCAAATTCATCTCTATACCACAGTTCACTAATGACCCATCAACCAAGCTCATATTAATTAACAATCCATAACATTCTTTTCTAAACATAAACAGTTGCTCTATACCAATTTCGGTTGGCCATTAAACCCTTCCACGAGCTTGTTTTGCTCTATAGTAAGAACTCAAAGTGTAAGAACCGCTCCCGGTCAACGCCAGTCAAATCGGCGAAAAACAGGAAAATTTAAATTTTTTGGACAGACACCTAAATGAACCTAAATTTGACCCCGAGGGTCATACCGGAGTTAAGTTGACCCTGATATCGACCAAAGTGAGTTCTGGGGGACTCAGGGCAACTTTCTGACCAATTTGGGAAATGTTGACTTTTTGCTGGAAAAGTCAACCGAGCGACGTTTTGGTCCGTTCGAGGTCCGTTTTGGATCCAAAAAGCTTAGCCGTCGTTACAACGGTCTTAGTTGAGCCGTTTCCTTGTAGCTCGTGAAGTTTCGTAATTTCTTGGAAAATGGGCCTGTTCGGGGCCCGAGACGGCCGAATTTCGGGAATCTGATAGAAAAATATCTACAAGGATATTGTTAAAAGGGTGGGACCCACTTGCCACATGTCACACAAATGGTGGTAATGGTTGGTTTTTAAAATAAAGAAAAAGAAAGGAGATGGTAGTTTTGTAAATAAAGGGGTAGTTGTTAATTTTTGAACAAAACAAAAGGCAAAGATGAGGGGGTGTTCGGCCACACTTTGAAAAAAAAGAGAATTAGAGAGAGAAAGTGGAGAGAGGAAAGAGAATGAGTAAAGGAAGAAAAAGAGAAGAAAGGGTGTAGGGTTTGTCGATCTCCCGACGATCCAACCGACGGATCGTCTCAACGATTGAAGAATCGAGCTCCTGTCATCATTCTCTACGGTGAGAACCTATTCGGTTTTCGTTTTGATACGTTTGAAAGTTAGGGTTTGGGCTTAAACGAGTTAAATATGGATGAGTCGAGGTGTAGGGTTCGTTAGGAACGTTTTGCGGCGAAAAGGAAATTTCCCCATTGTGGCCGTGTGGGGCCCACTTGGACGGGCCTCGGGTTTTTCGTGTTCGGGTGGTTTTGGACGATCCCCGGATCGATACTTCACACCAGGAATGAATTTTGGAATTAAATTGTGAAAGTTGGGAATTTCGGGTTTAGAAACTTTAAACGCGAATTAAATCGCTCGGAAGTCGGAAATTGATTCCGTCGATTGCATTGGAACCCTTTAATTATTCTAAGATCGTAGAAACGAAAACGGGAATTTTCGGAGCCCCGGAAGGGCGTTTTCCAATCCCGGGCAGATTCGCCGAGCCGGGCGAAACGGGCCTTTCCGGGCCCATTATTGACAATGTCGAGTAATTGAGAAGTTTGGGAGTGATCGACATTGTCGGGGTTGAGTTTGGGCGTCAAATTCATTAAAATTCAGCTTTGTCTGCAAACTTAAAAAGTGTTTTAATTGTGATCTTGTTAGATCGTACCGAGGACCGCGGAAAGAGAAAGCTAGGCGAGTGATCGCGAGCACGCCGGAGCTTGGTTGTGGACTTTTGGGAAAGCGTTACGAGGTAGGGAAAAGTAGCCGGATCTCGGCCTTGACTAGGGAAAGTTAACAGTAGAAATGCATGTGACACTTAGTAGTGTCGTAGGATAAGTAAGTTTATCGAACAGTATAAATGCAGGCGACACTTAGTGGTGTCGTATGATACGAGAACGTATCAAACAATAGAAAGGCATGTGACACTTAGTAGTGTCGTAGGATAAGTGAACTTATCGAACAATAGAAACACTAGCGGCATTTGGTTGTGCCCGGAGGTTGATTGAACTGTTTGTGTGTCTTGGGTGGCCATGAGTGCCCATGGGGAGTTGAATTCGTATTTTACCGTTGTGTGTCTTTGGTGGGGAGTTGAACCCGTATTTTACCGTTGCGTGTCTTGGGTGGTCAGGTGTGCCTTTGGGGTGTTGGACCCGTGTTTTTACTGTTTGTGTGTCGTGGGTGGTCAGGTGTGCCTTTGGGGTGTTGGAACCGTGTTTTTACTGTTTGTGTGTCGTGGGTGGTCAGGTGTGCCTTTGAGGTGTTGAACCCGTGTGTTACTGTTGGTGTGTCGTGGGTGACCATGTGTGTCTTTGGGGTGTTGAACTCGTGTGTTACTGTTGGTGTGTCGTGGGTGGCCATGAGTGCCTTTGGGGTGTTCACCCGTGTACTACTGTTGGTGTGTCGTGGGTGGCCATGTGTGCCTTTGAGGTGTTGACGCGTGTATTACTGTTGGTGTGTCGTGGGTGGCCATGAGTGCCTTTGGGGTGTAAAACCTTGTGTGTTGATTGTGATTGCCTGAGGTTGGGGGCCCGCTTGACAATAAAGGGGTCCCGTGGTCGCGCGCGTGGGGGTTGGCTAGCCTTCCGACTAACCATCGGTAAAGTTGTGCATTCTTCTGCCTGAGGTTGGGGTTCCGCCTGACAATAAAGGGGTTCTGTGGTCGCGCGCGTGGGGGTTGGCTAGCCTTCCGGGTTAACCACCGGTAAAGTTGTGCATTCTTCGGCGATGAAGGGCGGTTCCCCTTCCCATTAGATATCAGAGAAGTATTGTGGAATATATCGCTAACAGGTTGACCGCCTGGCCCGACAGGGATCGAGGAAAGTTGTGTGGGGTAGGCTCGAGCCCAGCCGGTTAGCAACCGGCACTGAGCAGCTGGAGTGCGATCCTTTGTGATCTTGTTTGGTGTGCGATCCTTTGTGATCTTGGTGTTGCGTGGTTATCTTTTGTGTCTTTGGTGGAGGTCATAACCGCTGTGTCGCGTCTACATTACGTGTCCGGGTGTTGAGTTGGTTGGGGAAAGTAACAGTTCGTGTGTCAGTCGGGTTACTTGAGTTTGGGGATAGTAGTCCCCGGTGTTTGGGTTGTTGTTGGTGTTTCCGACATTTTCTGCTAGTATGCCGTAGTCAGTCTGGTATCCGTGGTGGTGAGCGAACGCTCACCCCTAGCTGCTTTTCCTACAGGTACTGGTCGCGAGACGGACTAGGGGAACTCTCAAAGCTTGAAGAGCTGGGAGCGGGAGTCCGGGTTTTTGGGAGTTTAGCGACGTACGCTCTAGTTTTTGTCCGCTTGTTTGGACGCTTTTCTGTTGTAAAATATTATTTTGATTAACTAAATGGTGATTTTAAGCGGTTTACTTAAAAGGGTTTGAAAATTGTTTTATTGTTTCACCGTTCACGTTCCGGGTTCGGTTCTACTGAATTTGGGGCGTGACCGTTTGGTATCAGAGCTCGAGGTTTCACACCTCGGACTGTACGTCAATTAGGTGGGGAGAGTCGAGTCATTAAAAGTCCCGTCGTGCGTTGGTTGCGCAAGTCGGAAACCGTGTGTAGACCCGTAGTGACATGAGTCCTGTTTGTTGTTGTGTGTATGTGCAGTATTCTTATTACTGGCATACTGATTGTGTGTAGCTCTTCGAAACGTTTTTAAGCGGTCGCGACTCGACTCAGGAGCGCTCCTGTAGTCGAACGTGACGGTGCTGATATCAAGTGGGTACAATTTAGTTCGGGGACGCCTGGACCAGGTTGTAACTACATGATGTCAAAAATGAGATTTTATGATGAAAGGGAGAAAAGTTTTAAAATTGGTTGGCCCGGTGGGCGTGTGTTTAAATTTGTTGGCCCGGTGGGCGTGTTTTGAAATTGGTTGGCCCGGTGGGCGCGTTTTGATTTTGGTTGGCCTTGTCGGCTTGTGATTGAGGTTGGGTGACTTGAATTTGTCTGTGAGACGTTGTTGCGTGAGTTTTTAAATTGGTGATTGAGCGTGTGTGACGCTTAAGGCTGTTTTTGGGGTTAAAAAGGGGTAGAAGTCGAGTCTGAAACGAATTTGGGTTTAGGGTTCCTGTCTTGTTCCACCGTCTTGTTTGTGCAGTTTGAGTGTTGGTTTTGCGTGGCTGTGTTAATGATTGTGTTGGTTGTAGATGCCGTAAGTTCAGTGTTAAAGGGTGAGGTCTTGGGTTCGAGACTCATCAATAACCTACGGTGGTGATACATCGCCTCCGTGTGAGGGTCTCGCCACGGAGAGGGGTTAGGGTTGATGCTCTGCGGCGCCATACGAACTAGGTTTCCCCTATGTGAACGGGTGTTCAAGGTTTCCCTCACGTGAATAGGTGGTTTGAGGTTTCCTTCACGTGAGTGGGTTATTCGAGGTTTCCCTCGCGTGAACGGGTGGTTTGAGGTTTCCTTCACGTGAGTGGGTTATTTGAGGTTTCCCTACGTGATCGGGTAATTGGGGTATTGAGGTTGTGAGCAATAGTGGTTTGCTGAGTTGAGAACATGATCCTCATTCGAGGTTTCCCTTACGTGAGCGAGTATTTGAGGTATTGATAGCGTGAGCAGTGTGACGTGTTGGGTATCAGGTTTTGAGGTAGTGGTTTGCCCTGGTTAGATCGGTAAGTCATTAGTGCTTTACTAGTATGCCATAACCGAACGGGTATCCGTGGTGGTTAGCGAACGCTCACCCCTAGCTGCTTTTCCTACAGGTACTGGTCGTGAGACGGACTAGGGGAACTCTCGAAGCTTGAAGAGCTGGGAGCGGGAGTCCGGGTTTTTGGGAGTTTAGCGACGTACGCTCTAGTTTTTGTCCGCTTGTTTGGACGCTTTTCTGTTGTAAAATATTATTTTGATTAACTAAATGGTGATTTTAAGCGGTTTACTTAAAAGGGTTTGAAAATTGTTTTATTGTTTCACCGTTCGCGTTCCGGGTTCGGTTCTACCGAATTTGGGGCGTGACACAAAGCTGTTGAAAACAATCTCATCTTGAATTTTTCTAATTCCTTACTCCCTGGAATCTCACTAACCCCTATAAAAACTTTTATATATTGCTCATAGTACCAAGCAATAATGCCATTTCTAGCCCCATCCATAACACTAGAACATATATGATAAGCCTTTTTCCCACTCAAGTTGTCATTTTTTTTCACCCCCAAGTAGTTCCTGAGAACACAGAACAATCCCAATCCCAGTCGTCCATGTCACACTTCTATGAGTTTGTTTAGCTATATCAAAAGAGCATAAAACAATTGGAATTGACCTTACCTCCATGTTGCTTGACAGTTTATGTCTTCGCTTTTTCTACAAGCACCTTATCCCCACTAGAATTTCCTATACTCTGAACGAGACTTCTGCACACTTGTTTCTCAATTGCAGCTGTTACTTCAAGCACCCATGTTGCTAACCCCATAGGAAACTACAATTTAGCCATTGCGTTTGTATTTCTCCCTTCCCCTAACAAGCTTAGCTTGTCTCTTCGTTGATGGTAAAATTTCAGTTGCTCCATTTCAAGTTTTTCCAAAGCAAATTTTCGTTCCTCTATCTCTTTGTTGATGGTTGCTTGTTACTGTTCCCAGGTCTGCTGCTCAACCCAGAATCTCCCTTGAAGTCGTTTCTCAACCTTGAGTTGGGTTTTCAACTCATACTCGAGTTTCCTCCAAGCTTCAAGTTGCTCCATCATCAAACCTCATCTCAGCCCGGCTAGACGCCTCTTCCGACCTTCTTCCAACCTAATGACGAGCATAATAATCTTACCATTTCTTGTCTAACTGCTTAGCGAGTACTCTTTTGTTTCTGGTGGAGCCTTTTGATTTCCAAATCCAATGCGCAACTCTGTTGTGTTCGCCGTTCCGGTGGACGTTTAGCGGGCCTGAGACCCACAACTCCGGCTACCGTCACTGAATCACAAGTCGTCGTCAGTCGCTGCTCGTCCCTTGCTTCTGCTTGCGACTAATTCCGAATCCAACGTGCCATTACCTCGGAGCTTGCTTCTGCTAGAGAATCCACAACTCCTTCAACCACGGTCGCGGGAACGATGACTCTGATACCACTGCAACAGTAGCTAATAATTTCTACTGGAATTGAGGAACGATTTACTGATAAATTGCTGATAAACATTACTGAAATCTATTGAAATAAAACAGATAATACAACTTGAGATCTAACCTCAGTGGTTTTTACTCTACAAATATGAAAATACTCAACTTCAAAGACAATGAACAAAATGCCCTCTTCTCTCTCTACTACAATCTACAACTCCTGCAACCCCAACAACGATCACGCGAGCATACCTTTTCCTCACGTGCCACATGACTCAACCCTAACCAATAGCCAAAACGCAGTGTTTCAACTAAAGATAGAATTTAGCTAATTACCACCTTACCCCTCCTCAAGCTCACTTGTGACCGACTACAGATGTGACAAAGGGAGAACTCAATACATGACGTTGATATGGTGTGGTTGTCGGCACTAGATCAATGGACGGCCTCTAACCTGAATCGATGCTGCGAGAGATGATGGAAAGACACTAGATCTGGTTCATCTTCCTCCTTTTAGAACCACCTCCGGCCAAGGGCGAAACCAGGTTATGTTAAGGGTGTTCCATGGAACACCCTAAACATATGAGAATTTGGTGCAATGGTTAAAAGTTTATCAGCATTTACATGAGATCTCGTGTTCGATCCCCTATTGGAACACCGTTGGATTTTTTGTTCTTTTCTTATTTACGGTTTGGGCCTTTTGGGCTTAATTAATCCTAAACTAACTCAATTATGGTTTGGTGTATGAGCTTCTGGTTTGGGTTTGTTTAATACTAAACTAGGAGAACACACGAACTAAACTAAGGGAACACAAGAACTACAACAGCTAAAAAAACCGGTTCTCTTCTGCCCCTTTTTCTCCTACGCGACTCTGCAACGATTATGCATTTTTTTTCTCGGCTGCCAGGGTGAAAGATCTTCAGTCGTCCTTGGAGGGCATGTAGGACGAGTTATCCTCCTGTTCCTTGGAAGAAGATGAAGAAATCGAGGTCGTGGTCCCGACGTCTCGGGCAACGACGTCGGCTGCCCTCGCTCGCCAAAAGTGGGGAATGTTGGGACGTCTCTGGTCCCCGAAGTCTCCACGGAAGGAAATGCTGCTGCGTATCATCACTAACGCATGGGGAAAGGCTGCCGAAGGTCTGGTGGTTAAAGACCTAAGGTCGGGTTTTTTCAGATTCTACTTCCGGTCCTCGGAGTCTCGATTATGGGTTCGAGGTGGCGAACCCTGGTGCTTTGATGGCAAAGTCCTACTACTCGGAGATTTGAACCCGTGTGCTTGAGAGATGCCTCTTCTGGACCGGGTACAACTTTGGGTACAGGCATGGGGGCTGCCGCCTCTGGTTAGGACAAGGGTGACGGGTATCTCCATCGATAACACACTAGGGAGGTGCGTGGATGTCCCTTGTGATCAATGAGGCATGTGTTGGGGAGGAACCGTTAAAATCCGGTTCTGGCACCTCCTTGAAAAGCCATTACGAAAGAGACTAGTGTTTCGGTTCCTAGAGTTTCTAGAACCAATCCATGTGGAGCTCACATATACGAAGCTTCCAAGGTTTTGTTATGTTTTGAAGGATTGCACGTGGCGGTTAGAGTCCCCCCGCGGTTCAGTGAATTCATGCTGGAGTACAACTGGGTGAAGAAGGTCAAGTCATATGCTACAGACTAGGGAGAACCGGTTTGTCTACAATGTCCGCCAGGATTCCCCCCCCCCCCCCCCCGCCCCTCCACGGAAGGAAATGCTGATGCGTATCATCACTAACGCATGGGGAAAGGCTGCCGAAGGTCTGGTAGTTAAAGACCTAAGGTCGGGTTTGTTCGGATTCTACTTCCGGTCCTCGGAGTCTCGATTATGGGTTCGAGGCGGCGAACCCTGGTGCTTTGATGGCAAAGTCCTACTACTCGGAGATTTGAACCCGTGTGCTCGAGAGATGCCTCTTTTGGACTGGGTACAACTTTGGGTACATGCACGGGGGCTGCCGCCTCTGGTTAGGACAAGGGTGACGAGTATCTCCATCGACAACACACTGGGGATGTGCGTGGATGTCCCATGTGATCAATGGGGCATGTGTTGGGGAGGAACCGTTAAAATCCGGTTTTGGCACCTCCTTGAAAAGCCATTAAGAAAAGAGACTAGTGCTTCGGTTCCTAGAGTTTCTAGAACCAATCCATGTGGAGCTCACATATACGAAGCTTCCAAGATTTTTTTTTATGTTTTGAAGGATTGCACGTGGCGATTAGAGTCCCCCAGCGGTTCAGTGAATTCATGCTGGAGTACAACTGGGAGAAGAAGGTCAAGGCATATGCCACAGACTGGGGAGAACGGTTTGTCTACAATGTCCGCCAGGATTCCCCCCCCCTCCACGGAAGGAAATGCTACTGCGTATCATCACTAACGCATGAGGAAAGACTGCCGAAGGTCTGGTGGTTAAAGACCTAAGGTCGGGTTTGTTCGGATTCTACTTCCGGTCCTCATAGTCTCGATTATGGGTTCGAGGCGGCGAACCGTGGTGCTTTGATGGCAAAGTCCTACTACTCGGAGATTTGAACCCGTGTGCTCGAGAGATGCCTCTTCTGGACCGGGTACAACTTTGGGTACATGCACGGGGGCTGCCGCCTCTGGTTAGGACAAGGGTGACAGGTATCTCCATCGACAACACACTGGGGAGGTGCGTGGATGTCCCATGTGATCAATGGGGCATGTGTTGGGGAGGAACCGTTAAAATCCGGTTCTGGCACCTCCTTGAAATACCATTACGAAAGAGACTAATGCCTCGGTTCCTAGAGTTTCTAGAACCAATCAATGTGGAGCTCACATATACGAAGCTTCCAAGCTTTTTTTATATTTTGAAGGATTGCACGTGGCAGTTAGAGTCCCCCCGCGGTTTAGTGAATTCATGCTGGAGTACAAATGGGAGAAGAAGGTCAAGGCATATGCCACAGAATAGGGAGAACCGGTTTGTCTACAATGTCCGCCAGGATCCCCCCCCTCCACGGAAGGAAATGTTGCTGCGTATCATCACTAACACATGGGGAAATGCTGCCGAAGGTCTGGTAGTTAAAGACCTAAGGTCGGGTTTGTTCGGATTCTACTTCCGGTCCTCGGAGTCTCGATTATGGGTTCGAGGCGGCGAACCCTGGTGCTTTGATGGCAAAGTCCTACTACTCGGAGATTTGAACCCGTGTGCTCGAGAGATGCCTCTTCTGGACCGGGTACAACTTTGGGTACATGCACGGGGGCTGCCACCTCTGGTTAGGACAAGGGTGACGGGTATCTCCATCGACAACACACTAGGGAGGTGCATGGATGTCCCATATGATCAATGAGGCATGTGTTGGGGAGGAACCGTTAAAATCCGGTTCTGGCACCTCCTTGAAAAGCCATTACGAAAGAGATTAGTGCTTCGGTTCCTAGAGTTTTTAGAACCAATCCATGTGGAGCTCACATATACGAAGCTTCTAAGCTTTTGTTATGTTTTGAAGGATTGCACGTGGCGGTTAGAGTCCCCCCGCGGTTCAGTGAATTCATGCTGGAGTACAACTGGGAGAAGAAGGTCAAGGCATTAGCCACAGACTAGGGAGAACCGGTTTTTCTACAATGTCCGCCAGGATTTCTCGCCCCCCTCCACGAAAGGAAATGCTGCTGCGTATCATCACTAACGCATGGGGAAAGGCTGCCGAAGGTCGGGTGGTTAAAGACCTAAGGTCGGGTTTGTTCGGATTCTACTTCCGGACCTCGGAGTCTCGATTATGGGTTCGAGGCGGCGAACCCTGGTGCTTTGATGGAAAAGTCCTACTGCTCGGAGATTTGAACCCGTGTGCTCGAGAGATGCCTCTTCTGGACCGGGTACAACTTTGGGTACATGCACGGGGGCTGCCGCCTCTGGTTAGGACAAGGGTGACGGGTATCTCCATCGACAACACATTGGGGAGGTGCGTGGATGTCCCATGTGATCAATGGTGCATGTGTTGGGAAGGAACCGTTAAAAAATCTGGTTTTGGCACTTCCTTGACACGCTTTTGTTATGTTTTGAAGGATTGCACGTGGCGGTTAGAGGCCCCCCGCGGTTTGGTGAATTCATGCTGGAGTACAACTGGGAGAAGAAGGTCAAGGCATATGCCACAGACTGGGAGAGCTCTCTCCGGTGTTGGAGGATCCACCACCGTGCTCGGACCATCTAGATGTGAGAGCTCGGGTGGGGCTAGGCCCCTAGGAGGATGGAGTCCCTGGAGCAGCTAACGCCGGGGTCAACCTGAACACCCTGAAACGTTCAGCAGCTAGGGTCCCTCGAGAGGATCAGTTCAGGGCGGGGAAACAACCCCGCCAAGAGGAATGAGTGGTGCGTCGTGCATCAGAGACTGACTCTAGGAGGGGTCTCTGTACGATGTTCTGCCTCCCACCTTCACCATTACCGTAGAGGTTCCTCAGGATCTCCGTTATCTCTTTCCTCCTCTCCGTCTTCTGTCGTGGCCTATAAGGCATCGCAGCACCGCTTACGTCGGTTATGATACTAAAAAGCTCAGAGAACCAATGTTCATCTGTTCTGACCTTGTACTCATAGTCGGAAAACTTGTTACTCGACTCACACTAATGTAATATTTTGAATCAATAATATTGCATCCTTCGTTCAAAAAAAGGTTCAGACTCATTATAAACTGCAACAGAGAAGGTGAGTGAAACGAATATAAATGTAACCTAACGAGTAAGTGCAAGTTTGGCAAGTGAAATGAAATTATTCAAAAGAAAAAAAATTAAGGATTCGTTAATGTAACGTAGTCCGATTGAAGCCCATTTTGTTGTGGCCCATTACAAATCCAACTTCTAGGATCCATTAAGGAAAAAAGAAAAAGAAAAGCAAAATGGAAAACGTGAAAACATTTTCGGTGCTTCCTTGTTTTGGTTTCTAACCAAATCTGCAGTCGTTTCGTTTCACTTTCTCCTCTCATTCGAAAACCAGAGCAGCTCTCGCGTTAGATCTAAGAAAACGCACCACAAGCGATTTGGCTCTCACCGTCAACAGCCACGGCAACATCACCAACGGCGACGGCGACGTCTCACCAACCCATCAACGTCCCTCCAATTAAGGTCCTCTCTCTCCCTTCAACCATACAGCTGCTCTTTCTCATTGTTTCGTGATTCCTAATCTTTCTTTTGTCTATGTTTTCAATCCAATCCCTGAGCTGTTTTCTGTATCGTATCGCCCAATGTTTTGAACCGTGATTTTGTTTCCTGTTTGGCTTCCGATACAACGAGGGTATAATGAATACATAGAGCAATTTGATTTTCTTACACCACTGATTTAGCTTTGGGGGTAGATTTTCCCGTTTCCCGTAAACCCTCTTCTTCAGAATGTTTCTGTTATTTGATCAGTAGCCAAACGAGAATATACATGTTCAATTTTTTTTTCCTTATTCATAATTTTGTTTTTTCTTTCCTGTTGGGGGCGTGGTGAAGAAGGAGAATCTAATGTTTGATAGGCCGTGCTGATTCGCGTTGAGTCACACACGGAGTGGATCGGATGGACAAGAACAAGAATCGCACCGATCTGCTCGCTGCTGGCCGTAAAAAGGTACTTCCAATGGTTTAGGAAATTTATAAACATTTCGTTCTGCATTCTAGATTTATTGGTTCTACATGGCTTAGAACTTGTACTCCATTTTTTATATCTGAGATGACCGGAAAATATACCACCTGAGGGTTGAGTTTATTTTGCTGTCACATTGAGTGATACTGTTGAACTAAATAGCAAAGAGTATTCATTTTTCATTTAATCTTCTGTTTCCTGACAAGTATCTGTTGTTATAATAAAATAATGTTGAGGATAGAAGGATGAAACATATTTGTTTTGGTTTTAGAATTAGATGTGAAGCCTTACACCACGATCTGCATTTCTATCACATTGTTTTGTTCTAAACAATAAAATAGATTAAAATCAGTTTAAGTTGAGTTCTGTGATAACTTTGAATTTCATATTATCAGCTTCAACAATATCGTCAGAAAAAGGATACCAAAGGCACTAGCAGCCATGGGAAATCCTCAAAGAAATCTGGGAAATCTGAGAAGCATGAAGGTGATGATGCTACAGCATCCAGTGTTGATAAGGCAACAAAAATATCGCTGGTTGCTGACGGGGAAATGATACCATCTACTGATCATGACCCAGGAATTGCTGATTCGTCATTGTCGCATTCCATTGCAAATCCAGAGGCTTGTGAGGTCAATGTTGCTAGTCTCAATCCACTCCCAGTTGCCACTATACCTGAGATGCATGTTTCTGAGGCAGTATTACCTCTTGCTAACGAGCCAGAGCCTAAAGAGTTGGCAGTTGGTGAAGATAATACTGGCTTCATCCCCTCACGCGACTCAGAATGCAGCCAGGCCGTTGATGTTGAGAGAGTGCCATCTTTGGAGGCATCAGACAAACAAGAGGGGGAAATTACACATGTCCACATGCCCATATCAGTACATTTGCCTTCTCTCCCTACTCCAGATGAGGATATGGAGGGTGCAACAGCTATGGCTGAAACAAACACTGTGAATACTGAAAAAGAGTCATTTCTACCACGAGAAGATATTCCTGATATGTCCTTGATTCAAGCAAGGGAAGATCAGGTAACAGACGTAGGTTGTGCTCTCCTCTTGATGCTAATGTTCTTTATATTTACATAGCGAGAGATACATACACACACTCTGAATACTATGAAATTCACCTAATTAAAGAATGTGTGGATTTAATATGTCATATAATTAAATTCTCATTTTTCTCTGGTTAGGGGCAATGCAGGAAGCTGAGGGTTCGGGTTTTAAGCAATATGGTAGCAGTGAAATAGCAGATGAAAGAGACGGGGCATGTCATTTTCCTGAGCTAACTGATAGTCGTGAGACTCCCGCAGAGGCAGCTTTGGGGAGGATTGCTGTGGAGCAGGCAACCCATGAAGGGAATCAGATCATGGAGGTAGATGATGACCAGCCATCTGGTGGTACAACCAACATTACAGATGGTTTATCAGCTTCAAGTTTGGCTGTACCTGAGGCAGATGGAGATTTGAATTCCGAAGTGAGAAAACAACAAAGTGGAGACATTGCAACTGGTTTATCAATTGAAGAGAAACCGAAAGTTCAAGTGGTATCTGGTTATTATGAAACTAACAGGAAAGATGATGTTCAAGGCGACGCAGAGCATGAAGCAATCGCAAATATGCATAATCAGCACCCTTTACCCGATAGGTCTTCCATATTTGAAGGTAAAAATAATGAAAGTCCTTTTGAACCTGAAGTGACAGATTCATCTGGAGCAACTATTGATTATCCTGTTTCAGGTGTGTGCTCAATCAGCATGTCACAGATTGTACATGTGATTAGGGGGCTTGGTGAAGATGAATTTCAGCTTCTGCTTAAGTCACGGGAATCAGATGCTAATTTAGAGTTTGGGAATGGCAGTTTGGTTATACCAGATCATGCGGTTCTTGGTTTCTTGGGGAAACTCAAAGAAGAGTTATTTCTTACAAATATTTCAAAAGATATTCTTCAATTGCAACTTACCGAACAGTCAGAGATGCAAATGGAGGTTGATGAAATATCAGCCCTCAGTGATTCACTTAATGATGTTCGTGGAAAGAATGATAGTCTTGGTGAAGAGCTTGCACAATGTAAGTCTGAACTCCAAGTAGTTGCCGGTGGCAGAGAGGAACTTCAGAACCAGCTTCTTGCCTCAAACAAAGAGGCTCAGGAAATTTCTTCTAGAGCACAACAGTTGCAGATCAGTCTGGAAAGGTCACAAGAGGATTTGTCAATCTTGTCAAAGGAGTTAGCTGACTGCAAGAGCCTAGTTGACACTTTACAGGCTGAAAATGATAATCTAAGCAGCAGTCTTGCATCTGTGACAGAAAATACTAGGACCCTTGAGGAGCAGAAGGAGTATTTTCTGCACGAAAATGAGAAATTGTTAACTGAGTTGGCTGAATACAAGAATTTGGTGGCAGCTGTACAAGCAGAAAATTGCAGCTTAAGCAATAGTGTTGCTTCGGTGACAGATGAAAGAAATAAGCTTGGTGAGGAAAAGGTGTATATTGTCCAGGAAAAGGAGAAAGTATCAAAGGAGTTGGCTGATCTTAAGGGTTTCTTGGATGCACTTCAGGTGGAAGTTGCGAGTGTAAATGAAAGTCTTGCTGTGGTAACTGAGGAGAGAAAGAAGCTTGAAGAGGACAAGCTGTATTTTCTACATGAGAATGAGAAGCTTACATCCGAGTTACTGGTTATGCAGGGGCAGTTATCCACCGAGCACCAGAATCTTGTGCAGGTTGATGCTGATCTAAAACAAGCAACAATGCGCCTTGAACAACTAGCAGAGGAAAACTCATCTCTTACCAGTAATCTGGACATGCATGCAGCAAAGATTAGAGAAATCGATGACAGGCAAATCAAAGTGCCAATCGAAGCTGAGGAAGAGAGAAATCAATTTGATTTAGCGGAAGTGACTGGTAGGCATACTGAAATTGCAACTCATGGTGAAGATGTTCCACAAAGTTCTGGGAAACAGGATGGTTTAGTTCCCTCTCCAGTGTTGGAGAATCCTTTATTAGATGGTCTTGGTGGAGAGCGACCTGTAGGACTTCTACAGGAAGTCGATGATGATTCTATTGGGTTTGTTTTCCTCAAAAGTCGTTTGAAAGAGGCAGAGAAGACATTGCAGAATCTTGAGAAGCAAATTGAGGAGATGCATTCTCATTCATCAGCTTTAAGTAAACAAGGAAGCAAGATGAGTAAACCTGCTGTTTCTAAGCTAATTCAAGCCTTTGAGTCCAAGGTGAATCAGGAAGACATTGAGGTTGTGACGGCTGCCACAGCAGATCTATCATCAACAAATGTTTATTTATTAACAAGGGAGCAAACAGGAAACATGAGAGCTTTGCTTAAGCAGCTGATGTTGGATGCTGAAAATGCTAGTCTACAACTCAGGCAGGAGCAAGACGGTAAAGAGGCTGCTAATATCATGCTCAGGGAGCTCAAGATTCAGCATGAATCCTTGAAGGAACATTGTGACAATTTGGAATCAGCAAATGTTGAGCTTGATGTTCTAAATGAAGCAGTAAAGCAATACCTGTGTGACGTTGAAGCAAAGAACAAGAAGCTTGAGGTAATATGTGAATCTTTACGACAACAAGACACCAGTCTCGAAGCAGAAAACAGTGAACTGTCCAAAACATTGACCGAGTATCAATCTAAGCTTGTCAGACTGGAGAATCAATTCCATGAGTTACAGCAAAGTTCGGATGAGGTGGCTTCTACAATTCAAAATCAATTAGAATCAGTGCAGAATGAAGCTGTTGAGAGGGAAACATTACTTGAGCAAAAATGGAGTCATGTTGTTGCACATATTGTTGAAACAGTGGGCAAGCTTGGGATAACTGTTGAAACATTTCCAGACTTCACAGTTGGCACTCAGGATGAACTAGATACAAATAGCCTTGTTAGTGCTTCTGTTGATGCAGCTGTCAAAGTAATCGGGGATCTGCAGGAGAAACTTAAAGCAGTTCACATTGACTATGAAGCAATGTCTAATTCTTACAAAGAAGTGATTGAAAAGCATAATGGTTTGTGTAGTGAGAATGAATTGGCTACTGGTGTTCTGCGTAAGATTCATGGTGACCTCTGGAAACTTTTGAATGATTCATGTGGCTTTGAGGAAAAAACTAATGTGAAGTTGAAAAATTTGGAACTGCTTGACCTTTTAGATCCCACTCACTATGAAAGCCTCATCCAACAACTGGGGAACCTTCTGCAGGAGAGGCTGCAACTTGAGTCGTTAAACAACAAGCTCAATGCTGAATTAGTGAGTGCAACAAAAGACATTGAGGAACTAAACAGAAGATGTCTTGATTCAACTATCATTGATAAATTAATCGGAGATGCTGAGGCTGTAGTAAAACTAAAAGATTCTCAGGCTGGTGACGGTAAACCCCCTATTTATCATCTGGAGTCTCTTGTCTCTTTCCTTGTCGAGAAATACAAAGAGGCTGACGAGAAAGTGTGTTCGTCTAGAGAGCAGTGTGCATCTCAGGTGATGGAAATGAGTGAGTTACAGGAAATGATACACCAGTTAAACACCCTTAACCTGCAGCATGAAAACGAGATTCTTATTCTCAAAGAAAGTCTAAGCCAGGCCGAGGAAGCTGTTTTATCTACAAATTCTCAGTTGCAGGAGAAAGCATCTGAACTTGAACAGTCAGAACAGCGAGTATCTTCATATAGAGAAAAGCTTGGCATAGCTGTTGCTAAAGGGAAAGGTTTGGTTGTTCAACGTGACAGTCTCAAGCAGTCTCTTGCAGAGAAATCCATTGAACTGGAGAGGTGCTCACAGGAGTTGCAGTTGAAGGAGGCCAGGCTTCTTGAGGTAGAATCAGAACTCAAGACTTATTTGGAGGCAGGTGAGCGCGTGGAAGCTTTAGAATCTGAGCTTTCATACATTCGCAATTCTGCTACTGCATTAAGAGAATCATTCCTACACAAAGATTCTGTACTCCAGAGAATAGAAGAGATCTTAGAAGACTTAGATCTCCCAGAACATTTTCATTCAAGAGATATAATTGAGAAGGTTGATTGGTTGGCTAGGTCAGCTGCTGCTAACTCTGTACCTGTGACTGAGTGGGATCAAAAGAGTTCTGGTGGCGGGGATTCGTACTTGGATTCTGGCTTTGTTGTTATGGATGCTTGGAAGGAAGATGTGCCGCCAAACCTAAATGCAGGTGATGATTTGAGAAGAAAACACGAAGAGCTTCAAAGTAAGTTTTATGGTTTGGCTGAACAAAATGAAATGCTGGAACAATCCTTGATGGAAAGGAACAACTTGGTGCAGAGATGGGAGGAGCTATTGGACAAGATTAATATGCCATCACACTTGAGATCGTTAGAGCCCGAGGATAGGATTGAGTGGTTAGGAAGTGCTCTGTCAGAGGCTCTTAATGAAAGAAGTTTTCTCCAGCAGAAGACTAATGAACTTGAAACCTATTGCAGTTCATTGACGGCTGATTTAGAGGAGTCAAGAAACAAGTTATCTGAACTTGGCGCTGACCTTCAAAGAGTTGTTACTGAGAGAGATCACCTTTCTGAAAGATTGGAAATTCTTACTCACAGTCATGATAGTCATTCATCAAAGGCTGTTCAGTTAGAGCTTGTTAATGAAAAGTTGCAGAATGAGGTGACTATATTGCAGGAAACTGTGGCTCAGAAACTTGAGAAGGAGGAGAGTGCCAAAAACATTGAAAGTGAGATAAGAAGGATGCAGGAGTTGGTTTGTGATGCATTGAAGGATCATGGTATAACAGATTTGGTTTCTGGTGGGAGTAGTACTGGGTGTCTGGAAGCATCATTGACGAAGCTATTAGAGAACTATTCAGTCTTTTCTGAGGTGAAACCTGTGCCTGAACTTGCGGATAGCTATTCCGGAAAAGATGCTGAAGGTCAGGGTATTAGGGTGATTGAGGCAGAAAATCTGAAGCAAGAGCTGGAGGCCATTTTGCATGAATTGATGCATGTGAAGGACGAAAGAGATATATATTTGGAGAAGCAACAATCTTTGGGTTATGAAGTTGAAGCACTAAACAGGAAAATGAAGGACCTGCAAGAGCTACTTAATCAAGAGGAACAGAAGTCAGCTGTGGCAAGAGAGAAATTAAACGTTGCAGTTAGAAAAGGGAAATCATTGGTCCAACAGCGGGATAGCTTGAAACAAACAATTGAAGCGATGAATACTGAGGTTGAACGCCTGAAATCTGAGATTAACCGCCGCGGAAATGTTCTTGTGGAGTATGAAGAGAAGATTAGAGATCTATCCACTTACCAAGAAAGGGTAGAAGCTCTAGAATCAGAGAGCCTCTTCCTGAAGAATTGTCTGAAAGAAACTGAATACTACCTGCAGGAGAAAGGAGGCACTTTGAGCACAATATTGGATACTTTAGGTGATGTTGACTTTGGTGGTGAAGTTAATATGAATGATCCAGTCAAGAAGTTGGAGCAAATTATAAATATATGCCGTGATTTGCATGAATCTGCAGCTTCTTCAGAACAACAATCACAGAAATCTAAAAGAGCCGCAGAGCTGCTACTGGCAGAACTTAATGAAGTTCAAGAAAGAAATGATGGTCTCCAAGAGGATCTCGCAAAGGCTTCAACCGAACTTGTAGCATTGTCAAATGAAAGGGACGTAGCAGAGGCTGCAAGGGCAGAAGCTGTTTTACGTTTTGAGAAGTTATCTGCTCTACATTCTCAGGAAGGGCAGCACCTCATGGTTCTCAAGTCTGGCATTGAGAAATTCAGGAAGGGTTTTTTCGAGTTTAAAGCTGTTCTTGACGATATTTTTTACAGGGACTTGGAGTTGTTGCGCTATTTGGAGGCCGGTCTTGAGTCATGCTTGAATTTGACTGATGCCATTAATATGGCTAGCTTACCTGCTTTAAGTGTGGAAAGCTTTATTTCAAACAATACAGAAGACAAGGTATTATTATTGATGTTTCCGGTAGTACTATTATTGCAAATAAAATGTGCATAATCTTTCCTTCTAAGTTATTACTGCCCTCATCGTTATGCTTTGATTTTGTTGTGCCATTTATGTGACAATAGTAGCCAGTTCAGTATCTTTTGCAAGAATTTTATGCCTTGTTTCAATTAAATAACTTGTTCCCTTTGGATGGCAGTGGGGTATTTCCTTTTGAAGTTAGATCTGGTGCGAAATTTACTAGTAGCTTTGAATTTCAGTTGTAAATATTCTGTCTGGTTATTACTTTTGACTAGGCTCGTTTGCCTGTACTCTGTTTGCTCTCTCTATCACAGTATCACCTTTTCATTACTGCTGGAGTACTACTTGCTCTCTAATGCGGCATAATTATTTAAGTCTCCTTGAGCCTTTTCTCTGTTCACAACAATGCTAACCTGTGACAACCTCATTTTGTTGCCTTTCCTCTTGAATGTCTTTGGAGTGTTGGTAGTTCATTTTGTCTTTTCTGAAATGTCTTTCGAATATAAATAGTTCATATTGTTATCTTCTGATTAGCTTTATTTGAAATTATGTCCAGAACCCTGTGGCTGATATCGGACTGCAAGAGTATTTTGAGGACAATGTTGTCACTGAAGTTTGTAGTTTCGTACAACATCATCTGCGAGAGTTCGTGACAGACTTTGGTTGTCTTAAAGAAACCATAAAGAGACACTCAATGTCCTTACAGGATCAAACTAGCAAACTATATAAAATATTAGGCACTGTTCATACAGAAATGGCCACACAAAGGAAATCATTTGAAGCCATGAAGAGAGATATTATTGGCATGGAGTTAGCTGGGAAAGAAAAGGAAAAGGAAAATATTGAGCTGCACAAGAACATTGCTACTCTTTTTGAAGCATGCAGTGGCTTAGTTACTGAAGTTGAAAATAGAAAAGCTGAACTAGTCAGAAGTAATGCCGGTGATATGGGATTAAACTTGGACTCCATCAACATTTCTGATGGTGGACTTCCTTCAAGTCAACAATATCTCTTCTCCGAGGAATGTATCAAGACGTTGGCAGATAGACTATTATCAGCTGTGAAGGATTTTGCTAATATACATAGTGATATGATAGATGGCAGCTTAAGGGAAATGAAAGTAACTGTATCTAAACTGCAAAAAGAAATACAGGAGAAGGACATACAAAAAGACAGGATTTCTATGGAACTTGTGGGTCAAATTAAGGTTGCTGAAGCTTCTGCTGCAGGTTTTTTGCTAGAACTTAAATCTTCAAAAGCTGAGTTAAATAATTTGGAAAAGCAAGTGAAGGAGATGGAGGAGGAAAGGAACTCTCTGCACCGGCGAATGAAGGAGTTGCAGGATGAGCAGGTCAGCTCGGCTGAGTTACAGGAGAGGCTCACATCATTGACCAATGCACTCGCTGCCAAGGACCAAGGTTGGTTCTCTGGAGTCAAAATATGCTTTTCTATGATTTGTTATACTTTTGGTGATTTAACTAATTATTATCTCACAAACCTTGCTGTTGACCACAGAAATTGATGCACTGATGCAAGCACTTGACGTGGAGGAGGGGCAGATGGATGATATGAGGAAAAAGATTGATGAACTGGAAAGAGTTTTGCAGCAAAAGAATCTAGATTTGGAGAACCTTGAAGCTTCCCGCGGGAAGCTTGTGAAAAAGCATTCCATCACAGTGAGCAAGTTCGATGAGCTTCATTATCTATCTGCAAATCTCATTTCTGAGGTTGAAAAACTTCAATCTCAAATACAAGATCGGGATGCAGAGATATCTTTCTTAAGGCAAGAAGTCACTAGATGTACCAATGATGCTCTTGTTGCTTCACAGCTGAGCAATAATAAAAAATCAGATGAGATCCATGGATTATTGACATGGTTTAACACTGTTGTCTCTGGGATTGGAGTCCATGATGTGCATCGTGATGACAAGAGCAGCGATCATGATTACAAGGAAATACTTCAAGAGAAGATTATGTCTGTGATTTCCGAATTGAAGGATCTACAGGTAGAAGCTCATACTAGGGGTACACTGTTGCAAGGTGAAAGGAGTCAAATTGAAGAGTTAACACGCAAACATGAAGCTCTTGAGAAGTCACTACAAGAGAAAGAGTCCCAGTTAAATTTGCTTCAAGGTTCTGGAGATTCTGGTCGAGCAAGTACAGCGACCTCTGAAATTTTGGAAGTTGAATCTATGGTGAGTTAATTGGCAGTCTTATCTCCTTGGTAAAACCTATATAACTCATCATAGTGATATTTTTCTGTGCGAATTACTTTTATAAATTAGTTCTTGCTTCTTATTTGTATTGTGTTTCCATATATCTCCATCTATGATCTGTTCATTTTCCTGCTTCTATTTGATTTAAGTTATTCTGTTAAAAGTTACTAATTTCAAACCTTGTAGATGATGTTGAGCTGGTCCTATTTGATTGTTGTGCACTTATCTTGATGTGTCTGGGTGTGCATGTTATTTTCCATAGTTATATGGATTTTATTTGATTGGTAAAGGGCTATTTACCACGTATAGCACCTACTTTGTTTTCTTTTGCTATTGAATTTATACTTTCCAGTACAGATTTTTTGGGATCTAACACAAATACGCTTTCAGCAAGGATTTAAATTGTATGGGCTAGATTTTTCTTTATTTACCAATGAACTCTTTATTGTGGGTTAAAGACTAGGATTGGATGTTTGCACTATGGAAGAACCTCTGTAAATACATTTTGATTTGAATTCCATGAATTACACTGGTTGAAACTCCATATTGAAGGGATCTTTCAGCTTCCTTATTCAGAAAATTAGCTATTGTAGTTTTGACTGGTTGGAGCTGTTGGTATTCTTATTACATCAAGAGCTTGATTTGGGTGAATTTTGATGCAGATGAACAAAAGGGCAATTCAAGGGTCCTCAGTTGCACCTCAGGTCCGCAGTTTACGGAAAGTCAATAATGATCAAGTGGCCATCGCTGTAGATATGGATCCAGGTAGTGATAGTAGGGTAGAAGATGAGGATGATGATAAAGGTACTCTCTCTCTCTCTCTCTGCATCAAAGCAGTTAAGATGTGTTAAATAAATGCTCATTTTCCTTTTGCCATTATTTCTTCCACCTTAGTTCATGGTTTCAAGTCGCTCACTACATCAAGAATCATTCCAAGATTTACAAGACCAGTGGCTGACATGATCGATGGTGTATGGTAGGCATTCATTTCCTTCTCTCTTGTACGAAGGGTAAAATCTGTTTTATAACTGGATTGGAACTAAACGCTGTATGCAATGATTCAGGGTATCATGTGATCGAACACTCATGCGGCAGCCTACTTTCCGGCTTGGTATCATACTTTATTGGGTTGTAATGCACGCGCTTCTTGCAACTTTTGTTGTTTGAGAAACTATACTGGTTAGTTTCTTGACAAAAAAGGTTTCATGGATTTTTTGGTCAATCTTGTAAAAGTTGGGGCGAGCTTCTGCTACTTGATAATGAGTCGTGCATTTCCCGGTTCACAGGTTTTGTGACAAGGTGGGGCGACATGCATGCAGTGCAAACAATGGATTGGCCTCACATGTATAATGTTTGGTTTTAATTTTTGTTTCTAGAAATGGTGAGTTAGGTATATCATTAATCATTTACGGTCAACCAGGCTGCACTGTGATATGCTATTTTTATTTTCACAAGTCTCAGATTCCTGGTTGTTTCAAAATAAACAAGAAAGAGTTTACGTGTCTACTTAGAACCATATCAGGCGTTGCTTTGTTATTACGAATTGTGTCTGCTAGTCAAAACACTTTCATCTTTTATCCTGGTACAGAGGAGAAATTGAAATGCAGCCTTTTTTTTAATGTACGTACTATTGGCTTATTTGATTCACAGATGATGCACTTACTCTTTGATGTTGCCTCTAGGAACCTTCCCACTCTCAACAGCCTCAATCTGAAAACCTTGCGACTCACCACACAAAATTCTCATCCGGGGTCATTCAACAGAGGCAGAATTGTGTTGTTGTCGGCTCCCTGGACTCCTACCCTGAAAATGTCTGTTCAATGTACTGTTTCAATTAAGTCAAGGAAATTCCCCATGGCCTCTTGTCTGGTCACGAGTGCACCATTTGACCTCAGCCTCATGCCCTTCCTTAATCTTCCAGTCGTACACTCTGACCTCCAACTGCTCTAACCTGACTTGCTCATCCAAGCCTCACAGCTATCACACCCTAAAACTTTTCACCACCGGCTGTATAATCCCATACTCCACCTTCCATCCCACAGAACATCGCCGTTCTGGAGTGTGAGATTCTGTCGGTGGACATTCCGACTTAGTTCTATGGTAAGGATATCTGGACGGGTGGTCTTGGCGGTTGTTTTGGACATGGTGCGGCCGCATAAATTTCATATAATTGTTTGTGCCGACAAACAAAAATGTGCTTCGTGCAAGACCCATACTGAGATTGAAGTAAACCTTCAAGTGTTGGACGTCTAATTTTTCGACATCCATTTTACTCGGTTCCGATCATCAATTACGATAACCTGCTATGTTCATATCATTAAGAACTTGAATTTAGGATACATAATTACCAAAATCCGTTAAATATTGAATGTGATAATAATATGCTAACTTAGAAAAAATATGTTAATAATGACGGGCATTTATGGCAAACCTATTTTGTCCACATTTATACTTTCATATACCTTTAAAGGTTGGAAATTAAAGTTAAGACCGTGGTCTTTGTGATTATGATTTTGGGTCACCAATGATCAAGGTTGTTAACGGTGCTCGGTGTTGGTCGGGCAACGAAGACTTTCTAGACGTCAGGCGGGGCCTAGTCAGGGGCCTAGGTGGAGACTTATTTTATTATTAACAAATATATATTATATACATATGTTATTTTATTTGAAATATCATCTAACACATAATTACACAATATCTAACCTATTACAAAGAAGACTTCATTTCAAATTTTAATTTGAGTTTCGATATAAGATCAGAAAGGGTAGCATATCATCGGTGTATACCACTCCAAAATTAAAAGCATATTATATTAATTCTAACAAAACAATATAACAAAAGCCCATGTAGCTCAGTAGTAGAACACAAGGCTTTAGACCATGTGGTTGTGGGTCGAATCCCATTATCGACAAGTGTTGCCCTCCTCGGCCTACCCAATCGACCTAAGTCGTGGCGTTTTGCTCCATCTAGGCGTCGCCCAGGCGGGCGTCTAGCACGCCTTGTACAACAGTATCACTGATGTGTAGTGGAAAGAGCCCACACATCGTTGCTGTCGTTTGGACCAGGCTCAGGTTCTAATTCTGCCTCCACCTCCATGAATTCCTACCTTTCTGCATGCAAGATTCATCATCTTCTTCTTCTTCTTCCCAAGAATTGTGTATGCTCTTTGTGGAACTAGTGTCTTTCAGGGTTTTAAAAGACATGATCTTTGGTTAAAGAGCCACAACTTTTGCAAAGGGGTACCTTGTTGGGTTTTGTGCCCTAAGACAACCCACATTGGAATATTACAACGTCTTTGTGATCAATAAAAGTTAGCAAACGTTTAGTTATCATTAATTTGCAATGTTATCTAACTTAAGTATACTACTCTTTCTAAGGTATCTTGGAATAGCTCTTCGATAGTAAAACTCTTTTTTTGAGTAAAACAACAATAAAACTCTTAGAAACAAAGAAGTGACTCTATTCTGTCGTTCCTAGCCTAAACCGATAGTTAGAGCTAGTGTGATTGTTTGATATTGGATGACCCACCTTGAGAACACCCCATAAAACATGAGACATGAGTTTTCTCAACTACCAAAGTAGATCTTAGTCTTACGACCATGATGATGAGTGGGGATGACTATGTGTCAAATCCCTCTTTTAATGTAAATCAAGACATGATCATCAAGCAATATAGAAGATGATTAAGTACCGGTCGAACCCATAGGGAGTAGAGATATCACTAGTATTTTGCTAAAACCTAAGGATGTGGGCTGTCACTTCCACATCACCTAAAGGGAAAATAAAGGGCAGAAATGATAAAATGTTATTTTAAATCTAGACACTAAGAGTATCTACAGTGGTTTAAGCCCGCATAGTTGTTTGGAGCTATTGTTTGAGTTTCTCTCTCCTCCAAACAACTACCTCTACAATGGTAAACAACTAGTAGGCTCAAGAATAGTAATTTGCACTTTTAATATTTTCAAAACAATCACAAATTAAACAAGTTATTTTACTCATGCCAAATTTAAAATACAGACCACTAATTAAACAACAAACGATAATTAAACATACGATATTGCCACAAACCTGATAACCATTCAACTAATTCTTAATCGTGCCAATGTGCAGACGCTACTTCGACTGATCGTTGAGCATCTCCCACACAGCACGTTTAGTGCATGCTTTGTTTTTGCCATCGTAATCGGCCACGCTCGCAACATAGATTTCCACATTGTTTGCTCCTTTTTTAGGAGTGTTGAGATGGTCCCGGTATATCTTGAGGAAATAATCCTTCATCTGCTTCCTTGTCCGAGCAGGCCACACTTTGTCGGCGGTTTGAAGGAAAGCAAGGTGAAGTTCATCTCAGTACTTTCCCCCGACCTCGACAACGGTTAGTCACGTTACCACCAAATATATTTCCTCCTCTACCGACCACACTGGACCAGTTGCCCAAAAAGACGAAGCCATTGTACAATAAAAAAGAGGAAGGATGATGAGAGAATTTGAGAGAGAGGTGTGAGGTATTTATAAGGAAGGAGGGAAGGGTTTTCGGCGTGGCAGCGCCGATGCACACCACACTATTCCCGGGATAGTGTGCTTGTATGAAAATTGAGACACCGAGAAACCGACGATTTGTTGTCCCAAAAATTCGTTCGTTTATTACTGAAAATACGTACAAAGTGGGAAAACATACCTCATCTTTCACAGCAGGCCGAGGCATTCGTCAGTGAGACCCTCTATCTCCTTATTTTTTTTATTCTGTATGGATTGTAAGAACCACTCCCGGTCAACGCCAGTCAAATCGGCGAAAAACAGGAAAATTTAAAATTTTGGGCAGACACCTAAATGAACCTAAATTTGACCCCGATATCGACCAAAGTGAGTTCTGGGGGACTCAGGGCGACTTTTTGACTAATTTGGGAAATGGTGAGTTTTTGCCGGAAAATTCAACCGAGCGACGTTTTGGTCCGTTCGAGGCCCGTTTTGGATCCAAAAAGCTTAGCCGTCGTTACAACAGTCTTAGTTAGGCCGTTTCCTTGTAGCCCGTGAAATTTCGTAATTTCTTGGAAAATGGGCCCGTTCGGGGCCCGAGATGGGCCGAGTTTCGCGAATCTAACAGAGAAATATCTACAAAGAGATTTTTTAAAGAGGTGGGACCCACTTGCCACTTGTCACACAAGTGGTGGTGGTAGGTATTTTGAACAAACTAAAGGGAAGAGAGAGGTAGGGGTTCGGCCATAGAGAAAAAAGAGAGAAAAAAGAGAGAGAAAGAAGAGAGAAGAAGAGAAGGAGAAAAGGAAAAAGAAAAAGGAAGAAAAGTGTAAGGTTTTGTGATTTACCGACAATCCGACCGACGGATCGTCTCAACGGTTGAAGAATCGAGCTCCCATCGTCATTCCCTACGGTGAGAACCTATTTGATTCTCGTTTTGGTAAGTTTGAAAGTTAGGGTTTGTGTTTAAACGAGTTAAATATGGATGAGTTGAGGTGTAGGGTTTGTTGGGGACGTTTTGGGGCGAAAATGATCGGATTCCGGTGACCGGAGGCTCGGGGGAGCTCCGGCCACCGTGGGTGGTGGCTGGCCGGAGCTAGAACCGACCACCACACTGGTGAACCGGTCCAAAACCGGTCCAGCCACCCATGGGTGATGGTGGCAGGGTGGGGCCCATGTGTCAGGTCTCGGGTTTTTTGTGTTCGGGTGGTGTTGGGCGATCCCCGAATCGATATTTCACACCCGGAACAAATTATGGAATTAAATTGTGAAAGTTGGAAATTTCGGGTTTAGAAACTTTAAACGCGAATTAAATCGCTCGGAAGTCGGAAATTGATTCCGTCGATTGTATTGGAACCCTGGAATTATTCTAAGATCGTAGAAACAAAAACGGGAATTTTCGGAGCCCCGGGAGGGCGTTTTCCAATCCCGGGCAGATTCGCCGAGCCGGGCGAATAGGGCCTTTTCGGGCCCGTTGTTGACAACGTCGAGTAATTGGGAAGTTTGGGAGTGATCGACATTACCGGGGTTGCTTTTGGGCGTCTAATTCTGTAAAATTCAGCTTTGCCTGCGAACTTAAAAAGTGTTTTAATTGTGTTCATGATTAGATCGTGCCGACGACCGCGGAAAGGGGAAGCTAGGCGAGTGATCGCGAGCACGCCGGAGCTTGGGCGTGGACTTTTGGGAAAGCGTTACGAGGTAGGGAAAAGTAGCCGGATCTCGGCCTTGACTAGGGAAAGTTAACTGTAGAAATGCATGTGACACTTAGGGGTGTCGTAGGATAAGTAAATTTATCGAACAATAGAAGTGCAGGCGACACTTAGTGGTGTCGTAGGATACGTGAACGTATCGAACAATAGAAATGCATGTGACACTTAGTAGTGTCGTAGGATAAGTGAACGTATCGAACAATAGAAATACTGGTGGCTTTTGGTTGTGCCCGTAGGTTAAGTAACTTGTTGTGTTTACGAGGGTGGTCATGTGTGCCTTTGGGGTGTTGAACCCGTATGTTATTGTTTGTGTCTGTGGGTGGCCATGAGTGCCTTTGGGGTGTTGAACCCGTATATTACTGTTGGTGTGTCGTGGTCGGCCATGTGTGCCTGTGGGGTGTTAAACCTGTATTGTTGTTGACTGTCCTGCCGAGGGGTAGTGAGTCGTATATTATTGTCGCTATTTGTTGAACCTTGGGTGATGACTGTGGTTGCATGGAGGTTGGGGCCCGCCTGACAGAAAAGGGGTCCTGTGGTCGCGCGCGTGGGGGTTGGCTAGCCTTCCGACTAACCATCGGTAAAGTTGTGCATTCTTCTGCGATGAAGGGTGGCTCCCCTTCCGACTAGCTATCGGAAAAGTATCGCTGTATATATCGCTAACAAGTCGACCGCCTGGGCCGACTAAGTCTCGGGGAAAGTTGCGTGGGGCAGGCTCAAGCCCAGCCGGTTAGCAACCGGCACTGAGTAGCTGGAGTGCGATCCTTTGCGATCTTGATTGTTGTGTGCGATCCTTTGTGGTCTTGGGTGTTGCGTGGTTTTTAGTTGCGTTTTGGGTTGAGGTCGTAACCGCTTTGTCAGGTCTACATTACGCGTCCGGGTTTGAGTTGGTTGGGGAAGGTAACAGTTTTCGTGTGACAGTCGGGTCATTTGAGTTTGGGGATAGTAGCCCCCGGCATTTGGTTTGTTGTTGGTGTTTCCGGCATTTCTGCTAGTATGCTGTAGTCAGTCTGGTATTCGGGGTGGTGAGCGAACGCTCACCCCTAGCTGCTTTTCCTACAGGTACTGGTCGCGAGGCGGACTAGGGGATCTCTCGAAGCTTGAAGAGCTGGGAGCGGGAGTTCGGGTTTTTTTGGGAGTTTAGCGACGTACGCTTTGGTTTTTGTCCGCTTGTTTTGGACGCTTTTCAGTTGTAAAATATTGTTTTGATTAACTCAAAGTGGTGTTTTTAAGCGGTGTTTGAAAATTATTTTATTGTTTCACCGTTCGCGTTCCGGGTTCGGTCCTACTGAATTCGGGGTGTGATAGGGTCTATCCCGTATGTTGCCACATAAAGAACGTGTAGGTACCATCCATGGGGTGTCGGTCGCCTGGGGTGTACCAGTGGTATCTCATATTTTCTTTGCAGATGACTGCTATATTTTTTGTAGACTTTTTGGAGATATGTCGGGTCAAGTTATTAATAAGGCGATGTCATCCATATTTTTTAGTACGAATACATCTCCAACTGACCGGCTTATGTGTTGTGCAACACTGAGAATACATGAGATTTCACAGGCATCCATGTACTTGGGTGTTCCTAAAATGATTGGGAGGAAAAAAAAGGACAGAGCTTGTAGTTCATATGTGACAGGTTGATTACCAAAATAGGCTCTTGGGATGGCCAAATGTAATCGACAGGGGGTAAAGAGGTGATGGTTCTGTCTTGCAGGCTCTTGCCATCTATGAAATGAGCGTTTTCCTACTACCCTAGGGATTCGTGATACTGGTAGGCAGGTACCCCTAGAGCTACAAAACCAATCATTTTGCAGAACTGGGAAAAATTGAGTAGGCTAAAGGCAGGGGGGGGGGGATGGCTTTTCGAGATATGAGGGATATGGACATTGCTCTACTAGCCAAAATGGCGTGTAAGTTCATCACTGAACCGAATAGTCTGGTTGCACGAATCTTTAAGGCCAGATATTTCCTAAAAGGATATTTTCTTATAGCAGATGGGGGCATAAACCCAAGTCAACCTTGGACGGGTCTCTAGGCTACACAACAAATGCTTTTTCAAGGTTTGAGAAGAACGATTGAAAACGGTCTGGAAACTCTAGTAGAAGGTATTTCGTGGTTGCTGAAAAATGTTCCGATCATTCTGGTGCATACTACAAGGGCGGTAGATTTGATGATTTCGGATCTTACTACACCGCAAGGGGATGCTTGGGATGTCACCAAATTACAGAACACTTTCTCCCCGGGTATTATCTAGGATATCTTTCAGGTAGTGGCTCCGATACCCAATCATAGTGACAAATGGTATTGGACTCAAAACTCAAGGGGTGCCTACATGTGTAAGGAAGGATACCGAGCTTTGTTCCGATAAAATGGAAGGTGGATCCCAATGGGAGGGGTCACGGTTTGAAAGGGGTTATGGGATGTTGACATACAACCTCGTATCAAGATATTTCTGTGGCGTGCTCTCTCCGAAACTCACCAAGTGGCGACAAACCTACGGACAAAGCTACATGTTTCTATTCTCCCCCAGTATAATCTAGACACGTGGCTAACACTTGTAATGGAGATCCAGGATATAGCTACGAAGAGTCGGGTAGTAATGATAGTCTGAGAAATATGGAAAGCTAAGAATTGGGTTGTTTGGTAACATACTCACAACCTCCCAAAGAGGTGATCGCCACTGTTCAGAGCCACTAACACAGCTGGATTTAGGCTCACATGGGGTCTACTCGACCCACTATTACCACCCCTAAAGGGCGAAGGGATGGGTCCCACCACCAAAACACTATATCACGATAAACGTGGACGAGACTATTTTTACTGATATGAACCAGATAGGATGTGGTTGGCTCTGTAGTACGAATACAAGTTATGTGGTGGATGGTTGGAATGAAACTTTTAATGGCCAAATAGTGGTGGAATTTGCCGGGGCAACAACTATTTTGGAAGCCTTGCATGTGGATCCAAGTATAGGGTAGACCAAGGGTGTTGATTCGAAGCGATGCACAATATATGACCCACTTGATTCTGGGGAACACCCCACTCTTCTCACCTACAAGGGTCGGGTTATAGACCAATGTAGGTCCATTATTTTATCTCTCAAGGATGTCAAACTCGAGTATATTCTTAAGATAGTGAACGGAACAACCCATTGATTAGCTCGAGAGGCCGGTTCTGAGCCTATTTTGATGTAGCCCGGTTTTGCTGTATCGGATGCACTCCGATGTATTCTGATTCATTTCAAAAAAACAATTACTCATTCTTCTCTATACCTATATTATTAAATGTGTATCAGTTAACCCACCACTATTTTAGCGACACAAGGGTTATTACTTAAGCTAAATGAATGTAACATTTTTTTCTCTTTAAACATTATGTATCCTAAGAGCAATCACAGTGCTATCGTCGGCCGTTGGCGGGGAGGGGCTGTCGAGAGCAATAAAATATTAGTTTTTTGTCTCCCCACCAGCGCAACGCATACGTTAAACGCCAGCAACCTACAATGGTTGACGTTTTTGCCGGCGGGGAGCCACCAAAATATCCTTTAAAAATACTAATTTAAATTAAAAAAAATGCATTAATTTAAAACAAAATTACATTAAATTTAAACAAAATAAAAGGACTAATACAAGATGACCGACCGAAATTTAAACTACGAAGCGATAGACTAAGTTAGGCGTCTCCAAATTTATTCCAAATGTGTACGACGAGGTCGTCCTTCAACTGGTAATGTAAGCGTTCCTCTTGCATCTCGCAGTGTTTCCAAGTATGACCTGGGACGGGACGAAGCCTCCTCGAGCAAAATTTGGTTGACTTGGCCTACCCTCATCTGTTTGTTCAATGTAGTAATCGTAGGTATGACGTTCAACCTCGACTATCATATTGTGCATGATAACACATGCATTCATCACCAAGCCAAGGTCTCGGGGCATCCACAAGTGGCTCGGTCGAGTGATAATGTGAAACCGAGCTTGCAGTGCACCGAATGCTCGTTCTACATCCTTCCTACACGCTTCTTGGACTTCAACAAACTTCTTCTGTTTCGGTCGTTGAGCTAATGGAACTGTTTTCACAAAAACTGGCCACGAAGGGTGCCATCAGCAAGATAATACGGGAGTGTATAGTAGTTACCATTTATCGTATATTCAACCGGTAGTTTCTAACCATTGATAATTTTCGCAAACAGTTTGGAATGGTTGAGCACTGTTAAATCGTTGTTTGATCCCATCATGCCAAAGAACGAGTGCTAAATCCATAAGTCACGAGTAGCAACCGTCTCGAGAACAACGATTGGTCGATTCCCGTGGTCCCTCTATGAATGGGAGCCTCGTAGTGCCGTTGGGAAATTCTTCCACTCCTAGTGCATGCAGTCAAGACTGCCAAGCATGCCCGGGAACCCTTGCGCTTCATTAACCACCAAAATGTGGTCCATATTAGCCCGTGTAGGTTGACGCCGGTACGTAGGACCGAAGACTTTATTGATTGCACTGCAAAAGTTTCTCAAACATTTCAATGACGTTGTTTCTCCTATCTTCAAGTACTCGTCCAATCCATCAGCTGCAATTCCATAACATAACTGCCTAATGGCCGCAGTACATTTTTGATAAGGAGATAAGGAAACTTTAACCACAACATCCAACCTTGTCGTGAAATACGCATCGTGATTCTCCAATGCCTGAACAATTCGGAGGAACACAACCTTCAGTATTCTGAAGTGACAGCGGAACTGCACCTCCGTGTACACAGGGTTTGTGTTGAAGTTGTCGATCATTAAACGTTCGTTTGCGGCTTCAGGGTCACGTGCAATGTACTTTCGCTTACGTGGTGGAGAATCGACCAATGCATCATCTAACAACCCGCCACTGAAGTCGGTGGGCATGCATTCTTTGAGTATTTCGTCCAAAATGACATCCAAATCCAAATCGCTGGGTAGGTAATTGGCCATTTTGACGAACAAATTTGTGAGAACAAGAATGCGATAGGGGAAGATGGTTTGTAAGAGGAAGATGATTTGTGATTTTGATTTGAATCATACATGTATTTATAATGTATTAGAGATAATAGCATTTTTTTTGTTATTTCAAAATCCTTTATAGTTTGTCAAGAACTGTACATAGGGCAATTGGAATTCTAGCCGTTGTCGTCGGCGCTGAGTGCTGGCCCAGTCACTGGTCCCCGCTAGCTCAACGCCTGCTTGTCGCCGATGATTTCTCCCCACCAACACCTCTCCGCCAAATCCCAGTCCACCACCGTGGATACTTTAAATGGCTTGAGTTGTATCCGAGTAACATAAATTATTATTAAGTTGTCTTGGTGGTTGAGAAGAGTGGAGTAAAGATTTAAAATTGCGTTCCCAAGGACCGTTTCGGGTGTGGTAGTGATCCTGATCCATGCATGGTTGTATTGAGCTACACCTGCCCACAGAGGAATATTCTCTATATAGAACCCGACGGGTCTTCTCCTATAGAGGAGCAGCTATATATAAGCGATGGTATGATATCATTTTTGACATATCAATATTCGAGTTGGAGTTAGTTCCAATGACACCTCATTTTATCATCTTCCCATTCATGGCCCATGGCCACACCCTTCCATTACTAGACCTCTTCAAAGCTCTCTCTCGTCGCCATGTCAACGTCACCGTCGTCACCACACCGGCCAACGCCCACTCTATTTCCAATTACGTGTCGCCGGACATATTCGTCGCCGAGATCCCTTTCCCCTCTAGTGCTGACGGCTGCGAGAACACCTCCCACCTCCCTTCCATGGACTCTTACCTCCCTTTCCTCCTCGCCACCAGGCAGCTCCGGCGACCCTTCGAAGACCTCTTGGCTACCATGTTCGATTCTGGTACTCCACCCGCATGCGTCATCTCAGACTTCTACTTTGGCTGGACATCGGCGGCGTGCACCAAGTTCGGTGTTCCCAGGCTCGTGTTCCATGGCATGGGGGTGGCGGCCATGGCCATATGCAAGACAGTGGTCGTGCACGCGCCGCACAACAAGTCCAGTTCGGATCTCGACCCTCTTGACCTGCCTGGCCTGTAGCTTCCCTTTGCTCTCACGGCGGCGGACCTCCCGGAGATGCTCCTCTCAGCCATTAAGGACGATGGCGACGACCCGTATGTCCAGTTCATGAAGGAGGCGGGCGAGGGTGAATTCAACTATTGGGGGAGCGTCGTGAATAGTTTCACGAATCTAGAGGAAAGTTACGTCCCGTCTTTAGAATCATTCTATGCGGACGGGACTAAAGCTTGGTGCATAGGCCCTCTTTCTCTCTACGAAACCAGCGACGAATCTGAGTCAAAGATTAAAGTTAACAAAGAGTGCATGGTTCTAGAGTGGCTGACAACGTTAGGGACGTCAGCCAACGTGATCTACGTGGCATTCGGAACCCAGGTCCACGTATCGGACGCTCAGCTGGACGAGGTGGCCCACGGCTTGGCAGAGAGTGGGTTCGGGTTTGTTTTGGTAGCGATATCAAGCACGTGGTCGGCGCCGGAGAGCACCGAAGCCAACGGTTTGTTCACACGAGAATGGGTGGACCAGCGAGCGGTGTTGTCGCACCGGGCCGTAGGAGGGTTTATGAGTCACTGTGGATGGAACTCGGTGCCGGAGAGTTTATCGGCCGGCGTGCCGATCCTGGCGTGGCCGATGATTGCGGAGCAGTCCTTGAATGCCAAGTTTGTGGTGGACGGGGTTGGAGCTGGCTTGGGAATAGTGGAGAGGGTCAAGAGTGGTCAAGTAATAATATCGAGGGAGACGATATGTGAAAGGGTGAGAGAGCTAATGGGAGGAGCCAAGGGGAGAGAGGTCAGGGACAGAGCTCGTGCCTTGGGACAGTTGGCCACCAGGGCGGTTCTAGACGGTGGCTCATCTAACCGAACTCTAAACCAGTTGATTGCTCAACTTTTCTTGTCTCATTAATTACAGGGACCATGGTTATGTTATGTATCGCAACTTTTAACTAATTGTCAACTTTCTTTATCTGTAACGACTAATGAATTATAATTAATAACTCTATGTTTTTCCATGGATCTTAATCTTTTTGACTCAAAGTTTTCAACGGGAATTAACTAGCCAAAATTTGTTTGCTTCACTTCCTCTCGGATTAGGCCAACACATTTTCACTAATTAATGGGGAGATTTGTTTTTGGTACACTTTTTGGATCCAAAAAATTACATCAAGATATGCCGTCGATAATTAGTAAACATAAAAAAAGATATACGTTTAAAATGTATAATTTTTTTTGAGAAGAACAGGTAATATTATTACTGAAAAAAGAGATAGGTTGACGAGTACATAATTGTACCCATCTTACAGGATAGAACCCAACTAAATAACAGAAAGCAATAACAGAAAGTAAAAGTTGCTCGATGCTTAGGGGCGGTTGAAGGGGGATATCTGTGGTAGCATCCATCGGAACCCTGGATACCGATACATCATGCTTCTACCAAATGACACTGGCCGAGCCAGCCGAGTGAGAGGGGAATACTGGTGGACTGCCATCTCCCTCGGTGAGTCAGCGTGCGTCGTCCTCCCTTGACTGATAATGTTAGGGCTCCTGAACGCGGGAATGCTGACACCGGACTGGTAGAGGAGACAGATAACGACTGTCGATGGTACCCTCACCATCTATCAGCCAGGAAGGGGTTACAGTCGACCACCCCGTTCCTGGACCTCCTCGGACTCATTCCTGGAGGTAGGGGTGCTTGCGCCCACCCGCCGCTGCTGCATTTGAGCCTCCATCCGATGCCGTTGAACCTCTCGATTCCTCCGGCTCCTCCTCTCGGCCTTGTCACCCCAGGTGTTCGACCGTCGCTAATTTTCCTAGTCCCCTGCAATTCCATGACAGGAAACACATACTTGACGTGAACCTCTGGAAATCTCGAACCACACCCGTAACTCTGCCTCTGATACAGAAGTTCTTGTCCAACCCCCCGAGACCACAGACTACTCTTCTCCGATTGGACCAGTCGATCCAAACGGCAACCTCAGACCTCTCTTCTCCGATTGGATCAGGCAACCCAATTAATCCGCCCCCGTCTCCCCAGATCCGATCACTACCGGACGTAACCGGGTACACAACCAACCACGCCGCAGACGAACCTCGTCGGTCGTGGGGCAACAAGGGATAAACTCCCAAAGCAACGTGCCTCCTTCCTTCCCATCCACACCCAGCCAGATTAAGATGAAAGAAGGCGCATGAAACAACCACGTACCTCTTCCCTCACCAGCCGTAGCCGACATCCAGTCGCACTCGCCGGCCCGTGCGTTCACTCCACCATCCCTAAGCATGAATACTACTGCAAAACAGAGAAACAAAGCCATGGCCTTGACTATGGCCATGGCCAAAAAGTTTCTGCTCCGTGCGGCGCTAGAGAACTATGGCTCAATTACCCTATTCTCTGATCTTTAAAGTTGTATTTTTTTAAAATGTATAATTATTATGTAACTAAAAATGTTAGTTTTTTAAAATTACAATTCAAGTGTAAATATAAAATTTTAATCCAAATGTAACCGACTCTTTACATCTCGGGACTAAAATAGTTCAACGTCCTACAAGTGTGTGTAATTAACATATATATTTGATAATGTTAATTAAATATCTCTTTTATTCACTATTTTGTATAAGGTATCAGAAGGGAACTACTGTTCATTTTCTCTCAACTCGCTACAGTGTTGAGGATGAACTTTTGAAGCTCGTGTTCAATCTTCTTGGTTACTGTTCAGAACTGGATCAGAACTTCATTGGTGTTGTGTTCAGGGCAATCTTGGCGGATCATCGGACCACCGTGGAGTGTTACAATGGCGTCTTCATCTACTGGCGGCCCGCCGCCTGGTTTTGAAGGATTGAGAGAAGAATCACTTGAGAAGGAAGAAGGTTCTGAAGGCGTGAGGGATGGACTGAGAAGACTCAATTCTGTGGTGGTTTCTTCCCAAAACCAGAGTCGAGGGCGGTTTGTGGATACAAGAGATCGCATGATTTTTGTATATAATCTTCCACCAAAGACCTCTAACATGTGGTTGAAAAACTTGTTTTTAGAGTGTGGAGAGATTACCAGGGCAAAGACTCCGTCGAGACACAATCTGAAACAGAAGTGGTTTGGGTTTATCAATTTCAAATCGGTGGAAGGGGCACACAAGGGTTTGGAGGTCTTCAATGGTTTCGTTTTGAAAGGGTTCAAACTCTTTGTGGCTCGCGCTAGGAGTCGGAACTCGGAGAACAGAGCATTCAAAAGCTCACTTCCCCGTAGGCCGATGGAAACTCGGCTAGATGAATCTCAACTTCCGCAGTTCCAGGGCACGGTAGTGGAGGCGCATCGGGAGTGGATTAACGGTGGACATCTGGCCTAGTTACACAAGAACCATTCACCAGAGGAGATCATGGAGGAAATCAAACTGGAAAGAGGTGTGGACATCATTGTTAGAGCATTGGGAAATAGAGTGGTCTTGGTGTATTTTCCAGATCAAGAGGTGGAGAAAGAGGCTCTTATCCAAGATAAGTGCTGGTTAAGCTATTGGATGATCTTGTTGTCGGATAAAAATCATCTCAACTTTCAAGGAGGGAAGTTTTCTTGGGTTGCACTCCATGGCATTCCCATTTTGGGATGGTGCAAAGAAAGTTTTGAGGCTGCTACTGCTGGGTTGGAAACTTTTGTGTGTACTCACCCCACTTCTATTTTGGGAACAAATATGGAAGCTGCTTTTGTACTCATCCATTCGCAAGAGTACCTGAAGGTGTTTAAAGATGCTGAGTTAATGTTGGAAGGACAAAGCTATAAATTCTTTGCTACCTCTGTTGACATTTCTGTTGTATCTACCAGTCTTTATAACACAAATTCCTTTAGGGTGTCCTCATCTTCTTCTAAGTCAGATAGGTCAGAAGATCCTCTATCCTCTAAGTTCAACATCACTCTTACTAAAGAAGGGACCATTACCAAATCTACCGAATTAAATGGAGACACCATTGATATTAATGTACTTGCTAGACAGTCACTTGTTGGGAAGAATCATGACTTGGACTTTCCTCGGTTAAATATTGGAAATAATTTGTTTGATGCATAGACCTCTGCTACTCCAGAAGGAACCCCTCTCACCTTCAAAGAGGCTCTCATTGCTCCAAATTTGATTGAGGAAGAACTCACTGGGTTTCTTGCAACTATTCTGGCGCCGGTCTTGGAATTGACAGGGGGTCCTGTACTAGCTGGGGATGTCGGGCCTGTGATAGGGCAACAAGGACTGGATCTTACATTGGAAGCTACCCACATTAATGAAACAAATCAAAGTACACCTGTTGTGAAGGATTTGGGGCCCAGGCTGCAAACTCTTGCTTTCAAATGTGCAAATTTAGAGGGAAGGATTATTTCAAAATTTTCACCAATTAGTGCTAATGTGCCATGTCAAAATCCTACTTTGAAGGGTAAAAATATTATAAAGAAGAAAGATAAATTTGTTGCTTATAACACCAGGTCAAGAACAAAGGTGCAACTTCCAAGCATTGGTGGAACTGTAGTGGACAATGGAGTTAGAAAGAACCCTCAATCCTTTAATCGTGGGGGAGCTGGTACTTTGGAATATTGTAAAGCTTTAGGATTGAAAGCTTACATTGCTGATGAGTTAGTGGCTGAGCAATTTGATAATCTTGAAAACGAAGTCAATCAAACAGTGGAATTGGATGCAGACTCAGATGATAATTACTGTGACCTTGATGAACTGGATAAAGGTTTAGTGGAGGGATCTGGTATAAGCTCTCTCCCTACTCAAAGACTATCTTCTTCATGAGAATTCTCTCATGGAATATGAGAGGGGCCTCTTCTAGACAGAAGAGGAAAGCATTGAGGAATGTTTGTTCTAAGCTACATCTTTCAATGGTACTTTTACAAGAGACTAAGCTAGAGACTATTCCTGATTACTTCTTAGATAGGCCAGGGTTATCCCTGGAGTGGGAATTGATTGCCATCCCTGCCATTGGCAATTCTGGAGGGGTGATGACTCTTTGGAATAAGGTGATATTTGAGATACATTCATCTCTTGCAGATGATCATGCATTGTTTTGGTCTGGTTGTTACATACCTTTGAATTGTTGCATCACCATAGTTAATGTATACGCTCCATGTATTGTGGCTGCTAGAGCTTGTTTATGGATTGATATTTGTCACAAAGCTATAAATTTCACCTCCTTATATTGTAGCTGGTGACTTTAATGCAATCCTTGATGCATATGAGAAAACTGGGCATGTACATTCTGTTACAAGCATCATAGACTTCCAAGGCTTCCTATTGATCTCATTCTTGCAGGTGGGAGTTTTACATGGTTTGACACTGGGTCCAGGGCTTCTAGACTTGACAGATTTCTGGTTTCTCCCCAACTATTGTCTACTTTTAACAACCTTTCACAGTCTTGCCAACCAAGGGCAATCTCAGATCATTGTCCTATCCTTCTTTGCAATCCTATGGAAGACTGGGGTCCCAGACCTTTTAAATTTATCAATGCTTGGATTGAACACCCTTCCTTCTTAGCATATACAAAGGAATGCGGGGAGTCCATCCAAGTATCTGGGTCTGCAGCTTATATCTTGTGGTTTAAACTCAAGGCTTTAAAGCTTTTCTATAAGACTTGGAACTACAATGTTTTTGGATGGCTTGATATGGATATTGAGACACTCAAGACATAGATTCATGCACTAGACTGTTTATTGGAATCCAGACAACTCACTCCACAAGAGATCTCAATAAGGGCTCTACACAATGCCAGGTTGATTCAGAAGTTTAAACTACAGTCCAAATTGTGGAGCCAAAAGACAAGGCATAGGTGGTCCAGAGAAGGTGGCAGGTGCACAAAGTTCTATCATTTGATTGCCAATTATAATTACTCTAGGAAGAAGATATCTCAAATCTCTGAGAATGGGGTTATATTTACTTCTCCCCTAGATATTAAATTGGTGGCCAAGCAACATTTGGCCTTGAGGTTTGAAACTTCTTCTGCAGTGTGTATTGATCTCTCAACTCTGCCTTTCTCTTCACTCGATTATATACAAGCACAAAGATTGGAGGAGCCCTTCACTGAAGCTGAAATCATTAAGGCTATTAAGGCCTGCAAAGGGGACAAAGCCCCTGGTCCTGATGGATTCACAATGAGATTTTATCAAGTGTGTTGGGTTCTTCTTAAACCTGAGATCTTTGCCTTATTACATTTGCTGATGGATTTGGGGCTGTGGGAATTCAGTGGTCTGTTTTGTCAGAGAATAGAGTATTATTTTGGGAGGATAAGTGGCTGACTGACACCCCTCTTAAATTTGCCTTCCAGAGATTATATCATCTAAGTGTTAATAAAAATACCTTAGTATCTACTTGCTGGTCTGAAGGAGATCGGATACTAATTTTTAGGAGAGATCTCAAGGGATGGGAGATGGACCAATTTTTTAATCTGTGTGATTTAATGGACAACTTTAATGGGCTCTCTCAGGGGGATGACAAACCTGACTGGATACTAGATCAGAGGGGTTTCTCTGTGCATAAGATGTATGAAGCTCTTGATGATGCTATGCCTCCTCTGTTAGATTGGCCTGCTCTTCTTTGGGCCCCAATCCTTCCTCCAAAAGTGGCTGCCTTCTCTTGGCTAATGTGTATGCAAGGAGTCCCAACCAAGTATTTTTCACTGGCTAGAGGTCTTTATTCAGGTAATATCTGGTGTGCACTATGTAATGAAGAACCTAAAGTCCTGGATCACCTCTTTTTTAGGGTGTGAATTCTCTGCAGCCGTTTGGAATTTATGCTTGGATTGGTGGAGAATTGGAACAGCCTTTCCAGATAATATTTTGGACTGGTTTATATCTTGGAACCAGTTGGTTATGGGTAAGAACATGAAACACTGGTCTTTTCTCTCCTCAATCATCATTTGGAGAATTTGGTTGTGTAGGAATGAGGCTCTCTTTAATAACAAGTTGCTGCATATTGATCATACCTTCCAACAAATTTAGAGTGATGCTTATCAACTTCTCTGGGCCAGATTCAAGGGGGATCACTCTTTCTCCTTCTTGTCCTGGATTGGGAACTGTCAAGGTTGTTTTGGTACAAGGAGGTCTTCAGGGTCATAATTTGATGTTGTTCGATGGTGGACTTGAATTACTTTTTTTCTTGTTGATTAGTAATTCTGAGGGACTGTTTTTGGTTATAACTGTCTTTATTTGGGGCTTTGGGAAGGGTAAGAGGGTGGTTTGGGACTAAGTACTGTTACTGGTGAATCTGAATTTTGAGTGTGGGATTATGTTCCTAAGAAGGCTTTGTTGGCCTTTTCTTAGTAGTTGGAGTAAGGGTAGATCAACATTAGGTTTGAGAGTGTTTATTGGTTGTCTACTTGGTAGCTATTTTCCCTCTAGTTTCTTATCAGTTGGGGGCTTTGTTTTTTCGGGGTGTTGACTGTTTGGTTGGTGGAATTGCTATTTCTTTTCTTCCTTTTCAGGGTGCTGAGTTTTTTGGTCTGCATAATTTTGATACCAGTGGAGGTCCTTCACTTACTTCACCTGTGTGCTCGGATGGGTTTTGGTGGGAAAATGGGTTTGCTGTGATGCTCGGATAGGTTGTGGATGAGAATTGTGTTTGCTTGTACATCAAGTATTGGTGGGTTTTGTGGGTAGAAGGATAGGTTGTCACATTTGTTTTTTGTTGTAATGGTTTCTGATTTACTTCGGTTGCTTGTGACCCAAGGATGCTTCTTGGGGTTGGGTTAGTACCGTTTTGTATTGTATTTGCAAGGGAACCTTCCCTTGGACATATCCTTCAATTCGAAGGGTTGGTCTTTTAATTAAAAAATTTGCTGAACACATAAAAACATATATATTTGATATTTATCATTATTTTTGTCACGCCCCGAATTCGGTAGAACCAAACCCGGAACGCGAACGGTGCAACAATAAAACAATTTTTAAACATTTTAATAAACCGCTTAAAATCACCACTTTGAGTTAAACAAAATAATAGTTTACAACTGAAAACACATGGAAAACAAGCGGACAAAACCAAAGCGTACGTCGCTAAACTCCCAAAACCCGGACTCCCGCTCCCAACTCTTCAAGCTTCGAGAGTTCCCCTAGTCCGCCTCGCGACCAGTACCTGTAGGAAAAGCAGCTAGGGGTGAGCGTTCGCTCACCACCACGGATACCAGACTGACTACGACATACTAGCAGAAAATACCGGAAACACCAACAACAGATAAAACACCGGGGACTACCATCCCTAAACTCAAATAACATCGACTGTCACGCGAAAACTATTACCTTCCCAAACAAAACTAAACACCCGTACACGTAATGTAGACCCGACACCGTAATGACGACCTCAAAGGACACAACACAGAAGTGATCAAAATCACGCAAACCACAACCACAAGCCTCAGCACTTTACCGATCACGCGCCGGAAGGTGCTACTCACCTGATGGGGACACAACCCTCTGCTCTTTACCGACCGCGCACCGGAGGGTACGACACACCCCTCGGGCAGAAATTTAGACTTAGCACTTCACCAACCACGCGCCGGAAGGTGGTACTCACCTACGGGGAACACATCCCTGTGCTCTTTACCGACCACACATTGGAGAGTACGACACACCCCTCGGGCACAGCTCTAACCTTAGCACTTTACCGATCACACGCTGGAGGGTACGACACACCCCTCGGGCAGAAATTTAGACTTAGCACTTCACCAACCACGTGCCGGAAGGTGCTACTCACCTACGGGGAACACATCCCTCTTCTCTTTACCGACCACGCATTGGAGAGTACGACACACTCCTTAGGCACAACTCTAACCTTAGCACTTTACCGATCACGCGCCGGAAGGTGCTACTCACCTACGGGGAACACATCCCTCTGCTCTTTACCGACCGCGCACCGGAGGCTACGACACACCCATCGGGCATAGCTCAATAGTACCACCAGAACAATCACAGTCACAACCAAAAGACACACAATCCCCGCAAAGGAAAGGAAAAGAATACGACAACACGACTAACTACCACTCGGCACGTCAGTCAACCAAATACGGGCTCAACTCCCCACGGGCACTCACGGCCACCCACAAATACAAACAAACGGTAACATACGGGTCCAACACCCCAAAGGCACACCTGACCACCCACGACACACAAACAGTAAAATACAGGTTCAACGCCCCAAAGGCACACAACGGTAAAATACGGGTTCAACTCCCCACGGGCACTCATGGCCACCCAAGACACACAACGGTAAAATACTGGTTCAACTCCCCACAGGCACTCATGGCCACCCAAGACACACAACGGTAAAATACGGGTTCAACTCCACACGGGCACTCATGGCCACCCAAGACACACAACGGTAAAATACGGGTTCAACTCCCCACGGCACTCATGGCCACCCAAGACACACAACGGTAAAATACGGGTTCAACTCCCCACGGGCACTCATGGCCACCCAAGACACACAAACAATTCAATCAACCTCTGGGCACAACCAAATGCCACCAGTATTTCTATTGTTCGATAAGCTCACTTATCCTACGACACTACTAAGTGTCACATGCCTTTCTATTGTTCGATACGTTCACGTATCATACGACACCACTAAGTGTCGCCTGCATTTCTAGTGTTCGATAAACTTACTTGTCCTACGACACCACTAGGTGTCACATGCATTTCTACTGTTAACTTTCCCTAGTTAAGGCCAAGATCCGGCTACTTTTCCCTACCTCGTAACGCTTCCACAAAAGTCCACGCCCAAGCTCCGGCATGCTCGCGATCACTCGCCTATCATCCCCTTTCCTCGGTCGGTGGCACGATCTAATAAGAACACAATTTAAAACACTTTTTAAGTTTGCAGGCAAAACTGAATTTTAATAAACTTGACGCCCAAATGCAACCCCGACAATGTCGATCACTCCCAAACTTCCCAATTACTCGACATTGTCAATAATGGGCCCGGAAAGGCCCGATTCGCCCGGCTCGGCGAATCTGCCCGGGATTGGAAAACGCCCTTCCGGGGCTCCAAAAGTTCCCGTTTTCATTTCTACGTTCTTAGAATAATTCAAGGGTTCCAATGCAATCGACGGAATCAATTTCCGACTTCCGAGCGATTTAATTCACGTTTAAAGTTTCTAAACCCGCAATTTCCAACTTTCACAATTTAATTCCATAATTCGTTCCGGGTGTGAAATATCGATTCGGGGATCGTCCAAAACCACCTGAACACGAAAAACCCGAGACCCAACCACGTGGGCCCCACCCGGAGACCACCGGAAAATGCTCATTTTCACCCCAAAACGTTCCTAACGAACCCTAAACCTCAACCATTCATCGTTTAACCAAATATAAATGAACACTTAGAAATCAAACACGTCGAAACGAGAAAAAGTAGGGTTTTTACCATAGACAACGACGAGGGGATGACGATTTCGCAAGAAACAACCCGATCCAACAGTTGGATCGTCCAAAATCTCCAAAACCTCACACTTTCTCTTATTTTCTCTCTTCTCCTTCTCTCTGTTTTTTCTCTCTCTTCTTCTCTATCTTCTTCTCGGTTTTTGGCCGAAACTCACGCCATCCATTCCTTTTAATTTGTTTTAAAAACCAAACCAAACTCTTATTTACAAAACTACCACTTCATTTCTTTTTCTTTTTTTAAAAACCAACCACCAAATGTGTGAAAAGTGTCAAGTGGGACCCACACCTTAGAAAAATATCTTGGTAGATATTTTTCAGTCCGATTCGCGAAATTCGACCGTCTCGGGCCCCGAACGGGTCCATTTTCCAAGAAATTACGAAATTTCATGTGCTACAAGGAAACGGCTCAACTAAGACCGCTGTAACGGCGGCTAAGATTTTTGGATCCAAAACGGGCCTCGAACGGACCAAAACGTCGCTCGGTGACTTTTCCGGCAAAAAGTCAACCTTTCCCAATTTGGTCAAAAAGTTGCCCTGAGTCCCCCAGAACTTACTTTGGTCGATATCGGGGTCAACTTAAGTCTGATATGACCCTTGGGGTCAAATTTAGGTCTATTTAGGTGTCTGTCCCAAAATTATAAATTTTCCTGTTTTTTGCCGATTTGACTGGCGTTGACCGGTAGTGGTTCTTACAATTTTAAAAAAGGAATTAGATTTTCTAAAAAAAAAGAGTATTAGATTCTCAAGAGAGGTGTTGAAAATATCAGCCCAAAAACAATGTAAAAACTGTAATAAAATCTTGTTCATAACAAGACTCAAACCTAGGAAACTAAACGAGCTAACATAACTTTTACCATTAGACTAGATACTCATATATTTAGGGTATGCCATGGCATACCCTAAACCTAGCTAGATCCGCCTATGGTTCCGGAATGCTACCTTCTGATAGTTCCCACTCGGTAGCAAAGGAAAAAAGTTGTAACCTTAGTTTGAAGGAACTATGATTCAGTTTTCGAGAATGAGTTAGTCTTTCAACCTGTCCATCGCTGGTCAGGATTGTAAGTTCCTTCTGCAACTCATCATCCCATAGTGACTACTCTAGGGAATTAGCAAATCATTCACAAATTCTCGACTGTGTGTTAGTTTCTTCCATAGATAGAGCCACGACTATGGCTTGGCACTACAGGAGGAAATGACTTCGCCAACAGATTAAATACATATGTTGGTAAAGTTTGGTCACTTTACCAACTGATTCCACATTCATGTGTAAAGGCCAACAAATATAATATCTGGGTCCCAAGTATTTGTATCTGTGGGTAAAGTGAGGACTTGCCCAACAAATATGATATCCAAGTCTCAAGTAATTTGTATCCGTGGTAAAGTATTGACTTTCCCAACAGATATAGTATTCGAGTCACAAGTATTTTGTATCTGTGGGAAAAGTGAGACAATGTGCAATCTTCATATGAACTTATTTTTCTTATTCCCGTGAACATATGTACACAAAACATAAATTTGTAGTCCATATATAGACAGAATAACGCACAATACATATATATAACTTTCGAAATATTAAGTTATTTGTACCCATCATCAATCATGTCCTAGTTTGAACATAACACACAAGTATAACATAATAGAATTAAGAATCACGAAGGCTTGCAGTAATACACTCGTGCATTGCTTTGTCTTCTTCCATCATTTCAACATAATGCTTAAACCACACTGGCTCCTCTACAGGTTGAGGACTATCTTGAACAAGGTATAGCCACGCAGGCCTCTCCCTAAACATGGGTATACCATCAGGGGGTGTAGGAAGGTCATCACCTTTGTCGCGCATCAGGCTCATAATATATTTGCAGCCTGTATTGGCTTCCTCGAGTTGTTTCTCGAACTACTTCAACCACGCCGGGTCATCTTCAGGCCCCTGTTGGGCCCAAGCCTCTACACGGTTAGATCTTCATCGTGACGGCGTTGGGTACATTGTTTAAGCTTTAAGACGTCATCGCCACCTACGTTCGACCCGAGGATCAAAATTTGGTTCCATCGTGTCACTAACATATGCATATATCCACAACAAACAAATGAACGTATCTCAAAATAAAAAAAAATAGCTAGTATTCAAAAAGTAGTCTACATATCTCAATTAAATTTAATCATGCATATATAACCAAGTCATCGAAAGTAAATTAGAAATTCAAACTTAGTCATCACTCAAAGAATTCATTAAATACTAATTAATAAACAAGTTTTTATCATCTAAAACTAGAACAAATGAACATTTAGTCTTGAAACTCATGTTCGAAGTTATCTTTTAGCCACTGCACGTAAAATTTTGCGTGATGCTTAAGACTGCGCATGGAGGTCGCTTCCTTAGACTGTGTACATGTTTGTCTTTTAGCAGCACGTTGTTCAGCATCAACCCTAGCTCGTTCAGGTCTAAGCTTATCTCCCTCGTTGGAAATCAGACGCTTCAGCATCATGCGAGCTGTTGACTACTTTCTCGTGCCAATTTCGGAGGGCAATTTTTCCATGATTGTCATCATCTCTCTTTCCCAATCAACCTGCCTCCTCGGTGACACATATTCATTTGATAAACTCATGGTGATCTCCCCGACATTATTGTTCGTCTCATCCATCGACTATATATACATCTATATAATAAGGAATCAAAAGGAATAAAAAAAAATCAAAATCAAAACCAAAATTTAAAATCTAATTGAAACCTTAAATTGGAGAATGTAAACCTAAATTTCACAATTGAAAACCTAACATTTATACTAATTGAAACCCTAAACTTTTGAATTTTTAAAACCCTAAATTTCAAAATTTCTTAAACCACTACAAAACCTAATTTGCTTTGTAGTCAAGAATCATGCAAGACAATAAAACAATTTTCTTACAAAAACATACAAGACTTCAACTTGATTGAAAATGTAAAACATGAAATTATACCTTAAAATCCGTCACCCCTAAATCAAGAACCCTAAATATTTTGATTTTAAGAACATGCTGTTAGCCTCGGTGCCCGTAGTCCGATCGTAAATGTCCAATTTTAATTATCATCGTTGGCAATATAAATAAAGCGGCTTTTATATTACTTAAGTGTTGGAGTAATATGTCGTTTGTGTTTCCGATCTGTGCCCACCATGCGAATAGAACCATAGATCAGGATGGATCACACTCGATGAGGTCCCTAGTCAATAGTCTTCGCTGGAAGCGACTAGTATGAGATATGACTCTTGTTGGCTTACGTTCTATTAGCCATAGGAAAGGGTTCCGGAGTCTGATCATAAACATCATGTGGGACATGATGTTGGACGACTTTTTAGTCTTAGTGCCCGTAGGTTTGGACGACATGTGTAGGTGTCGTGCGCATTAGCGGAGCACCCACATTGTGACGGGCCATAGTTGAAAATTGGTGGACCCGACTACGATTCTCAGCTTGAGGTTGAGCTAGGGTATCAGATAGGGTAAGCCGTGTACATGAGTACATACCCTAGCCAAGAGTCACATTGGATGTGATTGGATGGAGTCCTACCTACATAGCTCGATTAAGTGGTGAGCATTAGTTCAGCTTAATCGGGTGAATCAAGGATATTGGTTTTAGATTCTAAAGGTTTAGAATCAATTGGTTGGTGTTTGAACTTGATATTCATAAAACTTATTTAGTTTACTGATTATATTTTGTTGGTCGTGTAGATCAAATGGCAAGTACTTCAGCGAACAATAGTAGTTTGTCACTAAAAACCATTCTTGATAGGATCAAGCTAAGTGGGACAAACTACTTGGACTGGGACAGAAACTTGAGGATAGTCCTCAAATTCGAGCGCAAAGAATATGTCCTAGACCAGGCTATCCCTGAGGAGCCAGCTAATAATGCCATTAGGGCCGTTAAGGATGCATACCAAAAGCACCTTAGCGATTCTATAGATGTGGCATGTATTATGCTGGGCTGCATGGAGTCTGATCTCCAAGACCAGTTCATGGAGTACTCTCATGACCCCTATACTATGATGGGGATCATAAAGGGTATGTTCAAGGAAAGGGCACGTATCGTGAGATACAATGTCCTTAATGAACTTCTCTCCTGCAAAATGTCAGCAGGAGTCTCCGTGGGTCCTCATGTCCTAAAGATGAAGGGGCATCTCGAACATCTTAATCGACTGGGTCTTAAGATAGAGAACGAGATGGCAGCGGATGTGGTTCTACGTTCCCTTCCTCATTCATATGCTACGTTCGTCATGAACTATCATATGCACGATATGGACAAGATCATTTCAGAGTTGCATGGAATGTTGGTAACTGCTGAAAAGAACGTCAAAGATCAGGGATCCAAGGATGTTCTGATGGTCAGACAGGGAAACAGTTTCAAGAATAAGGGAACTGTTAGTGGTAAGGGCAAGGCCCCTATGCACTTGGCAGGAAAGATGAGGCATCCGAAGCGTCCTAACCCTCCTAGGACCGGGGAGTCCTCAAGGAAGGGGAAGGAGGTCGAGAATGTCTGCTTTTACTGTCAACAGCCTGGTCACTGGAAGAAAGATTGCAGGAAGTTTCTGGATGATCTAAAGAAGGGCGGTGGGACTGCGCCTTCATCATGTATTTTATTTATAGAGCTAAATCTCACTACTTCCAAAGATTCATGGGTATTGGATACCGGGGCTGAATCTAACATTTGTACTAATGTGCAGTGGCTGGAAGGTAGGAGAAGCTTGAAGAAGGACGAGGTGGACCTCAGAGTGGGCAACAAGACTAGAGTTGTGGCGACTGCTGTAGGATCCATAAGTCTTCTTTTGCCAAGTGGGCTAGTTTTTGTTTTGAACAATGTATATTGTGTACCTACTTTCAGTAGGAATATTGTATCTATTTCTTTGTTGGACAAGGAAGGATACAATTTTGATGTTGGAAATGGGATTTTCAATATTTTATGCAATGACATATTTTATGCTAGCGCCAAAATGGTTGGAGGATTGTACATATTGGATATGGATAACAATGCCTCAAGCTCTATATATAATATAAATACCAAGAGGTCTAAGTCCAATGATTTAGACCAAACTCTTTTATGGCACTGTCGTTTAGGCCACATAAACGAGAAACGCATATCAACACTTCACAAGTGTGGACTTCTTAGTCCATTCGAATTTCATTCGATTGATAGATGCGAATCTTGTTTGATGGGAAAACTGACTAAAGCGCCATTCATCAGTTGCGGTGAAAGGGCGGGTGACTTATTAGGGCTAATACACTCGGATGTGTGTGGACCAATGAGCACACTTGCCAGGAGGGGTTTTAGCTACTTTATCACATTTACTAACGACTTCAGTAGATATGGTTATGTCTATTTGATGAGACATAAGTCTGAAGCTTTTGATAAATTCAAAGAGTTTAAGACTGAAGTAGAAAACCAGCTCGGGAAAAGTATTAAAGCACTTCGATCAGATCGAGGTGGAGAATACTTGACCACATAGTTTTTAGATCATCTAGCAGAAAGTGGGATCCTTTCGGAATGGACTCCTCCCGGAACACCACAATTGAATGGTGTGTCCGAACGGAGAAATCGGACTTTATTGGATATGGTCTTGTCCATGATTAGTGGACTGATCTCCCAATCTCTTTCTGTGGTTATGCTCTAGAGACGGCCACATTCATTTTGAATCGGGCTCCGACGAAGGCTGTGGAAGGGACACCATTTGAGAAATGGCGCAGGAGAAAGCCCGTTTTGTCCTTCCTGAAGATTTGGGGTTGCGAGGCTTATGTGAAACGTTTAGTTTCGACTAAGCTCGAACCAAGATCTGATAAATGCACCTTCGTTGGGTATCCCAAAGAAACAATGGGGTACTACTTCTACAAACCCAGCGAGAACACGGTGTTCGTCGCTCGGGGTGGGGTCTTTATGGAAAGGGAGTTTATTTCCAAAGATGTCAGTGGGAGGGCTGTACATCTAGAATAAATTCAGGGTGGTACAGATCCAACTGATCCACTGGACAACCATGTAGAAGAGCCTGAGATGGTCGTAGAGCAAGGACCAGTTCCTGCAACAATTCCAGAAGGTCCAAGGCGATCTGAAAGGGTTAGTCGTCCACCTCCGAGATATGGTTACTTTGTGTATAGAGGTGACGGTGAGCTTGTGGTGGATCACGATGATCCAGCTACATTTCAGGAAGCTGTGGACGGACCCGACTCTGAGTTATGGCTGGGAGCCATGAGGGAGGAAATGCAATCCATGTCGGACAACCAAGTCTGGGAACTGGTTGATCCCATCGGTGGTGTAAGAATCATCGGATGCAAATGGATCTTCAAGGTGAAGATGGACATGGAAGGCAACCCTCAGACCTACAAAGCCCGACTGGTGGCGAAAGGTTATAGGCAGATCCAAGGGATTGACTATGAGGAAACCTTTTCCCCAGTGGCTATGGTCAAATCTATCCGAATTCTTCTTGCCATAGCTGCATATCACGATTACGAGATATGGAAAATGGATGTCAAAACCGCTTTCCTAAACGGAAATTTGTCGGAGGACGTTTATATGTCTCAACCCGAAGGTTTTGTCGATCCAAAGAATAAGGGAAAGATTTGTAAGTTGTTGAAATCCATTTATGGATTGAAACAAGCTTCTCGCAGTTGGAACCTTCGTTTTGATGAAGCTGTAATTGGATTTGGATTTATCAAGAATGAAGATGAACCTTGTGTTTACAAGAAGGCAAATGGGGGTAAGATTACCTTTCTGGTGTTGTATGTCGATGACATACTACTCATTGGAAACGACATCCCAACCTTGCACGAGACTAAAGCTTGGTTAGGGAAGTGTTTCTCAATGAAGGACTTAGGCGATACTGCTTATATCTTAGGGATTAAGATATATAGAGATCGCACCAAGAGGGTCTTGGGTTTAAGTCAAAGCACCTATGTGAACAAGGTATTGAGTAGGTTCTCAATTCTTGATTCCAAGAAAGGACTCTTACCCGCACGTCATGGCGTTCATCTCAGCAAGACTCAGTGTCCTAAGACACCTGATGAGCTGAAAAGGATGATGCGAATCCCAGACGCTTCGGTGGTAGGATCGATCATGTATTCCATGATATGCACGAGACCGGATGTTTCATATGCCTTGAGTTGTACCAGCAGACATCAGTCTAACCCTGGTGAGGAACACTGGATAGTGGTCAAAGCGATTCTCAAATATTTGAGAAGAACTAAGGACGCGTTTCTAGTGTACGGGGGAAAAGATGATTCTGAACTAGTTGTTAATGGATATGTAGACGCTAGTTTCCAGACAGATCCAGATGACTTTAGAAGTCAGTCAGGATATGTGTTCACGCTGAATTGCGGAACTTTCAGCTGGAAGAGCGTGAAGCAAGACACCGTCGATGACTCCATGACAGAGGCCGAGTACATAGCGGCTGCAGAGGCGGCCAAGGAGGCTGTGTGGATTAGGAAGTTCACGGCAGGGTTGGGTGTAATCAAAAACCCATCCAGCCCGGTGAACCTATTTTGCGACAACACAGGGGCTATTGCGCAAGCTAAAGAGCCCAGATCGCATAACAAATCCAAACATGTACTGCGGCGATATCACCTCATCAGAGAGATACTGAACCGAGGCGATGTGAAGATCACCTATATTGCAACTAATGATAACATAGCCGACCCGTTGACTAAGGCACTATCATTGCCTAAACATGAGAGGCATGTAAGGTCAATGGGAATAGATTGGAGTTTAGATTGGAACTAGGGCAAGTGGGAGATTGTTAGTCTTAGTGCCCGTAGTTCAATCATAAATGTCCAAATGTATATATCATCATTAGCAATAAGATTAAAGCGGCTTTCTATTACTTATGTGTTAGAGTAATATATCGATGTGATTTTTGATCTATGCCCACCATGCGAATAGAACCATAGATCGAGATGGATCACACTCGATGGGTCCCTAGTCAATAAAGCTTCACTAGAAGCGACTAGTATGAAAGATGGCTCTTCATGGCTTACGTTCTGTTAGTCATTGGAATGAGATTCCGGAGTCTGATCATAGATATCTTGTGGGACATGATATTGGACGACCCGCCCTGAATATGTGCCATAGATTGAGTCATAAACATATTCAGTGTTGTAGCTTGTCATGTATCCTTAAACCAAGGAGTCTTTGTGATCACTATGCAGTCAACAACTAAGTTTGACCTGAGCCTAACGTTGTCCGTAACAGGGCTTCCATAACGGCCAGGATTGGCTTGGGGACGGGTTTCATGAATGACACGAAAGACGGCTAAGGTATTTATCCCTCATACTGAGGTATGGGAAAGATATCGGTTCTCGGCCGCTTGATCGAGAGTGACTGAAAGAATAGCATGGCCATGCACATGATACTAGGTATCATATATTCAGTCATCTCACATATCAAGGAACAGTGATTGAGAATAATAAGGATGACGGCTCTATGACTTATCTCAATCAGGATATCGGAGATAAAAGGATAATGCCAGGGACGACGGAAATGTTAGAATCGATTGGTTCGATTCGCTATGTAGTGTCAGGCAATACTAAAGTCTCGTTAGTTTCCACTTATATAGGATCAAGTAAAATGGGATTTTACGTTGATCTATCGACATGCATAGACCTAAGGGTCACACTGAAGGATGAAACTCATTGACACATTTATGGAGAATGGCCAAAAGAGAGTTGTCTCGGGACATGACCAAAACTGGGTTTTGGGTCATGTGCCCATAAGTGAAAAGGACATTACGGATCAAGACAAGGCTTCGAGTCTTGGGATTGATCGCGTTGGATAATGTCGGACATTTCTGGTATGGAAGGCTTGGAGGCGATGAGCACGTCACGGGACCTCGTTTGGAATGGCCATGAGCCATGTTCCAAGAGGCCCATGAAAGGCCCATGCAACCAAGGCCCATGGAACTAATTAATCAAGTCTTGATTAATTAGTACTAAGTAAGCAAGACAAGGATTAAGGTGTTGGTGATTCACCACCTAACCCATCTTGTTTTGCCATACTTAGCACCATACTTGTCTTACTTCACACCATGCTTCACACCTTACTTGTCCTTGATGGTTGTTGATGGTTTAAGTCATCTTTTTCCTACAACAAATCACAAGACAAGAATAGAAACACAACTTCTCTCCCTCTCACACTACAATTTCGAGTTTGGCACTTTTCCTCCCTCTTGTTGTGTTCTTGAGTCATCTAAAGAACAACTACGTGGCTTTGATTCCAATTGGATATGTAGGCGTCTTGGAGACTCAAGCCGATCATCGTTTCTTTGGTGTTCTCTTCCTTTTCTTGAACTAGTTGGTAAGGAAACATCCATATTGTTTATTCTCTTGTGTATCTAATATTTGGTAGTGTTCTATGACATGGTCTCGAGTTATTTCCGCTGCAAGTATGTGTTCATACCCTCCATCAAGACCCAATAGTGGTATCAGAGCCGTACTACCTTCGGGATTCACAAGAGAACTTTCGGTTTTGCTTGCTAGTTTCGGTTTTGCATGTTAATTTGCTAAATTGTTTGATAACATGTTTTAAATTATTGTTTATGGGTTTAATGCATGAAAAATGAATTTTTGAAAAGTTTATCAAATCTGGAATTTTTGAATTTTTTTTTATTTTTCAGGTCTCGGGAGCGGGACTCTCGGGGAGCCGAAACCGGGACCGAACGGGGCTCCGTTGGACGGAGCTAGGCCAAGCATGACCATTGGATGGTCAATATGCCAAGCTAAACCGTTTTGTTAGTCATGACGAGTTTGGAACCGTCTTGATGAACTCAAAAATCAAATGTTCAAAAGTTTCAATTTTGAACGGTTTCGATAAACCGAGTATCAAAAATTTTCGAAACTTGGCAATTAATTAAAACCGGAAAATCACATGATGTTTGATAACATGCTTGTTTGATGACACGATGTGTGATGTGATGTTGGCATGGTGTACATAATAGCCCCGAGTTTGATTTAATTATTTATCGCTTTTCACGGCCTGCGAGCCGTTAGAGTTAGCGTGTAATTATTTTTTCGAGGTGTGGTCGTCGTACCATTTATTTGTAATATTTATTAATTCCCGACCTGCGAGTCGTGTATTAAATTGTAATATTTTACTCAAGACGAAGAAAGGGCGAAAAGGTCATTTGGTGGCTTCTCGGGTTTTGACATCGGCATGGAGTCGGTGGAGCTCAAGAAGCTAGTGGGAGTTAGTTTAGTGGGCTATTATGTACATATTTAATGCTTTATGCTTGGTTTAGTTTTTGCATGATCATTTCTATGTGTTTTAGAATTGCATGCTTAACTTAATTTACCGAGCATATCACCTCACATGCAAAGGTAAAATTGGTTTTAATCATTGTCTGTGATCCCTTAGAATCGTCATTACATTGGATGTAGTTGACGGGTTCGAAGGAAGAATTACATTGGATGTAATTGTAGGCATCATTACATTTGGAATGTAGTTGATGTGCTCATCGCATCTAGGATGTGCCAAAAGTTTAAAACACAACCGGACAAGTAAAAGCGGGGTGGTAGGTTTGGACGACATGTGTAGGTGTCGTGCGCATTAGCGGAGCACCCACATAGTGACAGACCATAGTTGAAAATTGGTGGACCCGACTACGATTCTCAGCCTGAGGTTGATAAGGCTATCCCTTATGTGCAGAAAATGAAGGGGCATCTCGAACATCTTAATTGACTGGGTCTTAAGATAGTGTCGGAGATAACAACAGACATGGGTCTGCGCTCGCTTGCTCGTGTGTATGATGAGTTCATCGTGAGCTATCATATGCACGATATGGACAAGACCAAGTCAGAGTTACATGGCACGTTTGTAACTGCTGAGAAGAATATCAGGGATCTAGGATCCAAGGATATTCTGATGGTCAGAAAGGGATCCAGTTTCGGGAGGGAAACTGGTAGTGGCAAGGGCAAGGCCCCTGTGCACTTGGCGAGAAAGATGAAGACACACAATCGCTCCTAAACCTCCAAGGACCGGGGGTCCTCAAGGAAGGCTAAGGAGGATAAGATTGTCTGCTTCTACTGCCAGAAGCCAGATCATTGGATTCAGAATTGCGGGAAAAACCAAGATGATCTAAAGAAGGGCAGTGGGACTGCGCCATCTTTAGGTATTAACCTAATAGAGCTATATCTCGCTACTTCCAAAGATTCATGGGTATTGGATACCAAGGGTGAATCTCACATACGCACTAACGTGTAGTGGTTGGAAGGTAGGAGATGATTGGAGAAGAAAAAATTGGACCTCAGAGTGGACAACAAGTAAGGGTTGTAGCGACTGCTGTAGGATCCATGGGTCTTCATCATCCAAATAGCCTTGTTGTGTTTTGAAAAATATATTGCATACCTATTAGGATCATTATATCTGTATCCGTGTTAGACACCGAAGGATATAATATGGATATTGGAAATTGGATTTTCAATATTCTATGCAATGATATGTTTAAAACAAACATGGTCGGAGGATTGTACATATTGGATATGGTGACAATGCCTCAAGCTCTGTTTATAAGGTTGATACCAAAAGGTCTAAATCCGATAATTTAGACCATACTCTGTTAAGGCACTGTCATTTAGGTCTCATAATCAAGAAACGCATATCAGCACTTCACAAGTGCAGACATTGAGGTCCATTCGAATTTCATTCGAATAATAAATGCAAGGCTTGTTTGTTGAGCAAAATGACTAAAGCGCCCTTCATCGATCGCGGTGAAAGGGCGGGTGAATTATTGGGGTGATACACTCGGATGTGTGTAGACCAATAAGTTTGCTTGCCAAGAGGGGTTTTAGCTACTTTATCACATTTACTGATGGTTGCAGTAAATATGATTATGTCTATTCGATCAGACATAGGTCTAAAACTTTTGATAAATTCAAAGAGTTCAAGACTGATGTAGAAAACCAGCTCGGGAAAATTATTAAGGCTCTTCGATTGGATCGAGGAGGAGAATACTTAACTACAGAGTTTTTAGATCATCTAAGAGAGAATGGGATCCTTCAGAATGGACTCCTCCCGGGACACCGTAGTTGAGAGGTGTAGCCGAACGGAGAAATCAGACATTGTTGGTGTCACGCCCCAATTTCAGTAAACCGAACTCAGGACGTGAACCTTTAAAACAATAAAACATTTTGAAATCTTTTACATTAACATACTTTAAAAATCACCGTTTGTTCAACAAAATAATATTTACAGTTTGAAATACGTCCCAACAAGTGGACAAAAGTATGGTATCCGTCGCTAGACTAAAAAATAAACCTAGAAACCCGCTCCTAGCTCTTCAAGCTCCGAAAGCTCACCTAGTCCAACCTGCGACCGGTACTTGTAGGAAAAGCAGCTAGGGGTGAGCGTTCATTCACCACCACGGATAACAGACTGACTACGACATAATTAGCAGACAATGCCGGTAACACGACAACCAAACCCAATACCGGAAAATCACCATCCCCAACTCAAGTACTCCGACTAACACACACATACGGTGACCTTCCTCAACCGACTCGACACTTGGACACGTAAGGTAGACCCGACACAACGATCACGACCTCTTCCAAGGACTCAAAGACCACCACACAACACCCAAGATCACAAAGGATCGCACAACAGACAAGATCACAAAGGATTGCATACCAGCTGCCCAGTAACCTCCCTCACGCCCTTTACCGATCTCATCAGGTCAGGCGGTCGACCTGTCGCAATTCATCGACACAAAGTCGGATCAGGCTATCGACCTATCGCAATTCATCAACACAAAGTCGGATCAGGCTGTCGACCTATCGCAATTCATCAACACAAAGTCGGATCAGGCTGTCGACCTATCGCAATTCATCGACACAAAGTCGGAACAGGCTGTCGACCTATCACATTCACAACCCCGAACCACACACGCGCGGCCAGGACCCCTTTGTTGTCGGGCGGGCCCCCTACCCCGTCTGAACATGCAGACACGTGTGCTCGTGGACCCCCGTTTCATGAAGCGGGCCCCCAACCTCAGGTAACCACAATCACAATCACAAGCAAGTTCAACAAACAGCAACAACACAGGTTCAACACTCCACAACCACTCATGGCCACACAAGACACCAACCGTAAAACACGGACTCAACAACCCCACAGGCACTCACGGCCTCCCAAGACATACTAACAGTAAAGCCAGGGGTTCAACAACCCCACGGGCACTCATGGCCTCCCAAGACACCAACGGTAAAGCATGGGTTCAACAACCCCCACGGGCACTCACGGTCACTCAAGACACACCAACAGTCAAGACTCGGGTTCAACCACCCCACGGGCACTCACGGCCACCCAAAACACCAACAGTCAAACACGGGCTCTCACGACCACCCAAGACACCAACAATAATAACACGGGCTCTCATGGCCACCCAATACACCAACAATCAAACACGGGCTCTCACGGCCACCCAAGACATAAATTAAACAATCAACCTCCGGGCATGGTCATATGCCTCCAATAATTCTAATATCGTTAAGTTCTCTGCTCCTACGACACTACTAAGTGTCACATGCAATTCCAATACTTGCTACGTTCCCGTATCATGCTTTTCTAATATTCCATAACCTACTTAATCCACGACACCCCAAGTGTCACATGCATTTCTACTGTTAACTTTCCTTAGTCAGGGCCGAGATCCGGCTACTTTTCCCTACCTCGTGCGTGTTCTCCAAAAGCTAACCAACAAGCCCCGGCGTGATCTCGGTCACTCGCCTAGCTTTCCTTTTCCTCGGTCTGCAGCACGATCTAAAAGAACACAATTTTAAACGCTTTTAAGCTTGCAGGCATAATGCTGAATTTTAATAAACCTGGCGCCCAAAAGTAACCCCGACAATGTCGATCACTCCCAAACTCCCCAATTACTCGACATTGTTGATATTGGACCCGTAAAGGCCCGATTCGCCCGACATGGCGAATCTGCCCGGGTTTTGGAAATGCTCTTCCGGGGCTCCAAAAATTCTCGTTTTCGTTTCTACGGTCTTAGAATAATTCAAGGGTCCCAACGCAATCGACGGAATCAGTTTCCGAATTTTCACGAATTATAAACCTCAAGTCCTTATTTCTCAAAACGAAAGGTGACTAAAACTACTCCAACTTTTACTATCATTTCTCCTCCCACCCAGCACCTTAAAATACACTGCAATACTTCGATAGAAAAAATAAAAACAGGAAGTAAAAGCCCCTTTTTCTATTTAGCTTAAACCGAGTCTTATTCAAGAGAAAATATAGAATGGAAAATGCTTAACCTAGGGAGATAAAAGCACTAAATGATGCTTCATCCACTTTCAGCATTTAAAGCTCCATAAATGGACAATCAAAGCTTCAAATACAAGGAGATCAAGAGTACCTCTTCACACGGTAATGAATTTTGGCAACCAAAAATCACGGTTCAAGCTCCACCAATCAATTAAAGCAGAGCTACTTGATTTTCAGCAAGGATTCACGCTCCCCGAGACGTGCTTGTTCTTCCTTTTGATCTTTGCTGTCTCTACAGAAAATGAAGCCGCCACACCTGTGTCTCCCTTTGTCCTTCTTCAAATAATTGAAGCCGACCCTCTCTTTTAAACAAAAACCCTAATGTTCCTAAATGCCAAAATACAAGTGGGCTCAATGATTTCTTGTGGGCTTAGGAGATAGAATTTAATCAAGGGCCCAAAATCAAAAGTGTTGGGCTTCAATTTTGGAGCCAAACTCTACAACAGATATTTTTCAGTCAGATTTGCCAAAATCGGACGTCTTGGCCCCGTTCGGTCCGTTATTCGAGATTTTTACGAAATCTCGCGTTTTACAAGGAAATGACCCAACTAAGACCGCTGCGACGACGGATAAGCTTTTTGGATCCAAAACGGTCCTCGAATGGACCAAAACGTCGCTCGGTTGACTTTTCCAACGAAAAGTCAACATTTCCCAAACTGATCAGAAAGTTGCCCTGAGTCCCCCGGAACTCATTTTGGTCGATATCGGGGTCAACTTAAGTCCGGTATGACCCTCGGGGTCAAATTTAGGTTCATTAAAGTACCTGTCCAAAATTTTTAAATTTTCCTGTTTTTCGCAGGTTTGATTGGCGTTGACCGGGAGTTGTTCTTACAGTTGGACAATGGTCTGATCCATGGTCTGTTGGACTGATCTCCCTATCTCTTTCTGGGGTTATGCTCTGGAGACGGCTGTATTCATTTTGAATCGGGCTCCTACGAAGGCTATGGAAGGGACACCATTTGAGAAATGGCACGGGAGGAAGCCCGTTTGGTCCTTCCTAAAGATTTGGGGTTGCGAGGCTTATGTGAAGCGGTTAGTTTACAGTAAGCTCGAACCAAGATCTAAGAAATGCAGCTTCGTAGGGTATCCCAAGGAAATAAGGGGATACTTCTTCTACAAACCCAGTGAGAACATGGTGTTCGTCACTCGGATGAGGTCTTTGTGCAAAGAGAGTTTGTTTTCAAAGACGTCAGTGGGAGGGATGTACATCTAGAAGGAGTTCAAGATGGTACAAGTGCCTCTGAACCACATGACAACCAGTAGAAGAGCCTGAAGTGGTCGTAGAGCAGGAACCAATTCCTGAAGGTCCGAGGCAATCTGGAAGGATTAGTCACCCACCTTCGAGATATGGTTGTTTTGTATCTGGAGGTGACAATGAGCTAATGGTGGATCATAAGGATCCAGCCACCTTTCCAGGAAGCCGTGGATGGGCCCAACTCCGAGTTATGGCTGGGAGCCATAAGGGAGGAAATGCAATCCATGTCGGATAACCAAGTCTAGGAACTGGTTGATCCCATCAATGGTGTGAGGACCATCGGATGGAAATAGATCTTCAAGGTGAAGATGGACATGGATGGCAAGCCTCTGACCTACAAAGCCCGACTGGTTGCAAAAGGTTATAGGCAGATCCTGTGGATTGACTATAAGGAAACCTTCTCACCAGTGGCTATGGTCAAATCTATCTAGATTCTTCTTGACATGGTCTCGTATCTTGATTACGAGATATGGCAAGTGGATGTCAAAACCGCTTTTAAAACGGGAATTTGACTGAAGACGTTTTATGTCTCAGCCCGAAGGTTTTGACGATCCGAAGAATAAGGGATAGATTTATAAGTTTTTAAAATCCATTTGTGGATTGAAACAAGCTTCTCGGAGTTGGAAATCTAAGTTTTGATGAAGCTGTAATTGGATTCGGCTTTGTCAAGAACGAAGATGACCCTTGCGTTTATTAGAAGGCTAGTGGGAGTAAGATTTCCTTTCTGGTGCTTTATGTCAATGACATACTATTTTATCGGAATCGACGTCCTTGTTTTAAACGAGACCAAAATCTTAGAGGGGACGTGTTTCGCGATGGACTTAGGCGAGTCTGCTTATATCTTAGGGATTAAGATATATAGAGATCGCACCAAGAGGGTCTTGGGCTTAATTCAGAGCACCTATGTGAACAATGCATTGAGTAGGTTCTCAATGCTCGATTCAAAGAAAGGATTCTTACCCGCTCGTCATGGCATTAATCTCAGCAAGACTCGGTGTCTTAAAATACCTGATGAGCTGAAAAGGATGATGCGAATCCCATGCGCCTGGGAGGGGCAGGATCGATCATATATGCATGACATATACGAGAGTGGATGTCTTGTATGCCTTGTGTTGTACCAGCAGACATCAGTCTGACACTTGGGGAAAGATTTGTCTGAACTAGTCGTTAATGGGTATGTTGAAGCTAGTTTCCAAACAGATTAAGATGACTTTAGAAGTCAGTCAGGACATCTGTTTACGCTGATTGACGGTGCTTTCAGCTGGAAGAGTGTGAAGCAAGATACCGTCGTTGACTCCACGATAGAGGACGAGTACATATTGGCTGTAGGGGCAGCCAAGGAGGCTATATGGATTTGGAAATTCACGGGAGGGTTAGGCGTAATTAAAAACCCCCCTAAGTCCGATGAACCTATTTTGCGACAACACTAGGGCCAGTGCTCAAGCTAAAGAGCCCAGATCGCATAACAAATCCAAACATGTACTGCGGGGATATCACCTAATCAGAGAGATTCTGAACAGAGGTGATGTGAAGATCACGTATATTGCAACGGATGATATCATAGCCGACCCGTTGGCCAAAGCGCTCTCGTTACCCAAGCACGAGAGACTAATAAGGCAATGGGATTAGATTAGAATTTAGATTGGAGCTAAGGCAAGTGGGAGATTGTTAGCCTCGGTGCCCGTAGTCCGATCGTAAATGTCCAATTGTAATTATCATCGTTTGCAATATAAATAAAGCGGCTTTTATATTACTTAAGTGTTGGAGTAATATGTCGTTTATGTTTCCGATCTGTGCCCACCATGCGAATAGAACCATAGATCAGGATGGATCACACTCGATGAGGTCCCTAGTCAATAGTCTTCGCTGGAAGCGACTAGTATGAGATATGACTCTTGATGGCTTACGTTCTATTAGCCATAGGAAAGGGTTCCGGAGTCTGATCATAAACATCATGTGGGACATGATGTTGGACGACCCGACCTGAATATGTTCCATAGATTAAGTCATGAACATGTTCAGAGTCGTAACTTGTCAGATATCCTTAGACCGAGGAGTCTATATGATTGCTATGCAGTAAACAACCAAGTTTGACCTGAAAGCCCAACGTTGCACCGTGACTGGGCTTCCATAACGGCCAGGATTGGCTTGGGGAATGACTGCATGAGTGACATGATAGACGGCTAAGGGATTTATCCCTCATACTACGGTATGGGAAAGATATCTGGTTCACGGCCGCTTGATCGAGAGTGACTGACAGGAAAACATGGTCATGCACATGATACTGGGTATCATAAGGTCAGTCATCTCACATATCAAGGAACATGGATTGAGGATAATAAGGATGACGGCTCTATGCCTTATCTCAATCCGGATATCGGTGATAAAGGGATAATGACAAGGACGACTGAAAGGTCAGAATCGACAGGGCGCGATTCGTTATGCAGGGTCGGGAAATACTGAGTCTCGTCAGTCGCCACTTTGGTAAGATCAAGTAAAATGGGATTTTACGTTGATCTTACCGACATGCATAGACCTAAGGGTCACACCGACAATTTGATACTCGATAAGAACATGAAGAACCTAAGTTGGAGGGAATTGTGGCGGGGATCGCCATAGTGGACCGGCTAGCATATTGGGCTCGGCATGGGCTCTCTTGGAGAGGCCCATGGCCGGCCCATATAGGCTAGGCCCAACAAGGACTTAAGTCATTAGATGACTATTAGTCTTGTTGACCAAAATTGGGTGGGACCCGATTTCCACTAAACTAATAAACTAGGTAGTTTATTAGCTCCACCTAACATCTTGGCATGGACACTTGTCTTTAGTTGAGAGATAAGTGATTCCACTTAACTAAGCATGCAAGAGAGGTTGGAGAATACAACATGCAAGTGTAGAGAATTAGAGAGAGAGTCTTCTTCTTCTTCCTCTACCTTGGCCAAACCCCCCTCCAAGCTTCAAGGGTGGTTTTTCATGTTCTTGAGTCATCAAACTCAAGAACTACGTTGGCTTTGATTCCGTTAAGGATACGTAGGCGTCCAAGGGTCTCAAGCCATTCAAAGTTGGGTGTTATTGAACCAATTTCGGACAAGTAGAGGGTGCTGATTTTCAGCACAGTTTTGTCCGACCAGTCACTTGGAGGAGCTCGATCGGAGGTTCATCCGATGTCCGATGAAGCTTATTTTTGGAGTGAACGTTCTCCACATACGGGTCTTCAATCTGACCAAAGGGATTTGAGTTTCAACGGTTCGTTTTCGATATACACCAGCTGCAAGATGAGGCACTTGCAAAGGTGATGTTCACATACCTTTGTTGAATTTTCAGACTTGTTTTTCATATTTGGTAGACTTATCTCGATTGATTTGTGGTTAATCTTCCGCTCCATTTTGTGTTTAACATATCCACGACATCGAGACCCAACACATGCAATAACAACAACACCATTTATTACAAAGAGGAAAATACGCATTTTGATTTAATTCGGAAAAAACATGCATGTTTATTTACTTACCAGAGGATCTAAGGAACATACGCGAGGAGGAGGAGGAAGGACGAAGACAGTGCGGCGGAGGCGGTGGTCAGTGAGGCAGAGAGGTAGTGAGGCAATGAGGTAGAGGGAAATGAGGGGAACGAGGGTTTGGGGCATTATATATTAGAATGCTGGGCGACGGATATGATATCAGTCGGCTAGCCAAAAACGGTGCCGCTCCGTATAAGGTGTTTTAAGCGTTGATTCAAAATCGTACCATTTCACCTTAGCCAACGGATATCATATATGTCGGCCAACAGTCTGTGTTGTACAAAATCACATCCACGCAAATGTTAATTGCGTGAGTAATCGACTCTTTCTAAGATCATCAAGTACGTGACTTGATAGTAAAACTCTTAGAAGAAAAAGAGTATTATTCCAATGATCCCTGGTCTTACCATATATTAAGACTAGTATGATGTTGACTGATGATCATGTTTTACTGATCATTCATATTGGATATGAAGTCAAATCATAGATGTCATTTAGGAAAATGGTATTGGATGACCTACTGTAAAATACTACATAGGATCTATGTCATGCCCCAATTTTAGCGAACCGAACTCGGGACGCGAACATTTAAAAAGATACAATACTTGAAACCTGTTTTCATTAAATCACTTTAAAAAGCCAGTTTAGTTCAACAAAATAATATTTACAACTTAAAACACGTCCCAACAAGTGGACAAAAACATGGTATACGTCGCTAGACTCAAAACACCCAAAAACCCGCTTCAAGCTCTTCAAACTTTAGAAGCTCACCTAGTCCAGCCTGCGAACGGTACTTGTAGGAAAAGAAGCTAGGGGTGAGCGTTCGCTCACCACCATGGATAACAGACTGACTACGGCATAATTAGCAGACAAAGCCGGTAACACCAAAAACAAAGTCAACACCGGGGAACACTGTCCCCAACCCAAGTACTCTGACTGAACAAAACACCCACAGTTACCTTCCTTGACCAACTCATCACCCTGACACGTAAAGTAGACCCGAAACAACGATCACGACCTCTTCCAAGGACTCAAAAGACCACCACGCAACACCAAACAAGATCACAAAGGATCGCACACCAAACAAGATCACAAAGGATCGCAAACCAGCTGCCAACTGCTCAGTGCCAAGAACGCTCACGCCCTCCCGAGACTCTAACTCGGTCAGGCCAACCCAAGAATGCTTGCAACTTACCGAGACTCTAACTCGTAAGCCAGCTGGAGAATGCTTGCAACTTACCAAGACTCTAACTCGTAAGCCAACCAAAGAATGCTTGCAACTTACCGGGACTCTAACTCGTAAGCCAGCCAAAGAATGCTCACAAACCCAAACCACACACGCGCGGCCAGGACCCTTTTATTGGCGGGTGGGCCACCTACCCCGTCTGAACATGCAGACGCGTGTGCTCGGGGACCCCCGTTTCATGAAGCGGGCCCCAAACCTCAGGTAACCACAAACACAATCACAATCACAATCACAAGCAAGTTCAACAACCAGTAACAACACAGGTTCAACACTCGCAGGCACTCATGGCCACCAAGACACCAACAGTAAAACTCGGACTCAACAGCCCCACAGGCACTCACGGCCTCCCAAGACACACCAACAGTAAAACACGGACTCAACAGCCCCACAGGCACTCACGGCCTCCCAAGACACACCGACAGTAAAACACGGACTCAACAGCCCCACATGCACTCACGACCTCCCAAGACACACCAACAGTACAACACGGACTCAACAGCCCCACAGGCAGTCACGGCCTCCCAAGACACAACAACAGTAACACACGGACTCAACAGCCCCACGGGCACTCATGGCCACCCAAAACACCAAAGGTAAAGAAACGGGTTCAACGACCCCACGGGCACTCAAGGTCACCCAAAACTCAACAATAAAACACTCTTGCAACTTACCGAGACTCTAACTCGTAAGCCAGCTAAAGAATGCTTGCAACCTTCCCCGAGACTCTAATTGGGTCAGGCCAGCCAAAGACACCAACCTTAGTACACGGGCTCTCAAGGCCACCCAAGACACAGCAGCCAAACACGGGCTCTCATGGCCACCCAAACTCAACAACAAAACACGAGCTCTCAAGGCCACCCAAGACACCATAATCAATCAACCTCCGGCTTAACCAAAGCCTCCTACAGTCCTAATATCAACAGTTTCTCAATCAACCTCCGGGCATGGTCATATGCCTCCAGTACTCCTAATCACGCTAAGTTCTCTGCTCCTACGACACTACTAAGTGTCACATGCATTTCCAATAATCACTACGTTCCCGTATCATGCATTTCTAATATTCGATAAACCTACTTAACCCACGACACCTCGGTGTCACATGCAATTCTACTGTTAACTTTCCCCTCTTCAGGGCCGAGATCCGGCTACTTTTCCCTACCTCGTGCGTGTCCTCCCAAAAGCCAAACAACGAGCTCCGGTGATGATCTCGGTCACTCACCCAGCCTTCCCTTGCCTCGGTCCGTGGCACGATCTAAAAGAACACAAATTCAAGGCACTTAACAACCCGCAGGAATAAACTGAAAATCACTATTCTGCAGTTGAGGTTGAAAAGGCTAGTTTAATAAAACTTTAATCGTTCGGAACGTTGAGGTTGAAATCTAATTCGGTTTTGGTAAAGGCGAGGATGAAATTCGATTTAATTCGTTAATCGTGTAAAAAAAAATATATGAGTTTGGGCTGGACCAAGCAGACCCGGCCCAGGCTTCTGATCCGGCCCAAGCCTGGAGTATAAAATCCCTTTTTAGCGTTTACTCCCTATTCTGCAGCTTCTTCTTCGATTCCCTCCCTCTCAGCCGAACCCTCGCCGACCCTCACCTCTCTCCTTCTCTCTCTTCGCGCACCACCACGCCTCTCTCTCTCATCACCACCACACGGCCGCCACACCTCCCTCCGGCCGATCTCTCCTTCCTTCGACGAGAGGTCTCCGACCCTTTGTTCCTTCTTCCCCGTTTCCGTCCAAGCCCGCCATCTCCGGTGTCATCCCCGACTGTCTCCTCTCCCCTCACGGTTGTCGCCGTCACTATCGTCTTCGAGCTCCCTTTGCCCCTCCGCGCCCGAGCGGCCCTGAGTCCCGTCGTCGCCGTGCACGGCCGAGCCGAGACGGACTCGCCGGCGCGGCATAGATTCGGGACGGAACAGTCCGTCTTCGTTCGGACCCGAGGCGGATCCCCGCCGTGCTCCGCCGTGCTCCACCACCCCGTCGTTTCCCTTTGTCCACGGTGAGCTTCTCACCCACGGGGTTTGGTCGCCGGCGTCTTCGCCGGTGGCAGGCCGGTCTAAAACCCGAACTCTCTCTCTCCCTTTTAACGCTGTTTCTGTTCCGTGCCTTGATTGGTTTCGAGCGTTTTCTAGATTTGGTTAAGACATAAACTTGATGTTTTAGATCTATTCGAAATGGAAACAAAAAAATCAATCGGTTTAACAAAACAGTGTGGTTTGAATTTGGTTCAGCGAAAAGAACTTGTTTTGCTTCTTAAAACGAAAAATCGGTTGTAATGAAAAAAGGTTTTAATCAGTTTTAATAAAAGGGGACTGTTGACGGTTTTGGAAACTGAATTTAAAACGAAAGTCAGATTTATTCAAAAAGGCTTAAGATCTGTTTTGATCAAAAGAACTGATTTTGGGCGTGTGGAATCGAAGTTGGAACATAACTGTGAAAAGAAAGCGATTTTCAAAAGGAAAGTATAACAAAACCTAATTTAAATAGAGAGGGGTTTAAAAATCAGATTTAAATGGAAAAGGATTTGAAATAAAAGAATTTTGAAGTCAGTTTTAATTTAAGACGGTTTGGAACTGGACGTTTAATCGGACTGTGAACGAGACAAAAACGGGAGCGTCGGATAGGACCTTGGGACTCGTACCTCGGGACCTATGCCTCGAGAAACGTGCACCGAGTTCTGTGCTCGGGGCTCGAACCCGATTCGTCGTGATCCCGCTTTTAGCCCGCTCGAGTTTAAAAGACAAATGTCGGACTTAAACTAGACAAATCGTAACCTTTAGCTTAACGGTGGAACCGTTATTAATTTGTGACTTCGTGTTAAATTTAGAGTGCGGCTTCAAGCGAAGAGAAAACCGGAGTTAGACCTAGACGCGGACTTCGCCTTGGAAGACGGTGTTGGCCCGATCGTCAGCAGCTAGGAGACGCTGCTGTGGTTTCGCCTTGAGGTAGAGAAAAGTAGCCGGATCTCGGCCCTGACTAGGGAAAGTTAACAGTAGAAGTGCATGTGACACCGGGGTGTCGTGGGTTATTTAGGTTATCGAATATTAGAAATGCATGATACGGGAACGTAGCGAATATCGGAAATGCATGTGACACTTAGTAGTGTCGTAGGAGTAGAGAACTTAGCGTTAGAAGATTTACTGGAGGCATATGACCATGCCCGGAGGTTGTTTGTGAAACTAGTGATCTTAGGACGGTTGGAGGCATCGATTATGCCGGAGGTTGTTGTACGTTATTTGTTGTTGAGTTGGGTGGCCTTGAGAGCCCGTGTTGTTTATTGTTGAGTTTTGGGTGGCCTTGAGAGCCGTGCTGTTTATTGTTGAGTTTTGGGTGGCCTTGAGAGCCTGTGTTACTATTCCTGAGTCTTAGGTGGCCAAGAGAGCCCGTGTTGTCGTTTTGTTTTTTTGGGTGGTCGTGAGTGCCGTGGGGTTGTGAACCCGTGTCGTTACTATTGGTGGTTTTGAGTGGCCGCGAGTGCCCGTGGGGTCGTTGACCCGTGAGTCACTGTTGGTGTATCTTGGGAGGCCGTGAGTGCCTGTGGGGCTGTTGAGTCCGTGTTTTAGGGTGGGTGTCTTGGGTGGCCATGAGTGCCTGTGGAGTGCTGAACTTGTGTTGTTGCTGTCTGTTGAACTGTGTTTGTGATTGTGATTGTGGTTACCTGAGGTTGTGGGCCCGCTTCATTAAACGGGGGTCCTCGATCACACGCGCCTGCATGTTCAGACGGGGTAGGGGGCCCGCCCGTTAGTAAAGGGGTCCTGGCCGCGCGTGTGTGGTTCGATGGTTGTGAGTGTGATAGGTCGACAACCTGATCCGACTTAGTGTCGATGAACTGCAAAGGTCGACAGCCTGATCCGACTTAGTGTCGAGGAATTGCGATAGGTCGATCCTGGACCTGAGTGAGGGAGGTTACTGAGCAGCTGGTTTGCGATCCTTTGTGATCTTGTTTGGTGTGCGATCCTTTGTGATCTTGTTTGGTGTTGTGTAGCTTTCTGTCGTGTCCTTGGAGGAGGTCGTCGATAGTTGTGTCGGGTTTATATTACGAGTCCGAGTGTTGAGTCTGTTGAGGAAGGTAACGGGTCGTGTGTCAGTCAGAGTCCTTGGGTTGGGGACAGTGTCCCCCGGTGTAGACTTTATTATTGGTGTTACCGGCATTGTCTGCTAATTATGCCGTAATCAGTCTGTTATCCGTGGTGGTGAGCGAACGCTCACCCCTAGCTGCTTTTCCTACAGGTACCGTTCGTAGGCTGGACTAGGTGAGCTTCTGGGTGTTTTGAGTCTAGCGACGGATACCATGTTTTGGTCCACTTGTTGGGACGTGTTTTAAGTTGTAAATATTATTTTGTCGAACTAAACTGGTATTGTAAAGTGTTTTAATGGAAATGGTTTCAAGGTGTTTTCTTATTTTAAACGTTCGCGTCCCGAGTTCGGTTTACTGAAATTGGGGCGTGACACCTGTAGGAAAAGCAGCTAGGGGTGAGCGTTCGCTCACCACCACGGATAACAGACTGACTACGGCATAATTAGCAGACAAAGCCGGTAATACCAAAAACAAAGTCAACACCGGGGAACACTGTCCCCAACCCAAGTACTCTGACTGAACAAAACACCCATAGTTACCTTCCTTGACCAACTCATCACCCTGACACGTAAAGTAGACCCGACACAACGATCACGACCTCTTCCAAGGACTCAAAAGACCACCACGCAACACCAAACAAGATCACAATGGATCGCACACCAAACAAGATCACAAAGGATCGCAAACCAGCTGCCAACTGCTCAGTGCCAAGAACGCTCACGCCCTCCCGAGACTCTAACTCGGTCAGGCCAACCCAAGAATGCTTGGAACTTACCGAGACTCTAACTCGTAAGCCAGCTGGAGAATGCTTGCAACTTACCGAGACTCTAACTCGTAAGCCAGCCAATGAATGCTTGCAACTTACCAAGACTCTAACTCGTAAGCCAGCCAAAGAATGCTCACAAACCCAAACCACACACGCGCGGCCAGTACCCCTTTATTGGCGGCGGGCCCCCTACCACGTCTGAACATGCAGACGCGTGTGCTCGTGGACCCCCGTTTCATGAAGCGGGCCCCCAACCTCAGGTAACCACAAATACAATCACAATCACAATCACAAGCAAGTTCAACAACCAGTAACAACACAAGTTCAACACTCGCAGGCACTCATGGCCACCAAGACACCAACAGTAAAACTCGGACTCAACAGCCCCACAGGCACTCATGGCCTCCCAAGACACACCAACAGTAAAACACGGACTCAACAGCCCCACAGGCACTCACGACCTCCCAAGACACACCAACAGTAAAACACGGGCTCAACAGCCCCACAGGCACTCACGACCTCCCAAGACACACCAACAGTACAACACGGACTCAACAGCCCCACAGGCACTCACGGCCTCCCAAGACACAACAACAGTAACACACGGACTCAACAGCCCCACGGGCACTAATGGCCACCCAAAACACCAAAGGTAAAGACACGGGTTCAACGACCCCACGGGCACTCAAGGCCACCCAAAACTCAACGGTAAAACACGTTTGCAACTTACCGAGACTCTAACTCGTAAGCCAGCTAAAGAATGCTTGCAACCCTCCCTCCCCCCTCCCCCCTCCCCCAAGACTCTAACTCGGTCAGGCCAGCCAAAGACACCAACCTTAGTACACGGGCTCTCAAGGCCACCCAAGACACAACAACCAAACACGGGCTGTCATGGCCACCCAAACTCAACAACAAAACACGGGCTCTCAAGGCCACCCAAGACACCATAATCAATCAACATCCGGCTTAACCAAAGCCTCCAACAGTCCTAATATCAACAGTTTCTCAATCAACCTCCGGGTATGGTCATATGCCTCCAGTACTCCTAATCACGCTAAGTTCTCTGCTCCTACGACACTACTAAGTTTCACATGCATTTCCAATAATCACTACGATCCTGTATCATGCATTTCTAATATTCGATAAACCTACTTAACCCACGACACCCCGGTGTCACATGCAATTCTACTGTTAACTTTCCCTAGTCAGGGCCGAGATCCGGCTACTTTTCCTTACCTCGTGCGTGTCCTCCCAAAAGCCAAACAACGAGCTCCGGTGATGATCTCGGTCACTCACCCAGCCTTCCCTTGCCTCGGTCCATGGCACGATCTAAAAGAACACAAATTCAAGGCACTTAACAACCCGCAGGAATAAACTGAAAATCATTAAACTCGATGCCCAAACTTAACCCCGACAATGTCGATCACTCCCAATCTTCTTCTCCAACCTCTCTCTTCTTTCTCTTTCTAAAACCCAACTCTTTTCCAATTTCTAATTTTAAGCTCAATTGGTGATAACATCACTCAAGGAAATGATATAAAGGGTGAGGTCTTGGGTTCAAGTCTCACCAACAACCTAGGTTGGTATTTGTCTGTGGACAGTACACCAGAGGGGTTGGGGTGTATTGGGCTGCAGACCTAACATCGCCGGGCGTGGGGCCTTGTGTGGGACGGCGGGGTGTTACAAAAAAGTGCACTTTTTTGTAACATCCCACTGTGCCAGACCCGGGCCCCACGCGCGGCGATGTTAGGTCTGCAGCCCAATACACCCCAACCCCTCTGGTGTACTGCCCACAGACAAATACCAACCTAGGTTGTTGGTGAGACTTGAACTCAAGACCTCACCCTTTATAGCATTTCCTTGAGTGATGCTATCACCAATTGAGCTGCAGCTCAATTTGTGATAGCATCACTCAAGGAAATGCTATAAAGGGTGAGGTCTTGGGTTCAAGTCTCACCAACAACCTAGGTTGGTATTTGTCTGTGGGCAGTACACCAGAGGGGTTGGGGTGTATTGGGCTGCAGACCTAACATCGCCGCGCGTGGGGCCCGGGTCTGGCACAGTGGGATGTTGCAATCTATCATGAGTATTTCTCAGTACCGTAATATGACTTAAGTCCTTTGACCTTATAGTCATCATGGATTTCTACATAGGTGGTTGTGTGTTTTGACGCAATTCAACGTTATCTTTAACCAGGCAATAATAAAGATTGTTGTTGAATACATAATTGTCTATGTGAGAAATGTGAGCGACTGATAAGGGATTTGGCACTCATGTAAATATGAGAGATATCGTTTGGGCCACTTGAAAAGTGAGACTATGGAAATGCATGGTTATGCAAATCGATAATGAGTTATCACTTGCAGTCTACTTAAGATCAAGAAAATAACGATCGTATAAAATAAGGATGATGATCCTATGCCTTATATTCGATAGATATATCGATGACAAAGGAAGTACGATATTAACGGTAAAAGGTTGAATCAGATTATCGGTCTTTATATGACTTGGGTAGCCATAACGTCTTGCTAGAGGCAAGTTATGAAACAAAAAAGGAAGGAAAAATACATTCGAATGATCTCTAATTTTTCATGGTTTTAAATTCATTTAAAGCATAAGGATGACATGTAGTTATAATTAGATAAGACACATTATCTTTAATTATAATAACACTTGGTCAAACTTTTTTGAATTTTTCTAAATTTTAGGAAACACAACTCACGTATACAAGTAGGGAGGTGAAATCGGCTACAAACTACTCTTAACCTAAGAACCGTGAGAACCAATCCTAGCCACACACACCTAAGATCCAACATTCACCATGATGCCACATCATCACCCCAATTCAACCCAAATTCACGCCATTTTCATCCTTTCTCACACAAACAAGGACATAATTGTAATAGCATAGCCATGTGGACAAGTGTCCATTTTGTTTCTTCACCAATTCACGAATTTAATATTTCCCGATTCGTTTGAACTCCGATTAGCTTCAAACTTGCGCTAATACTTTTTTTTTTCAAAGGCTTTATATCAAGATCAATCATCAATATATTTTGAAGCACGAAAATAAAAAGGTATATCAGGGTGATAAAAATAATGTTGAGTATTTAACGATTTGTCAAAATTTTCAGAGTTTTGTTAAGTAGATTGTGAGAGTAAAAAAGTCTGCGATGCGTTTGAGGGGAGAAGGGTCGGCGACGACGCCAATCGTATCTGGTGCAGATCAGACCTGTGATCACGATGGCCCTGGCGTGCAAGGCGGGACTGTTGTTGATCGTAGACTTGTATCTGTTGAAGAGGACAGACATGGAGTATTCAAAAGCTCTGTCACGCCGGATCGTTTAGTTAAGGTTTTCATCAGCAACCTTCCCTTTGGTACTACCCAGGCTTGGTTCGATTCTTATTTCGGCAGTGTTGTTCATCTAGCTAAATCATTGGTGGTTAAACGCCCTAATAGGAATGGCAGATGTTTTGGTTTTTCTTATGTTCGTTCTCGAGATGAAATGGCGAGGTTGATCGACAGCTAAAACGGGAAGAAGGTCAAAGGTTTTATTCTTCTGGTTACCTTGGACTGGTTGGAAGCTGGAGGGAAATATGGGGCTCGAAAACACACGGTGTGGCGTCCTAAAGTGCAGTCTCCATACCTGCCGAATCAACCTTCTCAACAATTGCCTCAAGAAGTGTTGCTGCGTAAGGACGAAATTGAACGCATTCATCAAGGGGCAATTGTCTCCCTTCGTTCTGGTTTTGATTTGCAGCAGGTTCAAGAGGAAATGGAGGTTTGTGGGGCAAAGGGGATGGAGATTTGTCGAATTTCAGCTAACTTCTTTCTTCTACTCTGTTCGGAGGTGTTGTTCGCCTCAATGCTTCGAGAAACCGAGTGGCGCTGGCTCTCGAATTGGTTCAACATTCTGAGTTTGGAGGGTGCTCTTGCCATGCGTGGAGAGAGGTGGTGTTGTGTTGAAGTTGCTGGAGTGCTGTATTATTGTGCAGAGAAGACGGTGATGGATAAAGTGTTTCAACATTCTGGTTCGGTGGTTTCTATAGTTCCAAACCCAAATATCATTGATTTGTTAGTAAATTACTTTGTCATGTTCCGTTTTCCGGTTGAAATGGTTATTCCTCAGTGTTTTAGCCTTCATCTTGGAGATGGAATTTTTAATTTGACGATCAGTGAGGCCACCTCTGCGCCGGAATTCCTTGTGTTTGAGACGGACTGCGTGTCGCCAGTGAAAGGAGATACTGATCCTAACACTGATTTTCAGGATGCTGTTACGTTTTTGAATCATCTTTCTGATAGCCCAAGCCCAATTACTTATCTTGTAAATCCGGCAGAAGATGTGTTGGGACAGGACTCTGCAGCAAAAAAGGACGTTAATTCTGAAGGAATTTTACCGCTTATCGCAACTGGGGAAATGTTATTTCTGACGGCACAGAGTCTGAAGGAACTTTTTCGCTTATCGCAACTGGGAAAAACGTTATTTCTGAAGGCACAGAGTCGGACAATGCAACCGGGAAGTTTGTTATTTCTGAAGGTACATAGTCGGATAGTGCAGATGGGCAAGTCGCTGGTACAGTGGTCTCTACCTTGACAGACGTGGCCCAGTTCCCTCCTTTGAATGCTGCTCGTGAACGCACGCCAAAAAGGGGTCCAAAGCACACTGTAATATCGGCTGGGTCAGCAGATTTTTCAAAGAAGGATAATGTTACTTGCAGGCCAAGACATGTTGCTTCTCCTGTAACTCCTGTTGGGTCTGTTGATAATTCATCATATACAATTCAAACCAGGTCCAAAACATGTTCTCTTGATCGAGAACGTGCAAAAGGGGTTAGTAACTCGTATTTTCATGTCCTTAATCATGCTGCGAAACGTGATGCTTGGAACGTTATTCACAATTTTGCAATTACAGAAACTCAAAAAGGATGTTAAATTGGTTGACTCCTGCACTGAAAATAATATTGTTTGTATTGTTCCGGGTGATGATCTGATTTGTGTTGATACTGGGCCATCTTATTCTGTCGAGGGTGCTGCAAGCAATTTGTAAAACATATTGAGGGTCCTCTCCTGGAATGTGAGGGGCCTCAATTCCTCTCAGAAACGTGGGTGTCTGAGGGATTTGGTGATGCAACATAGACCTCTTTTTATTATGATTCAGGAAGTGAAGGTGGCGGCAGAAAGCTCGAATGTCTTGGTTTCGGTGTGGGGATAGGCGTACTCGGTTGTTCCACAGAATTGCTAATTTTCGAGCACACAGGAACCGGTTGTCAAAAGTTAGGGTTGGTGATCTTGTGATTTCGGATCCGGAAGAAATTTTAGAAGGGGCGACTGGCCACTTTGAACAACGGTTCTGTAATCCCTTTCCTGATCGTGGTACATTGCCTCCTCTTCCCTTTCAGGTTCTATCTTATGATCAAAGAATTGCTATTGAACGTACTTTCTCGGTGGCGGAAATTGAAAAGGCTATTAGTGATTGTGGTAGTGATAAGTCCCCGGGCCTTGATGGTTTTACCTTAAAATTCGTTAAGGTAGCTTGGGAGATAATCAAAGATGATGTAAAGCGTTTCTTTGATGAGTTATATTCCTCTGGTTCCTTGGGTAAAGGATTAAACTCCACTTTTATTACTTTGATTCCCAACCATGCATAGGCTGGAACTTTTGGTGAGTATCGACCAATTAGTCTAATTTCGAGTTCTTACAAGATTTTGGCTAAGGTTTTGACCAACAGGCTAAAAGTTGTTATTGGTGATCTGATCAGCGATAATCAGAGTGGTTTTGTAGCAGGGCAACAATTGATAGACGAGGTTCTTATTGCTTCAGAAATTATTCAGTTTGTGAAGAAGTCGAGATTGGAGACGGTGATTTTGAAGTTTGATTTTGAGAAAGCCTATGATTTAGTGCAATGGGGTTATCTTGAGGAAGTGTTTGTTCAGATGAATTTTGGGAGGAGGTGGAGGAGTTGGATTTCCTCGTGTTTGCAAGCCCATCTTTCGGTGTTGGTTAATGGGGTTCCATCTTGGGATTTTCAAATGGTGAATGGTATTCATCAAGGTTGCCCTTTATCTCCCTTTCTTTTCTTGATTGCTGTAGAAGGACTCCACCAGTATTTGGAAGTTTTTGTTTCAGGTTTAAGGGGTGAATTTTGCAAAATCGAAAGCAATCGTTATGAATGCCTCTATTCTGTCAGCTGAGGAGGTGAGCAGGGTGTTGTGTTGTGATTCTTGCTCTTTACCTATGAAATATTTGGGTTTTCCTCTTGGGGCCTCCCCAAAGAGGTTAGCGACATGGGAGCCTGTGATTATCAACTCTCTCTGGTTTGCCTATGTTTTTTATGTCTTTATTCAAAGCGCCTAAAGGGGTAGGCAAAGCCCTGGAGGAAATTCAGAGAAAGTTTTTATGGCGCAATGGTGGTAATGGAAGGGTGTCGAATGAGGTGAAATGGAGTTTGGTGTGCCGACCAAATTGGTCAGGCCAACTCTCTGACCAATTTAGGAAAGGTTGACTTTTTGCTGGAAAAGTCAACCGAGCGACGTTTTGGTCCGTTCGAGGTCCGTTTTGGATCCAAAAAGATTAGCCGTCGTTACAGCGGTCTTAAGTGAGCCGTTTCCTTGTAGCCCGTGAAGTTTCGTAATTTCTTGGAAAATGGGCCCGTTCGGGGCCCGAGACGGCCGAATTTCGCGAATCTGACTGAAAAATATCTAGGAGATATTTTCCAAAAGGTGTGGGACCCACGTGCCACATGTCAATTATGTGGTGGTGTTAGGTGATTTTTGAAAAAAAAGACAAAGATGAGGGGAGGAGAGAGGTTCGGCCATATTGAGAAAAAAGGGAGTTTTTGGAGAGAGAAAGGGAGATAGAAGGAGAGAAAAGAGAAGGAGTTGGGAGTTTAGGGTTTTCCCGACGATCCAACCGGTGGATCGTCTCAACGATCAAGGAATCGAGCTCCCATCGAGTTTCGTTTTTGTATGTTTAAAAGTTAGGGTTTGGGTTGAAACGAATAGTCTATGGATGAGTTGAGGTGTGGGGTTCGTTGGAGGCGTTTTGGAGCGAAAAATGATCGATTTCCGGTGACCGGAGGCTCGGGGGAGCTCCGGCCACCGTGTGTGGTGGCTGCCGGAGTTGGGGGGTGGCTGGCCGGAGCTAGGGCCGGCCACCATGGTGGTGAACCGGCCAAGCCACCCACGGCCAAGGATGGCAGGGTGGGGCCCACGTGCTCGGGTATCGGGTTTTAGTGTTCGGGTGGTTTAGGACGATCCCCAAGTCGTTAATCCACACCCGGAACGAGTTTTGGAATTAAATTGTAAAAGTTGGAATTGACGGGTTTAGAAACTTTAAACGCGAATTAAATTACTCGGAAGTCGGAAATTGATTCCGTTGACTACATAGGAACCCTTGAATTATTCTAAGACCATAAAAACGAAACGGGAATTTTCGGAGCCCCAGAAGGGCGTTTTAAAAACCCGGGCAGATTCGCCGAGTCGGGCAAATCGGGCCTTTCCGGGCCCATTATTGACAATGTCGAGTAATTGGGAAGGTCGGAGTGATCGACATTGTCGGGGTTGAGTTTGGGCGTCATATTCATTAAATTCAGCTTTGTCTGCAAACTTAAAAAGTGTTTTAATTGTGATCATGTTAGATCGTACCGAGGACCGCAGAAAGGGAAAGCTAGGCGAGTGATCGCGAGCACGCCGGAGCTTGGTTGAGGACTTTTGGGAAAGTGTTACGCGGTAGGGAAAACTAGCCGGATCTCGGCCCTGACTACGGAAAGTTAACAGTAGAAATGCATGTGACACTTGGGTGTCGTGGGATAAGTAAGTTTATCGAACAATAGAAAGGCAGGCGACACCGGGTGGTGTCGTATGATACGGGAACGTATCGAACAATAGAAATGCATGTGACACTTAGTAGTGTCGTAGGAGCAGTGAACTTATCGATATTAGAATTACTGGAGGCATTTGGGTTTGCCCGGAGGTTGATTGTATTGTTTGAGTCTTGGGTGGCCATGAGTGCCCGTGTGGTTGTTAAACGCTTATTTTACTGTTGGTCTGTCTTGGGTGGCCATGAGTGCCCGTGGGGTTGTTAAACCCGTATTTTACTGTTGGTGTGTCTTGGGTGGCCATGAGTGCCCGTGGGGTTGTTAAACCCGTATTTTACTGTTGGTGTGTCTTGGGTGGCCATGAGTGCCCGTGGGGTTGTTGAACCCGTGTTTTACTGTTGGTGTGTCTTAGGTGGCCATGAGTGTCTGTGGGGTTGTTGAACCCGTGTTTTACTGTTGGTGTCTTGGGTGGCCATGAGTGCCTGTGGAGTGTTAAACCTGTGTTGTCGGTTGTTGTTGAATTTTGGTTGTGATTGTGGTTGCCTGAGGTTGAGGGCCCGACAGAGATCGGGGGAAGTTGTGTGGGTGTTGGCTAGCCTCCCGACAGAGATCGGTAAGGTTGAGCGTTCTTTGGCTAGCCTGCCGACGGAGATCGGTAGGGTTGAGCATTCTTTAGCGATGAAGGGCAGCTCCGCTTCCGACCAGCTATCGGAAAAGTAGTGCGTTGTATATCGCTGACAGGTCGACCGCCTGATCCGACTGTGTGTCGGGGAAGTTGCGTGGGGCAGGCTCGAGCCCAGCCGTTTAGCAACCGGCACTGAGTAGCTGGAGTGCGATCCTTTGCGATCTTGTTTGGTGTGCGATCCTTTGTGATCTTGGGTGTTGCGTGGTTATCTTTTGTGTCTTTGGTGGAAGTCGTAACCGCTGTGTCGGGTCTACATTACGTGTCCGGGTGTTGAGTTGGTTGGGAAAAGTAACAGTTTGTGTGTCAGTCGGGTTACTTGAGTTTGGGGATAGTAGTCCCCGGTGTTTGGGTTGTTGTTGGTGTTTCCGATATTTTCTGCTAAGTATGCCATAGTCAGTCTGGTATCCGTGGTGGTAAGAGAACGCTCACCCCTAGCTGCTTTTCTTATAGGTACTGGTCGCGAGACGGACTAGGGGAGCTCTCGAAGCTTGAAGAGCTGGGAGCGGGAGTCCAGGTTTCTTTTGAGTTTAGCGGCGTACGCCTTGTCTTTTGTCCGCTTGTTTTGGACGTGCTTTTGAGTTGTAAATTTTTATTTTGATTAACTAAATGGTGATTTTAAGCGGTTTATTTAAAAGGATTAAAAATTGTTTTATTGTTTCACCGTTCGCGTTCCGGGTTCGGTTTTACTGAATTCGGGGCGTGACATTTTGGGAGGACTCGGCCTTCTTAGGTTGGAGGTAATGAATTTGGCTTTGTTGGCCAAATGGTGGTGGCGGTTCGCGACCACCAAAGTTTTGTAGTGGAAGGTTTTGATTTGCTTGAGGATGGGTTGGGATGTGGCTGATTGGGATTTGACTTTTTTGGATAATTCCAGAAATTGCTATCTTTTCAGTCACATTTTGGACCTTTCTACTGACCCTCTCTTTTCTAGCTTGTTTTGCAATCAGGGGCTCTCTTGGAATCTGGGAAGAGTAGAGGATATATCGTTTTGGGATGATGTTTGGATTGGAGACTCTCCGTTGAGGACTCGCTTCTCGCTAGCTTTTTCGAGGGCCGTCAATAAGGTGGGAGTTGTTGCTGATTTTTGGAATGTTCAAGGATGGTCGGTCTCCTTTCGTTGTAGCCGTGTCACAGGGAAAGAGATGAGGGGGCTGCTCTGTTTGAGTGCTTGGAGGATTGTGTTCTTTCGCCTGATCTTGATGATGTGCTATTATGGAGAAAATCAACCTCTGGTTATGCAGTTTCAGAAGCTTATGCCATTTTGATGGGGGAGGATTTGGTAGAGCCATATCCCTGGGCTAAGGTATTATGGGTGGCAGGCATACCGCCCAAACATAATTTTCTTGTTTGGTTAGACGTCTAGAATGCCTTACCAACGACTGTTTTCTTGGAGGAGAGGGGTATGTATTTTACCTTGAATTAGATGTTCTGCGTTATGTGTAAAGCTTCTATGGAGACCACTGACCATATTTTTATTCATTTTCCTATTGCGTGGTGGATTTGGGGAATAGTTTTTAGTTGGTGGGGTTTGGTTTGGGTTATGGCGAGGTCTGTGGCGGAGGCGGTGGTGATGTGGAGAAGTGTAGGTTCACACCATTTTTGGAAGGTGTGGGTTCGGGTTTGTTATGTAACTTCTTGGCATCTTTGGTTATTAAGAAATGTTGTTGTGTTTAATCAGGTGATGGAGTCAGGTGATATTCTCTTTGGAAAGATTCAGAATCACTCGTATGTTATTTTGTGGCACTCTCAGTCGTTGAAATCTTGGTTCTCTTATGTGGATTGGTGTAGGAGGCCCAGTTGATGCATTCGGTCGAGGAGGAGAGCTGATTCTCGTCTTTGACATGTGGTCTTGTTTTGGATTCTGTGTTGGTTGTGTGTTTTTTTTAGGAGATTTGGGAGCTCCCGAATCTATTCAGGTTTCGCCTGTTTCCCACTGAAGTCTGGTGAGTGCTCATCCGGGGGGGACGTTAAGGGCCGATCTACTCTCGGAGTGGAGGGGCACGGATTACTTAGTATCTTTGGGACCAAAGGATCCACCTGACTACCCTGAGGCCTTGTTCATTGGTTTCGGTGGGACGCCTGTTTTGGTTTTTGGGTCTTCTTTAATCTCCTGGTTTTTTGTTTTTCGGGCTTAGGCCCTTAGCTCATTATATGAGTTCCTTTGTTATCGTTGTTCTCATCAGCCCCTTCCACCTTGGAATGGGTTATTTTTAATAAAATTTTCGATCTTATAAAAAAAATAATGTTGAGTGCTGATAAATCTTCACTAATAAATGTTTTATATCGGAGGTATCAAACTAGTGCTAAATATTGATAAAAACATGTACTAAGGTGATAAAAAACAAATAATGAGGTGATAAAAACCATGTTCAAATTTTGATAATAAGTGTAATAAACTAGAGTTTACCGCTGATAAAAAAACATGTACTAAGGTGATAAAAACCATGTTCAATTTTGATAATAAGTGTGATAAACTAGAGTTTAGCGTTGATAAAAAAATATATGTGATGGGGTGATAAAAACACATGTAATTTAATGATAAACATAGTGTTTAGTGTTGATAAAACTAGTGTTCATAAAAACACGTGATGAGGTGATAAAAATCATGGGGTTTTGGAAAATGAGGTGATAAAACTAGTGTTCAGTGTTGATAAACCAGTGTAAAGTGTTGATAAAAGCAATGTAAAGTGTTGATAAAAATTACCCAGATATAAATTTTTTTAAATCAGCCCCGAAATAATTCTTTTTTTCGTGCTTAAAAAAAACATGTGATGGGGGTGATAAAACATACGTAATTTAATGATAAACCTAGAGTTTGGTGTCGATAAAACTAGTGTTCATAAAAACCACGTGATGATGTGATAGAATCATGATCAGTTTTGGAAATGAGGTGATAAAACCAGTGTTAAGTGTTGATAAAACCAGTGTAAAAGTGTTGATAAAACCAAAGCAAAGTGTTGATAAAAATTACCCATATATAATTTTTTTTAAATCACCCCGAAATAAAAAAAATTGTGGTTCAAAATATATTCATGAGTGATTTTGATAGAAAGCCCTTGAAAAAACAAAACTAATGCCGTAAGTTTGAAGCCAATCGCAGTTCAAACGAAGTGAGAAAAATTAAATTAGTGAGTTGGTAAAAAAAAGTAAAAATGATAGTTTTACTAAAAAACTCTTCACACTTACTAAAAAGTGCTGGTTTTTTGCAGGCAATAAGTCAACAGCTCAATTGTATCTCATCCCTCCATTCTTAAAATGGATGGCTTAGATTGGTTCTCACGGTTCTTAGGTTAAGACATGGTTTGTACCACATTTCTCCTCTACAAGTAGGTGGTATTGTTTTGTTATATTTTTTTAATCTTTTAAAGAATACAAATACACACAGAAACTGTGAAGTGAGGTCATATAATTCTTTTGTTTTTCAGTTAAAATCAGAGCTATTTTTTTCATGCGTGAAAAAGAGTGTTCTACCAAAATCTAGATAAATCTTGTGAGTTCTCAAATTTGTGTTGAGAAGTGCTAGCACACATTGGGCTTGTTCGTGTGGATACTTGCAGAGGGCGAATCCTATTGGAGGCGTCTCGATCTCAAAGAGTCAGAAGCGTTTTTAATCAAGGGTCCCCGTCTCGAACCAGGCATCGAAACTACAAGAGGTAACCATTTCTATTCATTTTCTTATCGGTTAATCGAATTACATGGATCCGGCTTTTGGGTTTTAGATTTAATTTTTAATTTTCGCTGTGTTACGTTTGTTAAAACCCAACAGTGATATCAGAGCCTCTTGTAATATGATTAATTGATTATGCATGTATGTGGTTATTTGTATGGTTTAATTTGTTATAAATTAGGAGGTTTTCGGAAATTATGTTAAATTGATTTGAGAAATCGTTTTAATATAGTTTTTGATTATATAATTAAGATGCATATAATTTAAAACCAGAAAAACGGTTTATAATTTTGTGAAATTCGTTACGAACGAATTCTAAAATTGCGTTTAATTGTTAAACGAATATGTGTTTTTGGTTTGTGTGTTTTTTTAATTTGCATGGTGCATAACATAGCCCTTTTAAGACAAATGTGATTGCTTTAAATTATGGGTTATAATTTTCTAAATACGGTCTGCGTGTCGTTTATTTGGATGTAATTTATTTTGAGTTACGACCTGTGTGTCATTTATTTTATTGTAAAAGTTAGAATAGAAATTTTTTTTGTAACAAGAGCCAAAGGTGGTCAATTTAAGAGAAAGAAGACTTTGGAGGAAAATCAAACTTGGAGGCCCAAGATGGAGATCCAATTTGAAGACCCAAGATGGCGAATCCTTTGAAGGCTTTTCTTTTGTGTTTAACCCTAGGATTGACTTTTGGTCTTCATATGGGCTTATGAAGATCAAGTTAGTAACAGACTATGCTATGACACGTTAATTTTTCATATGTATGATTTGCATGACTTGTATGGTAGTAACATGCTTAGGCCGTTTGTATGCGATACAATAAAATGAAATCAACCATGAACTAAATATTAAGTCGGTGAGATGCCTTCCATATATTAAACGCATATCGAACCTTATATCGCTATGTGTAGGTTATGCCAAAGCGTGGTGCACATAGTTGTCTAAAGTTAGATATGATGGATCGAACCTTGGATCGTTGTGTGTAGGTTACGCCAAAGCGTGGTGCACACAATTATCTAAATTAGATTGATTAAACCTTAAATTGCTATGTGCAGGTTATGCTAAAGCGTGGTGCGCATGGTCGTTTAAGTTTGATAAATGCAGTGAACTTTAGACTGCTATGTGTAGGTTATGCCAAAGCATGGTGCACATAGTTGTCTGAGTTGCATATCCGGATATGGTTGAACTTAACTAGGTTATCAAAACGGTTTTGGACCTAGGGCATCAGATAGAATTTGTGTCAACATATATGATGTGTTTATTCTATCCAAGAGTTGCATCGTGATGCAATTGGTAAAGAGTTACCTACCTAATTAGTTCTGTTTGGGGCGATAAGCCAAAGCTTACTCTAAGTGGAATTAAATATGGATCTTGGTTTTTAATGTATCTTTAAGATACAACTAAAGGTTGATTGTTTTATATTTACATTAATGACTTTGCATATCTTTTCTGTTGTAGATCATGCCTTCAAACAATTCACATACTTTATCGTTACGATCATTCCTTAAGAAGGATAAGCTCAAGATGACAAATTCTATGGATTGGGCCAGACACCTGAGAATTATTCTCAGGCATGAAAGAAGAGAGTATATTTTGGATGAGCTAGTTCCTGAAGAACCAGTTTCAAATGCTTCGAAATCCATTAGAGATGGTTGGACCATGATTTAAAATGACTCGATATACGTCACTTGTATAATGCTTGGTTGCATGGAGACTGATCTCTAGAAGAAATTGATGGAGGAGAGTGTGTATGACATGATGGAGAAACTCAAGGAAATGTTCCAAGAAAAGGCTAGGATTGAAGGTTCAATATTGTCAAGAAACTCATGTCACGCAAGATGCACGCTGGGAAGAGTGTTGGCCTTCATGTGCTCGAGATAAAGGGTTATCTAGAGCATCCTGAAAGACTCGGTTTCAAGATTGAGCCGGAGTTGGCTACAAGTATTCTTTTCAAGTCTCTTCCGAATGAATTTCACGATTTCATTATGAACTTCTACATGCACAATATGGTAAAGACCATCTCAGAGTTTCATGAGATGCTTCAAACTGCTAAGAAGAGCATTCAAGGTAATACCAAAGATGTTCTGATGGTTAAGAAAAGAACCGAGTGCAAAAGGAAAGGGTTATGTGGCTCCTATGGGTTTAAGGCCCATGTTAAAGCCGAGGCCCAAGTAAACTCAATTTCCAACCCCAAAAGATTAAATTTGCCATTATTACAACGAGGCTGGTCACTAGAAAGAGAACTGCAAGAATTATACAGATGATCTGAAGAATAACAAGGGTAGTGTATCAAGCTCTTCAGGTATTCATGTTATAGAAATCAATGAATCTACTTTTGATTCTTGGATATTGGATACTGGATCCAAATCTCATATTTTCTGGAGTTACAATACTTCCCGTCGTTTTTCACAAACCTACTCTAATCTACAGCTCGGGACGAAACACAGAAGCTAAATAAAACAAGGACGAACGAACAGAAAATAAACCGGCCGCCGGCGAAGACGTCGCCGGCGACAAAACCCCCAGGCACGAACCTCACTGGAGGGAAGGGCGGCTGGGCGTGCACGGCGGCGGTGCACGGCGGGGACCTTCCACGCCCCAGATCCGGACGGCCCCGGTGGCTCTGTCCCGGAGCTGTCGAACGCGCCGGCGAAGGGAGAAGGAGGAAGACGAGGGTGATGGTCGGCTTCGGTTTCGGGAGGGAGAGGAGATGAGAGGGTAATGAGGGCTGCGCACAAAAATGGTGAAGGAAATTAGGGTTTGACCCTTTTATATGGGGAGCAGCTGGGTTGGGCCCAAAACCGGGCCTGACTATCTCAATGGGCCCAAACCGGCCCATTTTCCAACGGAGCCCAAACAGTTTTTTTTTTTGCACTTGTTTCGAAAACCTACCCTAAGGTTTTAGGATTTTAAATTAATACCCTAATGAAACGAAGCGGGTTTTACAATCTACCCCCCTTAACGGAATTTCGCCCACGAAATTTGAAATAACGCCCAGATTTGACATAAAGAAAAACGTACCCTGAAAGGTTTCGCGGTAGATAGGGGATCCTGAGGTCCGGGAGTCGGTAACTGCGTACACTCTTCCCTCCGACTCCTACTGCCTCTGACCCGACGCACTGGCTGCCGGATACCCAGAGCTTTGTTGCTGTCTCGGAGTCGGCGCGCTCGTCGACGGCTGCGAAAACCTCGACTGCTGAACCTGACGGGGGCGGTCTCTGGGCGACCGCGCGGTATACGACTGCTGTGGTCGTCGCGCTGACGTTGCCATAACCAGCTCAGGGCACCTTGCAATGGCGTGCCCGAGCTGGTGGCACCGGAAACACCTCCTATGGTCAGCCCTCGGCTCCATGTCCTGGCCTGTCCCGCTGGTCGCTGGTAGTACCGCGGGCCCTCCTCCCATCGGACACTCTCGATAAAAGTGGTCACGCTGCCCACATGTGAAACATGCCGTCCCCCACTCTGAGGCGGCTGGCCCCACTGATGCTACCGACCCCATCTGTCTCGGTCCACCCTGCTGAGCATGTGGTCGAAAGAACTCTGTGGTCCTTTGTCTCCTCGGGTCTCGTGACTCGGACGGCCCTGCGAAGCTGGTCGGCCGCTGTCGGACCTCACGGGTCCTGGCCGCATCCCGGATCCCCTGTTCCACCGTCGCTGCGGTGTCCACGAGATCTGTGTACTTCCGCAGTCTCAAGGCGAAGATCTGGTTCGGAATCCCCAGACTCAGTCCTCCCTGGAACCGCAAGCAACGGTTCTTCTCGGTCATCACCATTTCTGGCGCGAATCTGGCCAAGGCTGTGAACCTGGCCTCGTACTGTGCCACTGTCATCTCCCCCTGCTCGAGGTCTAAGAATTGCCGATGTCGCTCCAGCCGAGCCGACTCGGGAAAGTACTGTGCCATGAACAACTCCTGGAAAATGTCGTAGTCGTGCCCGACACTGTCCTTCACACGCCCCCACCAGTGGTAGGCGCTGTCCTTCAGCTGGTGAGCTGCGAAGGACACTCTGCGGCGGCCATCTTCGATACCTGATGTATCCAGGTCCCGCGTGACCTGCTCTAGCCACCTCTCGGCTAGGTCGGGGTTCGGCTCCCCGGCAAATGTAGGTATCCCTAGCTTCAGGAAGTCCAGCAGGGAACGGGCCATATGGTCCTCTGCCTGAACGGACCTCAAAGGGACCGCTGCTGCCTCCTGAGCTGGCGAAGCCGACTCTCGTCTGGCGATGATCGCCACTAAACTCTGGACTGTCCTGGTCAGCTCATCCAGTGCAGTCATGACGGGTGGATCTGCGACCGGCGGGACACTGGGCGTGCTCGTAGAAGGTCCCGCATCGCTTCTCCTGTCTTCTCCGACAGGAGTGCCCTGTGCCTCCGCGTGCTTGGCGGGCTCAACGGTTGGCACCCGTCCTGGTGTCCCCGTTGACCGTCCCCGTTGACCGTCCCCGCCGGCCTCGCGTGGGCGCTCGTCCCCGTGCCGCTCCTGCTCTTCCTCGTCTGCCACGGGCCATAAGTAGGTATCCTCTGCACGGATACACGCAAACGTTCAAATTGCGAACTCAAATGAAGACACCAGCTCGAACACACTAACGTTCACACGGTCTACGTCTACCCCAACGCACTTGTTACTAAACGCCACAACGTTCACGCTAATCATACTTTAATTATAACGACCCGCAAGCGAGATCTCAAGTTTAACCACACAAACGTACACTAAGCCCTCATCCAGTCCCTTATGCACTTACTTATAACTTTCCGCAACCAAACCAGTGTTCGCTACTCGTCCCTTGCGGGAAAGTAGTAAAGGGGATGAGCGTTATGCTCACCTCCACGGACACCCGTTCGATTATGGCATACTAGTAACGCACCAAGGACTTACCACTCTAGTCAGGGCAAAACACTATCCCAAACCTACTGTCAACACGTCACGTTACTCAAGTCATTAACACCTCAATTACTCTTTTATGCAAGGGAAACCTCGAAATGGGGATTATGTTCTCAAATCAGCGACTACTATTGCTTACAACCTCAATACCCCAACACAACCGTGAACACCGCCACGCAGAGCCTACACTCAACTTGCACAAACAAATAGTGAGAAGGACAGGGATCACGGACTCGTGACAGACCCCGTCACGGGTGGGGTCACGGAGTCGTGACGAAGATCTAAAATTTGCCAGAACTCTCTTGTCCATCACGGTTCCGTGACAGGATCCGTGACACTCGCGCAGACCTGTTTTCCAAACTCAGTTCTAACTCGGACCTTAACCCGTTTTAACCCTAAAATTTGCCTTAAACGACACACACGCTTGACTACCAATCAACAAACACACGCGCCACGATTCGCATACCAAGAAAGGCATTCAACCTCAACCAAAACACGAGCCGACACGGCCAAAAGACAACACGACAACACTCGCCCACCGGGCCAACCAAAATCAAACACGCCCTCAAGGCAAATCACAATCAAACACGAACGCCCACGGCGTCAAACAACATCAAAACAATCAAATTTTTAAAGCTTTCTCTACTTCATTAAAACTTCATTTCTTGACATCAGGTGGTTACAACCCGGTCCAGGCGTCCCGGAACTACGTTGTACCGACTTGACATCAGCACCGTCACGTTCGACTACAGGAGCGCTCCTGAGTCGACCCGCGACAGCTTAAAAACGTTTCACGCAGCACAGACAAACAGTATGCCAGTAGCCTCGTACTGCACATACACACACAGACAAAACAAAACTCAAGACATTAAGGGTTTACACACAGTTCCCGACCTACGTGCCCAACGCACGACGGGACTTTAATGACTCAACTCTCCCCACCTAATTGACGGACAGTCCGAGGTGTGAAACTTCGAGCGCGTGACAGCTTGAAATAAGAAAACACTTGAAACCATTTCCATTAAAACACTTTACAATACCAGTTTAGTCCAACAAAATAGTAATTACAACCCAAAATAAAACGTCCCACAAGCGGACAAAAAGGCGAGGTATCCGTCGCTAGACCAAAAGTAAAAACCCGGACTCCGCTCCTAGCTCCACAAGCGTCGAGAGCTCACCTAGTCCGCCCCACGAACAGTACCTGTAGGAAAAGCAGCTAGGGGTGAGCGTTCGCTCACCACCACGGATAACAGACTGACTACAGCATAATTAGCAGACAATGCCGGTAACACCAACAACAAGCTCAACCCCCGGGGATCACTGTCCCCAACCCAAGTACTCTGACTGAAAACACCCACGGTGACCTTCCTCGAACGACTCAACACTCAACACGTAAGTAGACTCGACACAACGATCACGACCTCTTCCAAGGACTCAAGGAAACTACGCGACACCAAACAAGATCACAAAGGATCGCACACCAAACAGGATCACAAAGGATCGCAAACCAGATGCTCAGTAACCTCTCTCACTCATGCGCTTTGCCGAACCACTCAGGCCAGGCGGTCGACCTGTCTCACTCACGCACTTTGCCGAACCACTCAGGCCAGGCTGTCGACCTGTCTCACTCACCTCTCTCACTCACGCACTTTGCCGAACCACTCAGGCCAGGCTGTCGACCTGTCTCACTCACGCACTTTGCCGAACCACTCAGGCCAGGCGGTCGACCTGTCTCACTCACGCACTTTGCCGAACCACTCAGGCCAGGCTGTCGACCTGTCTCACTCACCTCTCTCACTCAGGCAACCACAATCACAGTCACAATCACCAACACAAACACAAGCAAGTTCGACAACACAGGCACTCAAGGCCACTCAAGACACCTCAACAATCAAGACTCGGGTCCAACAACCCCACGGGCACTCACTGCCACTCAAGACACACCAACGATCAAGACTCGGGTTCAACAACCCCACGGCACTCACGGCCACCCCAAAACACCGAAACGACAACACGAGCTCTCATGGCCACCCAAGACTCAGCAATAAATAATACGGGCTCTCAAGGCCACCCAAACTCAATCAACAGTAAATAAATAACACACAACAACCTCCGGTATAAACGATGCCTACAACAGTCCTAAGATCACTAGTTTCACAATCAACCTCCGGGCATGGTCATATGCCTCCAGTACTCCTAATATCAACAAGTTCACAAACAACCTCCGGGCATGGTCATATGCCTCCAGTAAATCAATTAACGCTAAGTTCTCTGCTCCTACGACACTACTAAGTGTCACATGCTTTTCTCATAATCGCTACGATCCTGTATCATGCAATTCTAATAATTACTAACCTACTCAACCCACGACACCCCAGTGTCACATGCATTTCTATTGTTAACTTTCCCTAGTCAGGGCCGAGATCCGGCTACTTTTCCCTACCTCAACTGAAGAGCAACCGCTATGCTTCCTAGCTGCTGACGTTCTGGCTCGTTACCTCCGGGCTTCACCTCGATCGAAGCCGGACGCTAAAGATAACACGAAAGTCATAATTAGAGTCGGTTCCCAGGTTAATTTAAAGGTCACGATTAATCCAGTTTAAAACCGACCGTTGTCCCTTATACTCGAGCGGAATAAAAGGGGGGTCACGGCGAATCGGGTTTGAGTACCCGAGCATCGAAACCGGTGCTAGTTTCCGAGGCACGGTTCCAATGCACGAAACCCAAGGTCCGGTTTAGCGTTCCGTTGTTAAACCCGTCCTAAGTATGTTTCAACAGTTTGGTTATTCGTTCCACGCTCAACCATTTCAGGGTCCATTTTAAATCAAATATGATTGTTCTTTTTAATTCCTTTTTAAAACCAACGTCGTGTTAGTTCGTTTTCCTAACGAATTTGTTTCTCAAAATTCCTCGACTCAAAACCGTTATTAAAGCCAAATTTATGTTAATTCCATTTATTTCAAATCCCTTTTTCCTTAAAAAAACTGATTTTCGTTTTCATTTCCTTGAATCTGAAATCCTTTTCTATTAAATCTGATTTTCCCTTTTTAAATTCCCTTTTTCCTTTTCTATTTCAACCATTGCTCCTCATGACCAGATCCAAGAAAATAGATTTCGGTTTCAATCATTTTCGTTCCACAAATACACAAATAACTTTTAAATCAAAACTGTTTCATTACTTCATTTTCTGGAGTTACAATACTTCCCGTCGTTTTTCACAAACCTACTCTAATCTACAGCTCGGGACGAAACACAGAAGCTAAATAAAAGAAGGACGAACGAACAGAAAATAAACCGGTCGCCGGCGAAGACGTCGCCGGCGACTAAACCCCCAGGCACGAACCTCACTGGAGGGAAGGGCGGCTGGGCGTGCACGGCGGTGGTGCACGGCGGGGACCTTCCACGCCCCAGATCCGGACGGCCCCGGTGGCTCTGTCCCGGAGCTGTCGAACGCGCCGGCGAAGGGAGAACGGGCTCGGGAGCGATGGCCGGTCTCGGGAGCGTCGGCCGGACTGGTGAGGAAGACGAAGGAGAAGACGGCGAACTCGAAAAGGATCGGGCCGGAGACGGAGGAGGCAGCGGTGGTGGTTGGACGGAGAAGACCGGTGCTCGGGGAAAGGAAGGGAGGAGGTCGGAGTTGCAGACGGACGGTGAGGGAGAGATCATGGCCGGCGGCGTGGTCGTGGGAGGGCGGCGGCGCGGAGAAGGAGGAAGACGAGGGTGATGGTCGGCTTCGGTTTCAGGAGGGAGAGGAGATGAGAGGGTAATGAGGGCTGCGCACAAAAATGGTGAAGGAAATTAGGGTTTGACCCTTTTATATGGGGAGAAGCTGGGTTGGGCCCAAAACCGGGCCTGACTCTCTCAATGGGCCCAAACCGGCCCATTTTCCAACGGAGCCCAAACAGTTTTTTTTTTTTTTTTTTTTTTTGCACTTGTTTCGAAAACCTACCCTAAGGTTTTAGGATTTTAAATTAATACCCTAATGAAACGAAGCAGGTTTTACAGTAGGGACATACGAGTTGCCCTTGCCTAGTGGGATTATTTTGTAGTTAAATAATTGTTATCATGTACCTACTGCTCGCAGGAATATTTTTTTTCATTATTGACATGGAAGGTTTTAAATTTAATATTATGAATAATAAATTTAGTTTTTATCATGATAATGTTCATTATGCACCTACTTCTCGATTTAAAGGTTTTTATGTTTTGAACATAGAAGACTTTAATGAGAAGTCCCTCTATAACATTGATACAAAAGGGTTTAAGTCTGATGAGACAAACCCTAGATTCCTCTGAAACTGTCGCTTGACTTATATAAATTAGAAACACATATCAAAACTCTAATTCCATGTACTTTTGGATTCTTTTTATAAATAATTTGAAATGTGAGAATCTTGTTTAAATGGGCAAGATGACAAAGACACCTTTTTGGAATTGGTGAGAGAGCTAGTGGCTTATTGGGAATTATACATTCGGATGTATGTGGTCCTTTAAGTACAACTGCTAGAGGAGGATTTCGATACTTCATAATATTCACAGACAGTTTCAGCAAATATGCTTATGTCTATCTAATGAAACATAAATCTGAAATTTTTGGAAAGTTCAAAATTTTCAAGAATGAAGTACAAAGTCAACTTCGCCAAAATATTAAGACACTGCGATTTGATCGAAGTGGTGAATATTTAAGCCAAAAATTCGTAGATCATCTGAAAGATTGTGGATCATTTCTCAATTAACTCCTCCAAAAACACCACAATGGAATGGGTAATCTGAACAGAGAAATCGAACTCTATTGGATATAGTTAGGTCGATGATGAGGAACACTAATCTCCCAATCTCATTTTTGGGGATATGCTCTGGAAACCGCTACATTCATCTTGAACAGAGTACCATCAAAGGCAATAGATAAGACACCATGTGAGAAGTGGACAGGAAAGGTTCCTGGTTTGTCTTTTCTAAAGATATGGGGATATGTAACTTATGTGAACCGTCTAATGACGAATAAGTTAGCCCCGAATCAGAGAAGTGCCTATTTGTAAGATATCCTAAGGAAACCAAAGGATATTACTTCTACAACGCTACGGAGAACAAAGTGTTTGTTGCTCGGAATAAGGTTCTTTTGGAAAGAGAGTTTATTTACAAAGGAAATAGTGGGAGGACTTATGAACTTAGAGAAGTCATAGACCCACAAAGTAGCATTGTGCCTATAATGGTTACTCAAGTACATGAACGAGAGAATGTAGTACCTGAAGTTATACCACAAGTACAAAGGAGGTCTGATAGGACACGTCAAGCCCTTATGAGATATGAGTTTCTCACTTCGGAGAATAATGACATGATAGTTGTGGATCAAGATGAACTCACATCCTACCAAGAGGCCATTGACAAACTGCAGAGATCCATTCATGGATTGAAGCAGGCTCATTAGAGTTGGAATCTTCATTTTTGATGAATAAATCAAAGAGTTTGATTTCATCAAGAACAAAGACGAGCCTTGTGTGTACTAGAAGGCTATTGGGAGAACGATCGTATTCTTAAGTGCTGTATCTAGATCACATACTGCGCATTGAAAATGACATCCCTATCTTGCAAGAAGTTAAGGCATGGTTAAGGAAATGTTTTTCAATGAAAGCCTTAAGCAAAGTTGGCTATGTATTAGGTATCAAAATCAATAGAGATATATCTAAAAAGCTTCTGGTCCTAAGTTGGAGCACTTACATTGACAAGGTGTTGTCAAGGTTTGGTATGAAAGACACAAAAAAAGGGTTTTTGCCAATTTCCCATGGCATTAGTCTCGGCAAGACTCAGTGTCCTATGAACTTGAGGAGCGAGACCGCATGAGTAAGGTCTCATATGCGTCTAATATTGGATTTATCATATATGCGATGTTGTGTGCTAGACCCATTGTGTTGTATGCATTGAGTGCAACGAGCAGATACCAGGTAGTTCCAGGTGAATGTCACTGGACGGTAGTTAAAAGATCCTTAAGTACTTGATAAGGACTAAGGATGCCTTTACAGTGTATGTCGGTCATAAAGGTGATCTAGTTGTAAAGGGTTACACAGATGCTAGCTTCTAGACCAACATAAATTATTTCACATCACAGTCTGGTTATGTGTTTTTGTTTGAATGGAGGTGTGTTCAGCTTGAGAAGCTCGAAGTAGAATACTATTGTTAGCTCTACAACAAAAGTTGAAAACTTAAGCTGCATCGGATGTAGCTAAAGAATCTATTTGGATCCGGCTTTGGAATCATTCATATTATATCAGATCTTGTAAACATGTATTGTGATAACTATGGGGTGATAGCATAGGGAAAGGACCCTAGATCGCACCGGAAATCCAAACACATCCTAAGTCGTTACCATCTCAATTAAGAGATAGGAAACTTTAAGCAACCCCCAGAAAATATTTCCGTAACCGGGAGAGCAGTGAAGGCCCCTAGGATGAGGAGGGATGGGGCCAACATGTGAGTATGTGTGTCACGCCCCAATTTCAGTAAACCGAACTCGGGACGCGAACGTTTTAAAAACCATAAAGCAATGAAACCTGTTTTGGATAAACACTTTAAAAACTCCATTTAATTAATCAAAATAATATTTACAATTGAAAATACGTCCCAACACGTGGACAAAAGTACAAGGTATCCGTCAGTAGAATCAAAAGACAAAACCCGGACTCCGCTCCTAGCTCCACAAGCTTCGAGAGCTCACCTAGTCCGTCCCACAAACAGTACCTGCAGGAAAAGCAGCTAGGGGTGAGCGTTCACTCACCACCACGGATAACAGACTGACTACGGCATAATTAGCAGACAAAGCAAGTAATACCAACAACAACTCAACACCGGGGAACACCATCCCCAACCCAAGTACTCTAACTGAACAAACACCCACTGTTGCCTTCCCTGACCAACTCGACACCCTGACACGCAAAGTAGACCCGACACAACCATTGACGACCTCTTCCAAGGACTCAAAAGAAAGTTACGCAACACCAAACAGCATCACAAGGGAATCACACCCCAAATAAGATCACAAAGGATCGCGAACCAAATAAGATCACAAAGGATCGCAAACCAGCTGCCAAGAACGCCCTCCCGGGACTCTAACCCGTAAGCCAGCCGGAAAATGCTTGCACTTACCGGGACTCTAACCCGTAAGCCAGCCAAAGAATGCGTGCAACTTACCGGGACTCTAACCCGTAAGCCAGCCAAAGTATGCTCACAAACCCAAACCACACACGCGCGGCCATGACCCCTTTATTGGCGGGCGGGCCCCCTACCCCGTCTGAACATGCAGACGCGTGTGCTCGTGGACCCCCGTTTCAGGAAGCGGGCCCCCAACCTCCGGTAACCACAATCACAATCACAATCACAAACACAATCACAAGCAAAATGAACAACCAGTAACAACACAGGTTCAACACTCACAGGCACTCATGGCCACCAAGACACTAACCGTAAAACTCGAACTCAACAGCCCCACAGGCACTCACGGCCTCCCAAGACACACCGACAGTAAGACACGGACTCAACGGCCCCACAGGCACTCACGGCCTCCCAAGAGACCAACCATAAAACACGCTTGCAACTTACCGAGACTCTAACTCGTAAGCCAGCTAAAGAAAGCTTGCAACCCCCCGAGACTCTAACTCGGTAGGCCAGCCAAAGACACCAACCTTAGTACACGGGACCTCAAGGCCACCCAAAACACCAAAGGTAAAGACACGGGTTCAACAACCCCACGGGCACTCATGGCCACCCAAAACTCAACGATAAAACCCGTTTGCAACTTACCGAGACTCTAACTCGTATGCCAGCTAAAACACCAACAGTAAGGTACGGGCTCTCATGGCCACCCAAACACGAATAATAACACGGGCTCTCATGGCCACCCAAGACTCAACAATAATAATACACGGGCTCTCAAGGCCACCCAAGACGCCAAAATAAACAATCAACCTCCGGCTTAACCCAACCCTCCAACAGTCCTAATATCAATAGTTTCACAATCAACCTCCGGGCATGGTCATATGCCTCCAGTACTCCTAATATCAACAAGTTCACAAACAACCTCCGGGCATGGTCATATGCCTCCAGTAAATCAATTAACGCTAAGTTCTCTGCTCCTACGACACTACTAAGTGTCACATGCTTTTCTCATAATCGCTACGATCCCGTATCATGCATTTCTAATAATTACTACGATCCCGTAACATGCCTTTCTAATATTTAAATAAACCTACTCAACCCACGACACCCCGGTGTCACATGCAATTCTACTGTTAACTTTCCCCAGTCAGGGCCGAGATCCAGCTACTTTTCCCTACCTCGTGCGTGTTCTCCCAAAAGCCAAACCACGAGCTCCGGTGATGATCTCGGTCACTCACCCAACTTTCCCTTGCCTCGGTCTGTGGCACGATCTAAAGGAACACAATTTAAAGTCACTAAACAACTCGCAGGAATAAACCGAATACCAATAAACTCGATGCCCAAACTTAACCCCGACAATGTCGATCACTCCCAAACTTCCCAATTACTCGACATTGTCGATAAGGGACCCGTAAAGGCCCGATTCGCCCGAAATGGCGAATCTGCCCGGGTTTTGTTAATTGCCTTCCGGGGCTCCAAAAGCCCCCGTTTTCGTTTCTACGGTCTTAGAATAGTTCAAGGAACCCAAGGTACTTGCCCGAATCGCATTCCGACTCCCGAGTCAATTAAATGACGTTTAAAGTTTCTAAAACCGATAAATTACAACTTCTCCAATTTAATTCCAATTTTCGATTCGGTTAAGGATAAATGGTCCGGTGAACGTTTTAAACCACCCGAACATTAAAACCCGAGCAACCGAGCACGTGGGCCCCACCCACACTACTTGGCCGAGCCCTAGGGTTTAAGGGGAGGCTCGTCCACCATGTGGTGGCTGCTTCCAGCTCCGGCAAGCCACCTCATGGCCGGAGCTCCTCCCGAGCCTCCGGTCACCGGAAAACGTCACTCTTCGCCTCCAACCACCTCCAAAAAGTCTCCAACTATTTCCCAAACTCACTACAACCCTAACCCATAGTTTTATACAAAACCCTAACTTTCCAAAATAATCAAAACGAGAATCGGTTTGGGTATTACCGTAGAGGAGGATGAGGGGAACGGGATTGCTCTTTGCTTCAAGAAGATCCAAGGGCTTGATTCTCCTCAAACCCTAGCTTTCCCTCTCTTCCTTCTTCTTCTTCTTCTTCTCCTTCTCTCTCTAAACTCTCTCTTCTTCTTTCTAATTTAATTAAACTAACAACAAAACCCAATTTCTCTTTCAACCCCTTAATTTCGGCCAACACTCCCATCCACTCATTTTCCCCCCAAAACTAACACCACCACTAATTGGACAAGTGGCAAGGTGGGTCCCACACCTTTTGGAAAATATCTAGTTGATATTTTCCAATCAGTTTCGCGAAAAACGGACGTTTCGGGCCCCGAACGGGCACTTTTCCCAAGAAATTACGAAACTTGGCGGGCTACAAGGAAACGGCTCAACTAAGACCGCTGCGACGACGGCTAAGCTTTTTGGATCCAAAACGGTCCTCGAATGGACCAAAACGTCGCTCGGTTGACTTTTCCAGCGAAAGGTCAACATTTCCCAAATTGACCAGAAAGTTGCCCTGAGTTTCCCGGAACTCACTTTGGTCAATAACGGGGTCAACTTAAGTCCGGTATGACACTCGGGGCCATTTTAGGTTCACTTAAGTGTCAGTCTTAAAAATTTAAATTTTTCCTGTTTTTCGCAGGTTTGACTGCGTTGACCGGGAGTGGTTATTACAATGTGCGCCAGGACTGCGGAGAGGGACCAGATAGTAGCCGGGAGAGGGGACCGGACAATAGCCAAGAGAGGTAGCCGAAACTGAGTCTTGTGGCACGAGGGAGAACGTTTCCTTTGCTTGTAGGGTGCACGACGTTTGCTACAAGAATAGGTTGCGGTGCAGTCGTCGGTGCTCAAGATCCGGCTAGGGCTTCCATGACAAGATCAATGGTTACTCGAACTCCCGTTGGCACCCTAGAGCATGGCGACAACTTCATGGAGGAAGGCGGGGCATCATAGAGGAGGCTAGGGTTGAGAGGTCTCAAACCCTAGCAGAGAAGGAATACCTACCAAAATCTAGATAATTCTTGTGAGTTCTCAAATTTTTTTTTTGAGTTACAAGTGCTAGTACACATCGGGCTTGTTCGTGTGGATACTTGCAGAGGGAGAATCATGTCGGAGGTGTGTCGATCGCAAAGAGTCAGTGGTGTTTTTAATCAAGGGTCCCCGTCTCGAACCAGGCATTGAACTACAAGAGATAACCATTTCTATTCATTTTCTTATCGGTTAATCGAATTACATGGATCCAGCTTTTGGGTTTTGGATTTAATTTTTAATTTCCGTTGCGTTATGTTTGTTGAAACCCAGCAGGTATGTATGTAATTTATTCTCCATATATTGTAGTTTTGTATGTATATATAGATTCATATACAAAATTTGTTGTGTATGTTATATATAGATGCATAAGGATATATATATATATAGGGATGATATCCAGTACAAATCATTCATATTGTGCAAACGACAAACCAATATGAGCCACATGCTGTGCCCAAGATGACGTCATCAGAGCGCACCAGATCTTACCTCGCGCACGGTGGCAATTTCGTAAATAATACGAAATTTGACCGCGTAGCGCGTGTTGACCTCTCGCACAGCACGAATGGTATCAGCGCTCTGTATACTATCAACACTATGTATGGTACCAGTACCGTGTAAGGTAAGATATCAATACCATGTTAGGTAAGCTACTAGCACTTTGCATAGTATCAGCACTCTACATGTGGGTATCAACACTCTGTATGATGGTATCAACACTCTGTTAGGTAAGCTATCAGTGCTTGGTGCACGCATCAGCAGCAAAGCGCACACGTCAGCATCTTATGCGCTCCGATGACGTCAGCGTGCGTATCTTGTGGCTCTCATGCGTTTGTTGTTTTCACAATAAGGGGTTGTTTGTATTTTATACCTATCCTATATATATTTGAGTAAGTACGATCCGTTGTTCCAAGAAGGTGCAGCGGTGTTTATTGACTTTATACTTGACAATTGTTCCAGGAATACTCATTAGTGTCCTTGTAGTAGGTGTTTGAACACTACTCACCACACGGTTCCGGAAATATATATGCACTTGGTAAGGTATGGGATGATGGAAGAATATAATGTTTGGATATTCACAGTGAAAAGGTTCACATGCCTTCGGTAGAGGATCTAATGAGTAGATGCACAAGTTTACACGATAAGGCTTTATCACGTACAAGTATTGTGGTTCCGATTGAAGAACCTCGATATGATACAATAATTATAGACTATATGGAAGATGTGTTTCCATTCCGAGACGACGGAGCAATTGATTAAATCATATAGGATGATGATGCTTGTGATAATGTTGAAGAGTGTGGGGCGCCATAAGCAGCCAACAACTACACTAAATTGTTAAATCAACATAAAAAGTTATTGTACAAAAGGGCAACAAATTGACAATTATCATGGAGTTGATGGCCTTGAAGGAAATATATCTGTTGTCGTGTGAAGCGTTCACTACGTGTTCTGTTTTGCCTAAAGCACTATTCTCGGACGAGAACTATTATCCTTCTTTATTCAAAGAGGCCAAGAACGTGTTGAAGAGTGTTGGGATGAGTTACCAAACAATTCATGCATGTGAAAAAGGTTTTTTCTTATTCGATGGAGAGCGAAAGAAACAGGAAATGTGTGATAAGTGTGGATTATCTCGATACGAAAGCAAGTCAGAATGCGAAAGCCCAAGGCGAAGAAGATTGTTAGATACTTCCCCATCATTCCGCGGTTGCAGAAGTTGTAAAATTCACTATATATTGTAGAGAAAACGCATTGGCATATCAGAAGGATTTTCGACCCAGATAAATTGACACAATCATCTGATGGTGAAGGCTGGAATGATTTCGACAAGACCTGGCCTCGATTTGCCCAAGAAGCAAGCAATGTGCGTCTTGCACTGACAACTAATGGGTTTAGTCCATTTGGTGCAAGTGTTGTGCCTTATAGCGTGTGGCTCATTGTTTTAATGCCTTACAACATGCCCTGATCTCGAGCATGAATAAAGAATTCAACATCTTAACGCTCTTGATATACGGTCTGAAGTCGTTTGGTAAGTGTCTGAACATGTTTATGAGACTATTGATAGATGATATTCAAAAAATTGTGGAACGATGGTGTTGTGACAGTTGATGCATCGATTCAATAACTTTTTAAGATGCGAGTTGCCGTCTTATGGCCCATAAGTGACTTCCCAAGTTTAGGGATGTTGGGGGTCATTCAGACGAAGGGTTACAAGGCTTGCCCGATATGCATTGATGACCTTGAGAGTCATCATAGTCATAATAGGATGTACTACGTAGGATCGCGGAAGGACTTGCCAGATAATCATCCATATTATAAAGATAAAAAAAATTCAGTGGAAAACAAGAGAAAGGTAAATCTCGTCATCCAAAAAAAATGGTCGACAAATATATAAGGAAATTTCAGAGGCACATATTCCCATAGTATCATTGCATAAAAAGTTTAAGACGTGGTTAGTGCAACAGAGGTTGTGTTGGACACATGAGTCGATATTTTGGGAACTCCCATATTGGATATCATTGGGGACAAGACACGCATTGCACGTCATGCACATTGAGAAAAACGTGCGTGACAATCTTGTAGGCACGTTATTCAACTTTCCTGAGAAGACCAATGACGACTTAAAAGCCAGACAAATGTGGGAGATAATTTGTTTGCACAGGGATCTATGGCCTAAAAAGTTTGGGAACAAAAATTTATTACCATATGCAAGCTACACGATTAAGCCTATGAATTGTTGTGAAGTGCTTGGGAAGATTAATGAAATACGTTATCCATCAGGTTATGCAGGAAGCTTGAAGAATAAGATTAGCTTAAAGGATAAGAAGTTTTAAGGTCTTAAGCCTCACGACAATCATGTGTTGCTTCAACTTATTCTTCCGATCATAATACGCCCATATGTGGCGCCACACATGGCAACAGTGATATGTGAGCTTGCAAGTTTCTTTCGGATCCTCTGTTCACAAGAGATATCAAAGAAAAGGGTTTATCCTAGGGGAAACCCTGCTTCCCAACTATGCTTTATCTTTGTTTCCACTTTCCTAACTACGACTTACCTTTGGTGACAATTCCTAACTTTGAACTACGTGCGTTTTACATAGACTCACGAAATCTGTTCAAATTAACAGATTTTTAACCATTTGATCACATGTTTTGCACATGACTGATTTTTTTATCCTATATACCAATTTTACCCTCTCAAACCCTAAATACTAAATCCAATTCTCTAAACCAGTGTGCCTTTCTCTTTAATCCACAACCTCAGCCATGAAAGCATGATGCAAGAAGTCATGCTCAACGAAAGGTTGGTGGAGACACTCGTGGAGCTATAAAGTCGGAGTTGGGTGGTGATTTAGCAGCAGAGTGAGCTCGAGAGCTTTCGTTTCAGCATATTTGAAATTTTGAGAAGTAGCTTTTGTTTATATCGTGACTTGTAAAGGTGAGTGTTGTTTTGAACTACTTATCTTGGTGGATTCAGTTTTATGAATCTTGGAGAAACTTTTGGGTTGTGTTCTTTTTATTATTGTGTAGAGGTGAGGTTTGCTTAAAAAGAGACAATTTGGTTATAGGTTTAGTTTATGAAGCTAAGCGAAATGGTTGAAGAAATTTAATTTAAGAAAGGATCCTCCAAGTGAAATGTTGATGAAGTTGTTTTCAATTCAAATGGGGTGTTTGGATTATGAGAATATGAGAGAAAGAGTAAAGATGACATTCTTTTGAAAATTTGAGTTAGATAGGAGGTCATTTTCAACATTTTGCACCAAAAACTAACAATTATGTTAACTTTAATAGATTTTGTTACTCCGTTTAAAACACAAATAGTTCACAATTTGGAATTGTCACGAAAGGTAAGTCGCAGTTAGGAAAGTGGAAACAAAGCTCAATCATAGTTGGGAAACGGTGTTACCCCTTGATTTTATGCTAGTTAAAGATGATATTTCCTCCACCGTTTCACACTATCATGGTACACTTATGTAAACACCTTCCAGATCAAGTCTTACAAATCGGTTACGTCCATTACTCTTGGATGTTTTCAATGGAAAGGGATTGGGATATTACAAGAAATGGGTGCATAATCACTATTACCCTGAGCGTTGCTGATGAGTGGGGATGACTATGTGCCAAAGCCCTCTTTTAACGTGCATCTGTACACGATCATCAAGCAATAGAATGGATGGTTAAGTACCAATCGATACCATAAGGAGTAGAGGTATTACTCGTATTTTTCTAAAACCTGGGGAAGTGGGTTGTCATTACCACATCCCTGAAAGGGAAAATAAAGGGCAAAACTGTAAAAGTGTTGTTTAAGTGTAGAAAGTAATTAAATCTATATACACGCTACCACCTAAGACACATAACTTTTGATTCACACAAAAAGTCGGTCACGGGTATAAGTAAACATGACTTCCAATTAATGCAAGGTTTGGTTAACGATGAGTAAAAACAATAATGCTTCCCTTATGATCTTAGAACTCTTAAGCTCCTATGTATGCGGTATCATGAAATCAACCAAATACTAGTCATAGGGAGAGGGCACAAGACCATTGCCCGGACCGATATGCGAACCACCAAAATAAGGTGTAGTTCTATGATCTTGAGCAAAGCTCGATCAATCATCGAACGAGAGATAACGACTACAAATGCATGGCACTCTTGCTACAATCTACCACAAGTATAGATAGCTACACCACTCGGCAAATCTACTCGAAAATTAGGTAGAACTAAATAGGGTATCGAATCATGATACTCTAGTACTACACAAGCATGAGCGGACTCTAAATAAATAGTCGAATCTACTTAGCTACGCCTAGTTCAATCAACCTAATGACTGAATGAATCGATCATCAAGGAGAATTAAATAGAGCAACGAATCACGAAGCTCTAATAATACACAAGCCTAAGTAAAACCGAACATGTCACGCCCCAATTTCAGTAAAACCGAACTCAGGACGCGAACGTTTAAATTAATAAAACAAATGAAACCTGTTTTGAATAAACACTTTAAAATCATCACCGTTTGTTCAACAAAATAACATTTACAATTTGAAATATGTCCCAACAAGTGGACAAAAGTATGGTATCTGTCGCTAGACTCAAAAATAAACCCAGAAACCCGCTCCTAGCTCTTCAAGCTCCGGAAGCTCACTTAGTCCAACCTGCGACCGGTACCTGTAGGAAAAGAAGCTAGGGGTGAGCGTTCGCTCACCACCACGGATAACAGACTAACTATGGCATAATTAGCAGACAATGCCGGTAACACCACAACCAAACCCAACACCGGGAATCACTATCCCCAACTCAAGTACTCCGACTAACACGCACATACGGTGACCTTCCTCAACCGACTCGACACTTGGACACGTAAGGTAGACCCGACACAACGATCACTACCTCTTCCAAGGACTCAAAGACCACCACACAACACCCAAGATCACAAAGGATCGCACAACAGACAACATCACAAAGGAGCGCATACCAGCTGCCCAGTAACCTCCCTCACGCCCTTTATCGATCTCATCAGGTCAGGCGATCGACCTGTCGCAATTCATCGACACAAAGTCGGATCAGGCTGTCGACCTATCGAAATTCATCAACACAAAGTCAGATCAGGCTGTCGACCTATCGCAATTCATCGACACCAAGTTGGATCAGGCTGTCGACCTATCACACTCACAACCCCGAACCACACACGTGCGGCCAGGACCCCTTTGTTGTCGGGCGGGCCCCCTACCCCGTCTGAACATGCAGACGCGTGTGATCGAGGACCCCCGTTTCATGAAGCGGGCCCACAACCTCAGGTAACCACAATCACAAACACAAACAAAGTTCAACAAACAGCAACAACGCAAGTTCAGCACTCCACATGCACTCATGGCCAACCAAGACACCAACGGTAAAACACGGACTCAACAACCCCCCAGGCAATCACGGCCTCCCAAGATACACCAACAGTAACTCACGGGCTCAACAACCCCACGGGCACTCACGACCTCTCAAAACCACCAACAATAACTCACGGGCTCAACAACCCCACAGGCACTCACGGCCACTCAAAACCACCAAAAGTAACTCACGGGCTCAACAACCCCACAGGCACTCACGACCACTCAAAACCACCAACAGTAACTCACGGGCTGAACAACCCCACGGGCACTCACGGCCTCCCAAGACACACCAACGGTAAAGACATGGGTTCAACAACCCAACAGGCACTCACGGCCTCCCAAGACACACCCACGGTAAAGACACGGGTTCAACAACCCCACGGGCACTCATGGCCTCCCAAGACACCAACAATAAAGACACGGGTTCAACAACCCCATGGGCACTCATGGCCTCCCAAGAAACCAACAGTAAAACACGGGCTCTCATGACCACCCAAGACACAACAGTAATACGGGCTCTCAAGGCCACCCAAGACACAACAGTAAAACACGGGCTCTCATGGCCACCCAAGACACAACAGTAATACACGGGCTCTCATGGCCACCCAAGACACAAAATAAACAATCAACCTACGGCATAATCAATGCCTCCAACAATCCTAATATCAACAGTTTCACAATCAACCTCCGGGCATGGTCATATACCTCCAGTACTCCTAATATCGCTAACTTCACAATCAACCTCCTTGCATGGTCATATGCCTCCAGTAATTCTAACATCGCTAAGTTCTCTGCTCCTACGACACTACTAAGTGTCACATGCATTTCCAAACTTCGATCACCTACTTAACCCACGACAACCCAAGTGTCACAGGCATTACTAATATTCGATAACCTACTTAACCCACGACACCCAAGTGTCACATGCAATTCTACTGTTAACTTTCCCTAGTCAGGGCCGAGATCCGGCTACTTTTCCCTACCTCGTGCGAGTTCTCCAAAAGCCAACCAACAAGCTCCGGCGTGATCTCAGTCACTCGCCTAGCTTTCCTTTCCCTCGGTCTGCAGCACGATCTAATAAGAACACGAATTTAAAGCACTTTTAAACTCGTAGGAAAGAACTGAAATTCATTAAACTTGACGCCCAAACTTAACCCCGACAATGTCGATCACTCCCAAACTTCCCATATACTCGACATTGTCGATAAAGGACCCGTAAAGGCCCGATTCGCCCGACATGGCGAATCTGCCCGGGTTTTGGAAATGCCCTTCCGAGGCTCCAAAAATTCCCGTTTTCGTTTCTACGGTCTTAGAATAAACCAAGGGTCCCAATGCACTTGATGGAATCGAATTCTGAGTCAATTAATTGACGTTTAAAGTTTCTAAACCCGATAATTACAACTTTCGCATTTTAATTCCAATTTTCGATTCGTTTGTGGATAAATGGTCCGGGGAACATTCTAAACCACCCGAACATAAAACCCGATCACCCGAGCACGTGGGCCCCACCCGGCCCAACTTGGCCGTGGGCCCTAGGGTTTAAATTGGGGCCCGGCCACCATGGTGGTGGCTGGTCCCAGCTCCAGCCAGCCACCCCGTGGCCGGCCGGCCACCACCCACGGTGGCCGGAGCTCCTCCCGAGCTTCCGGTCACCGGAAAACGCCAAATTTCACCTCCAATCGTCTCCAAAACGTCTCTAACAATCCCCAAACCTCAATACAACCTTAAACTAATAGTTTTACACAAACCCTAACTTTCAAATTAATCAAAACGAGAATCGGTTCGGTACTAACCGTAGAGGAGGACGAGGGGAGTTCGATTCTTGCAACGTTGAGACGATCCAATGGTTGATTACGTGCATAGTGCCACAAACCCTATATTCTCTCGATTTTCTCTCTTCTTCTCCTTCTCTCTCTAAAACTCTCTTCTTTTCTAAAAACTAACACATTTTCTTATTTTTTTTCCTTTTTACAAGTGTGGCCGGCCACATGTGGCTTCTCTTCCTTTCCCCCCAAAAACCTAACACCACCATATGTTGGACAAGTGTCAAGGTGGGTCCACACCTTTTGGAAAATATCTACTAGATATTTTCCAATTAGATTCGCGAAATTCGGACGTTTCGGGCCCCGAACGGGCACTTTTTCCAAGAAATTACGAAACTTCACGGGCTACAAGGAAACGACTCAACTAAGACCGCTGCGATGACGATTAAGCTTTTTGGATCCAAAGCGGTCCTCTAATGGACCAAAACGTCGCTCGGTTGACTTTTCCAACAAAAAGTCAACTTTTCCCAAATTGATCAGAAAGTTGCCCTGAGTCCCCAGTAACTCACTTTGGTCAATATCGGGGTCAACTTAAGCCTGGTACGACCCTCGGGGTCAAATTTAGGTTCAATCAAGTGTCTGCTGAAATTTTTTAAATTTTCCTGTTTTCCGCAGATTTGACTGGCGTTGACCGGAAGTGGTTATTACAAAACACCACTGATCAAGATGAGTTCGGTAATCAAGTAGAACCATAGAGTAACGAATAATGAAACTCTGTTGATACACAAGCGTAAGTAAACTCTAAAAAAGTTGACGAATCTACTTAGTTACGCATAGTTCAATCAACCTAATTACTGAACGCCACAATAAATATGGTCATCCGATAATTAAGGAGAACTAAATAGAACATCGAATCATGATATTCTAATAATACACAAGCGTGATAAAATTCTATAAAAGTGAAATCTCGTATCACACTGGATCGAATCATGGATCGATCCAAACATCAATCTACATAGCGCACACAAGAACTAAGGAAAATCCCTAAATCGTTCAGTCGACTTAAACACCCAAGAGAATCGAGAAAGCACATCCTAGCATATTTCTATCTTGTCAATATGAGATCAACACATGTGAATGTGGGAAAACCTAGGTAAGTTCACTAAATGGCCAAAGTTTGCATTTTTACCAACTATAACCTAGAACTTTATATACACCCTAGAGATGAAATAGCTAGCACATGAAATCAGATCTTAAAATCATGAAAAACCGAACACAAAGTAAGATAGTCATGCTTGAACATCATTTAGATTAAATATAGATTATATACCCATATAAGCAAGTGGATGCTATTAAACTCAAAAACCCCCCGAATCATGCAAATAACATCACCGACATCAAATAACCACAAACTCATGCATCAATTTAAAGGAAAACATCATCTACACAATACCCATGACCAAGGATTGAAATCCAAGGTCATGGAGTCCGAATTCTACTCAAACTATCCATAAATCCTAGTTTTACAACAAAATAAAGAAGAGTATAGATTAGAACCGGGATTGGGTTGAAAAAACCAATCAAAAACTCGTCTTGCTTGCAAACCCACCATCTTCAACTCTCCAAAGCTTCAACCTATGAAAATTGAGAAGTTGGAGATGGTGGGAGGTTCATGGAAGCTTGAAACCTCTTTGGATCGTCATAAATATGGCCTTAGATGGTAGAAAATACTCCCAAAATAAAGAACAAAGAAGAAGAAATAAATAACAAGAGAGAGAAGAGAGCAAACAATAAAACTTAAAATTTGATTCACAGAATAAAAAAATCTAATCTCGTCCAAGGTTACTCATGCCTCTTATAGATATATAGGCAAGACAAATAAAATATAAAAAACAAATTGGTTAACTAAAGAAACAAAAAAAACAAGCCAACGAAAACAAACACAAAAGCAAGGTTTACTTCAAAGTTATATTTCTCTGCTAGAGTTTGCGCCTCCAATGGAGGACAAACCTAAGTTTTCAACCCCTCCCCACCACGTCTCACCCCGGCGCTGCCTCCACCTCCCCCGGAGTATGTTCGGTCTCTCCTCTCTGCCGCCATGACGTTCTCCCTATTCATATGCTTTACCTGCTGCTGTTTGGCCTGGGTTAGAGGAGTTTCTCTCTCTACAGGGCGTCCTATCTCGACCTTTTTCGTCGGCAATTCCTCGAATATACTCACCTCATTGGCCTCCACAAATGCATGTGAACAGATTACAGTTTCGCACCCTTATTTTATGTACCTATTGCAGATTGAAAAGTTTCTCAAACATTTCAATGACGTTGTTTCTCCTATCTTCAAGTACTCGTCCAATCCATCAGCTGCAATTCCATAACATAACTGCCTAATGGTCGTAGTACATTTTTGATAAGGAGATAAGGAAACTTTAACCACAACATCCAACCTTGTCGTGAAATACGCATCGTGATTCTCCAATGCCTGAACAATTCGGAGGAACACAACCTTCGGTATTCTGAAGTGACAGCGGAACTGCACCTCCGTGTACACAGGGTTCGTGTTGAAGTAGTCGATCATTAAACGTTCGTTTGCGGCTTCCGGGTCACGTGCAATTTACTTTCGCTTACGTGATGGAGAATCGACCAATGCATCATCTAACAACCCGTCACTGAAGTCGATGGGCATGCATTCTTTGAGTATTTCGTCCAAAATGACATCCAAATCCAAATCGCTGGGTAGGTAATTGGCCATTTTGACGAACAAATTTGTGAGAACAAGAATGCGATAGGGGAAGATGGTTTGTAAGATGAAGATGATTTGTGATTTTGATTTGAATCATACATGTATTTATAATGTATTAGAGATAATAGCATTTTTTTTTGTTATTTTCAAAATCCTTTATAGTTTGTCAAGAACTGTACATAGGGCAATTGGAATTCTAGCCGTTGTCGTCGGCGCTGAGTGCTGGCCCAGTCACTGGTCCCCGCTAGCTCAACGCCTGCTTGTCGCCGATGATTTCTCCCCACCAACACCTCTCCGCCAAATCCCAGCCCACCACCGTGGATACTCTAAATGGCTTGAGTTGTATCCGAGTAACATAAATTATTATTAAGTTGTCTTGGTGGTTGAGAAGAGTGGAGTAAAGATTTAAAACTGCGTTCCCAAGGACCGTTTAGGGTGTGGTAGTGATCCTGATCCATGCATGGTTGTATTGAGCTACACCTACCACATAGGAATATTCTCTATATAGAACCCGGCGGGTCTCCCCCTATAGAGGAGCAGCTATATATAAGCGATGGTATGATATCATTTTTGACATATCAATATTCGAGTTGGAGTTAGTTCCAATGACACCTCATTTTGTCATCTTCCCATTCATGGCCCATGGCCACACCCTTCCATTACTAGACCTCTCCAAGGCTCTCTCTCGTCGCCATGTCAACGTCACCGTCGTCACCACACCGGCCAACGCCCACTCTATTTCCAATTACTTGTCGCCCGACCGAAACCTCAACATATCCGTCGCCGAAATCTCTTTCCCCTCTAGCGCCGCCGACCTCCCGGACGGCTGCGAGAACACCTCCCACCTGCCTTCCATGGACTCTTACCTCCCTTTCCTCCTCGCAACCAGACAGCTCCGGCGACCCTTTGAAGACCTTCTGGCCGCCATGTCTGATTCCGATACTCCACCCGTCTGCGTCACCTCGGACTTCTACTTTGGCTGGACGTCGGCGGCGTGCACCAGGTTCGGTGTTCCCAGGCTCGTGTTCCATGGCATGGGGGTGGCGTCCATGGCCATATGCAAGACAGTGGTCGTGCACGCGCCACACAACAAGTCCAGTTCGGATCTCGACCCTCTTGACCTTCCTGGCCTGGAGCTTCCCTTTGCTCTCACGGCGGCGGACCTCCCGGAAATGCTCCTCTCAGTCGTTAAGGACGATGGCGACGACCCGTATGTCCAGTTCATGAAGGAGGCGGGCGAGGGTGAATTCAACTACTGGGGGAGCGTCGTGAATAGTTTCACGGATCTAGAGGGAAGTTACGTCACGTCTTTAGAATTATTCTATGCGGACGGGACTAAAGCTTGGTGCATAGGCCCTCTTTCTCTCTACGAAACCAGCAACTAAAATGTTGGAAAATGTTGACCTCGAGATTTTATATTTGGAAAACGATAAATACCACTTATTACAAGATGTGACCTCGAGATTTTATATTTGGAAAATGTTGTAAAATATTTTACTGCAAATAAAATAAAAAATATATTTCTCGATGTATACGATCATGTTATTATTCATCAATTGTTCTCACATTCGATTTCTCGACCGAGTCTTGATCATATTCATAGCAAAAAGTACTCTCTCTATAGTTGCAGTAGCAACTAGTAAGATCAATATAAATATAATCAACAAATAAACTAATTGACACACATAACTTTTTATTGTCAATATCATATTTAAAACAAAAACACCAATATCTTTTATATTTTTAAAATCTTCGGTTGAATGTATATCTATAATGTAAATTGACGTGGATAACATCTCTACCCAGGATAATATTGTAGAGAACCAAACTCAAAACTTGAGTTGACATCTCAAACTCTAAACAACACCTTAAATCGAAGTAAATTTTCATGGACTAATTATAATTAGAAAACTAGAATAAAAATAGAAATATAAAAAAATTATAAATTAATATAAAAATATACAAATACATCTTTATTTAGGGTATATAAGTTCTATTTAGGATATATATATATATATATATAGGAGAGCAATCAGGTGCGAACCATGAGTTACGATGCGAACATGCGAACTCAACCAGATTGCACCATGTGTCGCGCTCAGAAAATGCCACCTTTTTTTTATAATCAAGTTTATTAATTCGATTTTTCCCGTTTCGTTTCAACTCCGATTTCATTTTTTCTTGTGCCAATATTCTTATTTTTTCAAGAGCTTTCTAACAAGTAGTGGATTGCATATATTTTTGTGTTTTTGAATAAGTGTGTGGATGTGTGAATATGAGTGCGAAAAGTGTGATGTGTTTTGCAAATTTAGTGTATGGTTTGCGGATTTAGTGTATATGGTTTGCGGATTTAGTGTATATGGTTTGCGAATTTAGTTTGTTTTGCAAATTTAGTGTATATGGTTTGCGGATTTAGTTTATATGGTTTGCGGATTTAGTGTATATGGTTTGCGAATTTAGTGTATATGGTTTGCGAATTTAGTGTGATGTGTTTTGCGAATTTAGTGTATATGGTTTGCGAATTTAGTGTATATGGTTTGTGAATTTAGTGTTATTTATAGTGTGTCCATATATATATTATATGTGTGTTGCTCAAAATTGTATCTTTATTGATTCAGTGCTCTCAGTGCTGTTGCATCTCCAAATGTCAAAGTGCTTGTAGTTGGCAACCCCTATAACACCAAGTCAGTTACTTAAATCATCATATTAATTGTCTAATATCATATATAAATATATATACTATATTATGCTGATTTGTAATATCTTCATCTTCTTGATGTTCAGTGCATTGATTTGTTTGAAAAATGCTCCCAACATACCAGCAAAGAACTTCCATGCCTTGACTCGATTAGATGAGAATAGAGAAAAATGTCCCTATTCACTAAATTCGCAAACCATATACACTAAATTCGCAAACCATATACACTAAATCCGGAAACCATATACACTAAATCCGCAAACCATATACACTAAATTTGCAAAACACACTAAATTCGCAAACCATATATACTAAATCCGCAAACCATATACACTAAATCTGCAAACCATATACACTAAATCCGCAAACCATATACACTAAATTTGCAAAACACATCACACTTTTTCGCACTCATATTCACACATCCACACACGTTTTCAAAAAACACATCAAAATATATAATCCACTACTTGTTAGAAAGCTCTTGAAAAAATAAGAATATTGGCGCAAAAAAAATTAAATCGGAGTTGAAACGAAGCGGAAAAATTAAATTAATAAACTTGGTGGAAAAAAAAAGATGAGCATTTCTAAGCGCGACACGTGTCATATTGTTGTTGAGTTCGCAAATTAGCATTTTAAGAGGGGTTCGCACCTGATTGATTCCCTATATATATATATATATATATATATTAAAAATATCACACACGGTAATACTTTAAAAAAATATGTAAACATTTATTTAACCTAAATAAGACCTATTTAAGAAATATTATAAATATCACACACGGTAATACTTTTAAAAAATATGTAAACATTTATTTAACCTAAATAAGACCTATTTAAGAAATAAAGGGGGGACACATTTATTTAAACTTTCAGATTTTTCAATCCGCCTATGGCTCTGGTCCTAACGCCTGATCTATATATGCATTTATGGATATAGAGGAGCAGCTGCAGCTATATATAATCGATGGCACCATATCATTTTTGACACACCAATATTGTTCGAGTTATAGTTCCAATGACACCTCATTTTGTCATCTTCCCATTTATGGCCCATGGCCACACCCTTCCATTAGGCTCTCTCGCCGCCATGTCAACGTCACCGTCGTCACCACACCGGCCAACGCCCACTCTATTTCCAATTACTTGTCGCCCGACCGAAACCCCAACATATCCGTCGCCGAAATCCCTTTCCCCTCTAGCGCCGCCGACCTCCCGGACGGCTGCGAGAACACCTCCCACCTGCCTTCCATGGACTCTTACCTCCCTTTCCTCCTCGCAACCAGACAGCTCCGGCGACCCTTTGAAGACCTTCTGGCCGCCATGTCTGATTCCGGTACTCCACCCGTCTGCGTCATCTCGAACTTCTACTTTGGCTGGACGTCGGCGGCGTGCACCAGGTTCGGTGTTCCCAGGCTCGTGTTCCATGGCATGGGGGTGGCGTCCATGGCCATATGCAAGACAATGGTCGTGCCCCCGCCGCACAACAAGTCCAGTTCGGATCTCGACCCTCTTGACCTGCCTGGCCTGGAGCTTCCCTTTGCTCTCACGGTGGCGGACCTCCCGGAGATGCTCCTCTCAGCCGTTAAGGATGATGGCGACGACCAGTATGTCCAGTTCATGAAGGAGGCGGGCGAGGGTGAATTCAACTGCTGGGGGAGCGTCATGAATAGTTTCTTGGATCTAGAGGGAAGTTAGAATCATTCTATGCGGACGGGACTAAAGCTTGGTACATATGCCCTCTTTCTCTCTACGAAACCAACGACGAATCTGAGTCAAAGATTAAAGTTAACAAAGAGTGCATGGTTCTAGAGTGGCTGACAACTTTAGGGACGTCAGCCAACGTGATCTACGTGGCATTCGGAACCCATGTCCACATATCGGACGCTCAGCTCGACGAGGTGGCCCACGACTTGGTAGAGAGTGGGTTCGGGTTTGTTTTTGTAGCGAGATCAAGCACGTGGTGGGCGCCGGAGAGCACCGAAGAATGGGTGGACCAGCGAGCGGTGTTGTCACACCAGGCCGTAGGAGGGTTTGTGAGTCACTGTGGATGGAACTCGGTGCTGGAGAGTTTATCGGCCGGCGTGCCGATCCTGGCGTGGCCGATGATTGCGGAGCAGTCCTTGAATGCCAAGTTTGTGGTGGACGGGGTGGAGCTTGCTTGGAATAGTGGAGAGGGTCAAGAGTGGTCAAGTAATAATATCGAGGGAGACGATATGTGAAAGGGTGAGAGAGCTAATGGGAGGAGCCAAGGGGAGAGAGGTCAGGGACAGAGCTCGTGCCTTGGGACAGTTGGCCACCAGGGAGTTTCTAAACGATGGCTCATCTAACCGAACTCTAAACCAGTTGATTGCTCAACTTTCCTAGTCTCATTAATTACAGGGACCATGGTTATGTTATGTATCGCAGTTTTTAACTAATTGTCAACTTTCTTTATCTGTAATGACTAATGAATTATAATTAATAATTCTATGTTTTTCCATGGATCTTAATCTTTTTGACTCAAAGTTTTCAACGGGAATTAACTAGCCAAAATTTGTTTGCTTCACTTCCTCTCGGATTAGGCCAACACATTTTCACTAATTAATGGGAAGATTTGTTTTTGGTACACTTTTTGGATCCAAAAAATTACATCAAGATATGCCGTCGATAATTGGTAAACATAAAAAAAATAAACGTTTAAAATGTATAATTTTTTTTTGAGAAGAACAATATTACTGAAAAAAGAGATAGGTTGACGAGTACATAATTGTACCCATCTTACAGGATAGAACCCAACTAAATAACAGAAAGCAATAACATAAAGTAAAAGTTGCTCGATGCTTAGGGGCGGTTGAAGGGGGATATCTGCGGTAGCATCCAGTGGAACCCTGGATACCGATACATCATGCTTCTACCAAATGACACTGGCCGAGCCAGCCGAGTGAGAGGGGAACACTGGTGGACTGCCATGTCCCTCGGTGAGTCAGCGTGCGTCGTCCTCCCTTGACTGATAATGTTAGGGCTCCTGAACGCGGGAATGTTGACACCGGACTGGTAGGGGAGACTAAAAACGATTGTCGATGGTACCCTCGCCATCTATCAGCCAAGAAGGGGTTACAATCGACCACCCCCTTCCTGGACCTCCTCGGACTCATTCCTGGAGGCGGGGGTGCTTGCGCCCACCCGCCGCTGCTGCATTTGAGCCTCCATCCGATGCCGTTGAACCTCCTGATTCCTCCGTCTCCTCCTCTCGGCCTTGTCCCCCCAGGTATTCGACTGTCGCTAATTTTCCTAGTCCCCAGCAATTCCATGACAAGAAACGCATACTTGACGTGGACCTCTGGAAATCTCGGACCACACCCGCAACTCTGCCTCTGATACAGAATTTCCTGTCCAACCCCCCGAGACCGCAGTCCACTCTTCTCTGATTGGACCAGTCGATCTAGACGGCAACCTCAGACCTCTCTTCTCCGATTGGATCAGGAAACCCAATTAGCCCGCCCCGGCTCCCCAGATCCGATCACTACCGGACGTACCCGGGTACACAACCAACCACGCCGCAGACGAACCTCGCCGGTCGTGGGGAAACAAGGGATAAACTCCCGAAGCAACGTGCCTCCTTCCTTCCCATCCACACCCAGCCAGATTAAGATGAAAGAAGGCGCAGGAAACAACCACGTACCTCTTCCCTCACCAGCCGTAGCCGATATCCAGTCGCACTCGCCGGCCCACGCGTTCACTCCACCATCCCTAAGCATGAATACTGCTGCAAAACAGAGAAACAAAGCCATGGCCTTGACTATGGCCATGGCCAAAAAGTTTCTGCTCCGTGCGGCGCTAGAGAACTATGGCTCAATTACCCTATTCTCGGATCTTTAAAGTTGTATTTTTTAAAATGTATAATTATTATGTAACTAAAAATGTTAGTTTTTTAAAATTACAATTCAAGTGTAAATATATAATTTTAATCCAAATGTAACCGACTCTTTACATCTCGGGAGTTAAATAGTTCAACGTCCTACAAGTGTGTGTAATTAACATATATATTTGATAATGTTAATTAAATATCTCTTTTATTCACTATTTTGTATAAGGTATCGGAAGGGAACTACTGTTCATTTTTTCTCAACTCGCTACAATGTTGAGGATGAACTTTTGAAGCTCGTGTTCAATCTTCTTGGTTACTGTTCGGAACTGGATCAGAACTTCATTGGTGTTGTGTTCAGGGCGATCTTGGCCGATCATCGGACCACCGTGGAGTGTTACAATGGTGTCTTCATCTACTGGCGGCCCGTCGCCTGGTTTTGAAGGATTGAGAGAAGAATCACTGGACAAGGAAGCGGGTTCTGAAGGCGTGAGGGATGGACTGAGAAGACTCAATTCTGTGGTGGTTTCTTCCCAAAACCAGAGTCGAGGGGGGTCTGTGGATACAAGAGATCGCAAAATTTTGTATATAATCTTCCACCAAAGACCTCCATCATGTGGTTGAAAAACTTGTTTTTAGAGTGTGGAGAGATTACGAGGGTAGAGACTCCGTCGAGACCCAATCTGAAAGAGAAGTGGTTTGGGTTTATCAATTTCAAATCGGTGGAAGGGGCACACAAGGGTTTGGAGGTCTTCAATGGTTTCGTTTTGAAAGGGTTCAAACTCTTTGTGGCTCGCGCTAGGAGTCGGAACTCGGAGAACAAAGCATTCAAAAGCTCACTTCCCCGTAGGCCGATGGAAACTCGGCTAGATGAACTCAACTTCAGCAGTTCCAGGGCACGGTAGTGGAGGCGCATCGGGAGTGGATTAACGGTGGACATCTGGCCTAGTTACACAAGAACCATTCACCAGAGGAGATCATGGAGGAAATCAAACTGGAAAGAGGTGTGGACATCATTGTTAGAGCATTGGGAAATAGAGTGGTCTTGGTGTATTTTCCAGATCAAGAGGTGGAGGAAGAGGCTCTTATCCAAGATAAGTGCTGGTTAAGCTATTGGATGATCTTGTTGTCGGATAAAAATCATCTCAGCTTTCAAGGAGGGAAGTTTCTTGGGTTGCACTCCATGGCATTCCCATTTTGGGTTGGTGCAAAGAAAGTTTTGAGGCTGCTACTGCTGGGTTGGGAACTTTTGTGTGTACTCACCCCACTTCTATTTTGGGAACGAATATGGAAGCTGCTTTTGTACTCATCCATTCGCAAGAGTACCTGAAGGTGTTTAAAGATGCTGAGTTAATGTTGGAAGGACAGAGCTATAAATTCTTTGTTACCTCTGTTGACATTTCTGTTGTACCTACCAGTCTTTATAACACAAATTCCTTTGGGGTGTCCTCATCTTCTTCTAAGTCGGATAAGTCAGAAGATCGTCTATCCTCTGAGTTCAACATCACTCTTACTAAAGAAGGGACCATTACCAAATCTACCGAATTAAATGGAGACACCATTGATATTAATGTACTTGCTAGACAGTCACTTGTTGGGAAGAATCATGACTTGGACTTTCCTCGATTAAATATTGGAAATAATTTGTTTGATGCATGGACCTCTGCTACTCCAGAAGGAACCCCTCTCACCTTCAAAGAGGCTCTCATTGCTCCAAATTTGATTGAGGAAGAACTCACTGGGTTTCTTGCAACTATTCCGGCGCCGGTCTTGGAATTGACAGGGGGTCCTGTACTAGTTGGGGATGTCGGGCCTGTGATAGGGCAACAAGGACTGGATCTTACATTGGAAGCTACCCACATTAATGAAACAAATCAAAGTACACCTGTTGTGAAGGATTTGGGGCCCAGGCTGCAAACTCCTGCTTTCAAATGTGCAAATTTGGAGGGAAGGATTATTTCAAAATTTTCACCAATTAGTGCTAATGTGCCATGTCAAAATCCTACTTTGAAGGGTAAAAATATTATAAAGAAGAAAGATAAATTTGTTGCTTATAACACCAGGTCAAGAACAAAGGTGCAACTTCCAAGCATTGGTGGAACTGTAGTGGACAATGGAGTTAGAAAGAACCCTCAATCCTTTAATCGTGGGGGAGCTGGTACTTTGGAATATTGTAAAGCTTTAGGATTGAAAGCTTACATTGCTGATGAGTTAGTGGCTGAGCAATTTGATAATCTTGAAAACGAAGTCAATCAAACAGTGGAATTGGATGCAGACTCAGATGATAATTACTGTGACCTTGATGAACTGGATAAAGGTTTAGTGGAGGGATCTGGTATAAGCTCTCTCCCTACTCAAAGACTATCTTCTTCATGAGAATTCTCTCATGGAATATGAGAGGGGCCTCTTCTAGACAGAAGAGGAAAGCATTGAGGAATGTTTGTTCTAAGCTACATCTTTCAATGGTACTTTTACAAGAGACTAAGGTAGAGACTATTCCTGATTACTTCTTAGATAGGTCAGGGTTATCCCTGGAGTGGGAATTGATTGCCATCCCTGCCATTGGCAATTCTGGAGGGGTGATGACTCTTTGGAATAAGGTGATATTTGAGATACATTCATCTCTTGCAGATGATCATGCATTGTTTTGGTCTGGTTGTTACATACCTTTGAATTGTTGCATCACCATAGTTAATGTATACGCTCCATGTATTGTGGCTGCTAGAGCTTGTTTATGGATTGATATTTGTCACAAAGCTATAAATTTCACCTCCTTATATTGTAGCTGGTGACTTTAATGCAATCCTTGATGCATATGAGAAAACTGGGCATGTACATTCTGTTACAAGCATCATAGACTTCCAAGGCTTCCTATTGATCTCATTCTTGCAGGTGGGAGTTTTCCATGGTTTGACACTGGGTCCAGGGCTTCTAGACTTGACAGATTTCTGGTTTCTCCCCAACTATTGTCTACTTTTAACAACCTTTCACAGTCTTGCCAACCAAGGGCAATCTCAGATCATTGTCCTATCCTTCTTTGCAATCCTATGGAAGACTGGGGTCCCAGACCTTTTAAATTTATCAATGCTTGGATTGAACACCCTTCCTTCTTAGCATATACAAAGGAATGCGGGGAGTCCATCCAAGTATCTGGGTCTGCAGCTTATATCTTGTGGTTTAAACTCAAGGCTTTAAAGCTTTTCTATAAGACTTGGAACTACAATGTTTTTGGATGGCTTGATATGGATATTGAGACACTCAAGACATAGATTCATGCACTAGACTGTTTATTGGAATCCAGACAACTCACTCCACAAGAGATCTCAATAAGGGCTCTACACAATGCCAGGTTGATTCAGAAGTTTAAACTACAGTCCAAATTGTGGAGCCAAAAGACAAGGCATAGGTGGTCCAGAGAAGGTGGCAGGTGCACAAAGTTCTATCATTTGATTGCCAATTATAATTACTCTAGGAAGAAGATATCTCAAATCTCTGAGAATGGGGTTATATTTACTTCTCCCCTAGATATTAAATTGGTGGCCAAGCAACATTTGGCCTTGAGGTTTGAAACTTCTTCTGCAGTGTGTATTGATCTCTCAACTCTGCCTTTCTCTTCACTCGATTATATACAAGCACAAAGATTGGAGGAGCCCTTCACTGAAGCTGAAATCATTAAGGCTATTAAGGCCTGCAAAGGGGACAAAGCCCCTGGTCCTGATGGATTCACAATGAGATTTTATCAAGTGTGTTGGGTTCTTCTTAAACCTGAGATCTTTGCCTTATTACATACTTTTCATCAGGGTGAACTGCTGGGTAAAGGCATAATTTCTTCTTTTTATAACTCTTATTCCTAAGAACATCTCTCCCTTGACATTTGATGACTTCAGACCTATCAGTCTGATCACTAGTTCTTACAAAATTATCTCAAAAGTGCTGGCTGCTAGATTAAAAACAATGATGAATCATCTGGTAAATGATGTTCAGTCTGGTTTCATTGCTGGGAGACAAATTCTGGATGGAGTTCTTATTGCTAGTGATCTCATTCACTCTATTAAAAGATCAGGTCAGGAAGTAATAGTGTTTAAAGTGGACTTTGAGAAGGCTTATGACCATGTAGATTGAGGAGCTCTCTTGAATGTATTGACGATCATGGGGTTTGGGGACAAATGGATATCTTGGATAGAGGTGTGTATTAAGGCCTGGGCTTCCATCCTCATCAATGGCTCACCATCACAAGACTTTCCATTGTCTAGAGGCCTTAGACAAGGATGCTCTTTATCCCCTCTATTGTTTGCATTATTGGTTGAAGGTTTGAATCAGTTGATGAACAAATGGATACAATATGAGATGTTTTCTGGTGTGAAATGTAATGAGCAAGGCCCTAAGATCTCTCACCTTCAGTTTGCTGATGACACCTTGATCTTCATCAAGGCTGGGATTCAACAATGTATAAATCTTAAACACACACTCAACTGTCTACAAAGAGCAAATGGACTAAAGATCAACTACCAAAAGTCCAAAGTATTGGTTTTAAATCCTAACTTAGTGTCTATGGAGGAAATCTCTAAAATTTTGGGGTGCTCAGCTGTGGAGCTTCCATTTGAGTATCTTGGCTTTATGTTGGGAGCTAATCCTATGAGGAAAAGTACTTGGGAACCTGTGATCCAGAAGTTCAAAAAGAAACTAAGCCCGTGGCAAGACAAAGCAAGATCATTTGGTGGCAGAATTACATTAATCAAGTCTTCCCTTTCATCACTTCCTTTGTATTACATGTCATTATTCAAGGCTCCCAAAGGTGTGATCTCAGAAATGGAAAAGTGGCAGAGGAGGTTCTTATGGAATGGCTCTGTCTCAAAGAAGGTTTTGCATAAAGTTAAATGGAATCTGATTTGCAGACCAAAGTGTGCAGGTGGCTTGGGGATAAAAAATTTACACATCATGAATAAAGCTTTGTTAGCCAGGTGGTGGTGGAGATTTGCTTTGGAGGCTGACTCTTTGTGGAAAAAATTATTGTGTGCCAAATATGGGTGGGATTGTAGTGCTTGAGACCTCAATAAGTTATTGATGCATAATGGTGAATGTTTTCTCAAACATGTTGAATCCTTGCTTACTTGTCCAAGATTTGCTGATGGATTTGGGGCTGTGGGAATTCAGTGGTCTGTTTTGTCAGAGAATAGAGTATTATTTTGGGAGGATAAGTGGCTGACTGACACCCCTCTTAAATTTGCCTTCCAGAGATTATATCATCTAAGTGTTAATAAAAATACCTTAGTATCTACTTGCTGGTCTGAAGGAGATCGGATACTAATTTTTAGGAGAGATCTCAAGGGATGGGAGATGGACCAATTTTTTAATCTGTGTGATTTAATGGACAACTTTAATGGGCTCTCTCAGGGGGATGACAAACATGACTGGATACTAGATCAGAGGGGTTTCTCTGTGCATAAGATGTATGAAGCTCTTGATGATGTTATGCCTCCTCTGTTAGATTGGCCTGCTCTTCTTTGGGCCCCAATCCTTCCTCCAAAAGTGGCTGCCTTCTCTTGGCTAATGTGTATGCAAGGAGTCCCAACCAAGTATTTTTCACTGGCTAGAGGTCTTTATTCAGGTAATATCTGGTGTGCACTATGTAATGAAGAACCTAAAGTCCTGGATCACCTCTTTTTTAGGGTGTGAATTCTCTGCAGCCGTTTGGAATTTATGCTTGGATTGGTGGAGAATTGGAACAGCCTTTCCAGATAATATTTTGGACTGGTTTATATCTTGGAACCAGTTGGTTATGGGTAAGAACATGAAACACTGGTCTTTTCTCTCCTCAATCATCATTTGGAGAATTTGGGTGTGTAGGAATGAGGTTCTCTTTAATAAAAAGTTGCTGCATATTGATCATACCTTTCAACAAATTCAGAGTGATGCTTATCAACTTCTCTGGGCCAGATTCAAGGGGGATCACTCTTTCTCCTTCTTGTCCTGGATTGGGAACCCTCAAGGTTGTTTTGGTACAAGGAGGTCTTCAGGGTCATAATTTGATGTTGTTCGCTGGTGGACTTGAATTACTTTTTTCTTGTTGATTCGTAATTCTGAGGGACTATTTTTGGTTATAACTGTCTTTATTTGGGGCTTTAGAAAGGGTAGGAGGGTGGTTTGGGACTGATGTGAGTTTGGTAAGGATCATAAATTGCTAAAGACTGTTACTGGTGAATCTGAATTTTGAGTGTGGGATTATGCTCCTAAGAAGGCTTTGTTGGCCTTTTCTTAGTAGTTGGAATAAGGGTAGATCAACATTAGGTTTGAGAGTGTTTGTTGGTTGTCTACTTGGTAGCTGTTTTTCCTCTAGTTTCTCATCAGTTGGGGGCTTTGTTTTTTGGGGGTGTTGACTGTTTGGTTGGTGGAATTGCTATTTCTTTTCTTCCTTTTTAGGGTGCTGAGTTTTTTGGTCTGCATAATTCTGATACCAGTGGAGGTCCTTCACTTACTTCACCTGTGTGCTCGGATGGGTTTTGGTGGAAAAATGGGTTTGCTGTGATGCTCGGATGGGTTGTGGATGAGAATTGTGTTTGCTTGTACATCAAGTATTGGTGGGTTTTGTGGGTAGAAGGATAGGTTGTCACATTTGTTTTTTGTTGTAATGGTTTCTGATTTACTTTGGTTTCTTGTGACCCAAAGATGCTTCTTGGGATTGGGTTAGTACACGTTTGTATTGTATTTGCGAGGGAACCTTCCCTTGGCCATATCCTTCAATTCGAAGGGTTGGTCTTTTAATTAAAAAATTTGCTGAACAAAAAAAACATATATATTTGATATTTTATCATTATTTTAAAAAAAGGAATTAGATTTTATAAAAAAAAGGAGTATTAGATTTTCAAGAGAAGTGTTGAAAATTTCAGCCCCAAAACAATGTAAAAACTGTAATAAAATCTTGTTCATAACAAGACTCAAACCTAGGAAACTAAACGAGCTAACATAACTTTTACCATTAGACTAGATACTCATATATTTAGGGTATGCCATGGCATACCCTAAACCTAGCTAGTTACGCCTATGGTTTTGGAATGCTACCTTCTGATAGTTCCCACTCGGTAGCAAAGGAAAAAGTTCTAACCTTAGTTTGAAGGAACTATGATTCAGTTTTCGAGAATGAGTTAGTCTTTCAACCTGTCCATCGCTGGTCAGGATTGTAAGTTCCTTCTGCAACTCATCATCCCATAGTGACTACTCTAGGGAATTAGCAAATCATTCACAAATTCTCGACTGTGTGGTAGTTTCTTCCATACATAGAGCCACGACTATGGCTTGGCACTACAGGAGGAAATGACTTCGCCAACGGATTAAATACATATGTTGGTAAAGTTTGGTCACTTTACCAACTGATTCCACATTCGTATGTAAAGGCCAACAGATATAATATCTGGGTCCCAAGTATTTGTATCCGTGGGTAAAGTGAGGACTTGCCCAACAAATATGATATCCAAGTCTCAAGTAATTTGTATCCGTGGTAAAGTATTGACTTGCCCAACAGATATAGTATTCGAGTCACAAGTATTTTATATATGTGGGCAAAGTGAGACGGTGTGCAATCTTCATATGAACTTATTTTTCTTATTCCCGTGAACATATGTACACAAAACATAAAGTTGTAGTCCATGTATAAACAGAATAACGCACAATACATACATATAACTTTCGAAATATTAAGTTATTTGTACCCATCATCAATCATGTTTTAGTTTGAACATAACACACAAGCATAACATAATAGATTTAAGAATCACGAAGGCTTGCAGTAATACACTCGTGCATTGCTTTGTCTTCTTCCATCATTTCAACATAATGCTTAAACCACACTGGCTCCTCTACAGGTTGAGTGTCACGCCCCAATTTCAGTAAAACCGAGCTAGGGACGCGAACATTCAAAACAATAAAACCTTTGAAAACCTTTTCCATAAATCACTTTAAAATCACCATTTGTTCAACAAAATAAACATTTACAACTTAACAAAAATACGTCCCAACAAGTGGAAAAAATACAAGGTATCCGTCACTAGACTCAAAAGTAAAACCCGGACTCCGCTCCTAGCTCCTCAAGCTTCGAGAGCTCACCTAGTCCGTCCTGTGATCAGTACCTGCAGGAAAAGCAGCTAGGGGTGAGCGTTCGCTCACCACCACAGATAACAGACTGACTACGGCATAATTAGCAGAGAATGCCAGTAACACCAACCACAAAACTCAACACCGGGGATCACTATCCCCAACTCAAGTACTCCGACTTACACACACCCACAGTTACTTTCCTCAACCGACTCAACACTCTGACACACAATGTAGACCTGACACAAAGATCACGACCTTTTCCAAGGACTCAAAAGACCACCACGCAACACCCAAGATCACAAAGGATAGCACACCAAACAAGATCACAAAGTATCGCATACCAGCTGCTCAGTAAGCTCCCTCACTCACGCGCTTTGCCGAACCACTCAGGCCAGGCGGTCGACCTGTCTTAGTAACTTCTCTAACTCACGCGCTTTGCCGAACCACTCAGGCCAGGCGGTCGACCTGTCTCAGTAACCTCTCTCACTCACGCGCTTTGCCGAACCACTCAGGCCAGGCGGTCGACCTGTATCAGTAACCTCTCTCACTCACGCGCTTCCCCGACACAAAGTCGGGCCAGGCGGTCGACCTGTCTCAGTAACCTCTCTCACTCAGGTAACCACAATCACAATCACAAGCAAGTTCAATAAACAGCAACAACACAGGTTCAACACTCCACAGGCACTCATGGCCACACAAGACACCAACAGTAAAACACGGACTCAACAACCCCACGGGCACTCACGGCCTCCCAAGACACACCAACAGTAACTCACGGGCTCAACAACCCCACGGGCACTCACGGCCACCCAAAACACACCAACAGTAAAACACGGGCTCTCAACAACCCCACGGGCACTCATGGCCACCCAAGACTCCAATAGTAAAACACGGGCTCTCAACAACCCCACGGGAACTCATGGCCACCCAAGACTCCAACAGTAAAACATGGGCTCTCATGGCCACCCAAGACACAATCAGTAAAGTACGGGCTCTCATGGCCACCCAAGACACAAATTACACAAACAACCTCTGGGCATAACCAATGCCTCCAGCAGTTCTAATATCAACAGTTTCACAATCAACCTCCGGGCATGGTCATATGCCTCCAGTACTCCTAATATCGTTAAGTTCGCAATCAACCTCCGGGCATGGTCATATGCCTCCAGTAACTCTAATATCGATAAGTTCTCTGCTCCTACGACACTACTAAGTGTCACATGCAATTCTAATGTTCGATACGTTCCCGAATCATACGACACTACCCGGTGTCGCCTACCTTTCTAATATTCGATAAACCTACTTAACCCACGACACCCCAGTGTCACATGCATTTCTACTGTTAACTTTCCCTAGTCAGGGCCGAGATCCGGCTACTTTTCCCTACCTCGTATGCTTTCTCCAAAAGCGCACAAATAAGCTCCGGCGTGATCTCGGTCACTCGCCTAGCTTTCCCTTTCCTCTGTCTGCAGCACGATCTAAAAGAACACAATTTTAAGGCACTTTTAAACTCGCAGGAATAAACTGGAATTTAATAAACTTAACGCCCAAAAGTAACCCCGACAATGTCGATCACTCCCAAACTCCCCAATTACTCGACATTGCCGATATTGGACTCGGAAAAGCCCGATTCGCCCGACATGGCGAATCTGCCCGGGTTTTGGAAACGCCCTTCCGGGGCTCCGAAAATTCCCGTTTTTGTTTCTACGGTCTTAGAATAAATCAAAGGTTCCTAGGCACTTGACGGAATCGAATTCCGAATTCCGAGTCAATTAATTAACGTTTAAAGTTTCTAAACCCGTCAATTACAACTTTCACATTTTAATTCCAAATTTTGATCCGGTTGTGGATAAATGGTCCGGGGAACGTCCTAAACCACCCGAACACGAAAACCCGATACCCGGGCATGTGGGCCCCACGCGGCCATAATGGGAAAAATTTCCTTTTCGTCCCAAAACGTTCCTTCCGAACTCCAAACCTCAACCTTTCATCTTTAAACCAATCTTAAACAAAACCCAACCTTAATCAACCCATTTAAACTCAGACCCTAAAATTCAAATGTTCCAAAACGAAAATCGGTTAGATGCTCACCGTAGAGAATGACGGTGTCAACTCGATTCTTCTATCTTTGAGATGATCCAACGGTTTGATGATCGAGAAACGTCACAAATCTCCAAGACTTCTTCTCTTTTTCTCCCCTTTTCTCTCTTCCTTCTATCTACTTTCTCTCTCCAAAAACTCAATTTTTTTACACTCTGGTCGAACACTACCATTGCTCTCATCTTTTGTTTTGTTCAAAAACACTAACCACACACGAAAGTTACCAAAGTACCCTCACTTTCCCTTTTCCTTTAGTTTTAAGTCAAAGGGAAAAGTTGTCCTCTTTTCTTCATTCCACCACAATCATGACATGTGTCATGTGGGTCCCATGCCTTTTTGGAAAATATCTCCTAGATATTTTTCAGTCAGATTCGTGAAATTCGGTCGTCTCGGGCCCCGAACGGGCACTTTTTCCAAGAAATTACGAAACTTCACGGGCTACAAGGAAACGGCTCAACTAAGACCGCTGCGACGACGGCTAAGCTTTTTGGATCCAAAACGGTCCTCGAATGGACCAAAATGTCGCTCAGTTGACTTTTCCAGTGAAAAGTCAACATTTCCCAAACTGATTAGAAAGTTTCCGTGAGTCCCCCGGAACTCACTTTGGTCAATAACGGGGTCAACTTACGTCCGGTATGACCCTCGGAGTCTATTTATGTTTAACTCAGCGTCTGCTTAAAATTTTAAATTTTCCTGTTTTTCGCAGGTTTGACTCGTGTTGACCGGGAGTGGTTATTACATTGAGGACCATCTTGAACAAGGTATAGCCACGCAGGCCTCTCCCTAAACATGGGTATACCATCAGGGGGTGTAGGAAGGTCATCACCTTTGTCGCGCATCAGGCTCATAATATATGTGCAGCCTGTATTGGCTTCCTCGAGCAGTTTCTCGTACTACTTCAACTACGCCGGGTCATCTTTAGGCCCCTGTTGGGCCCAAGCCTCTACACGGTTGGATCTTCATCGTGACGGTGTTGGGTACATTGTTTGAACTTTAAGACGTCATCGCCACCTACGTTCGACCCGAGGATCAAAATTTGGTTCCATCGTGTCACTAACATATGCATATATCCACAACAAACAAATGAACGTATCTCAAAATAAAAAAAAATAGCTAGTATTCAAAAAGTAGTCTACATATCTCAATTAAATTTAATCATGCATATATAACCAAGTGATCGAAAGTAAATTAGAAATTCAAACTTAGTCATCACTCAAAGAATTCATTAAATACTAATTAATAAACAAGTTTTCATCATCTAAAACTAGAACAAATGAACATTTAGTCTTGAAACTCATGTTCGAAGTTATCTTTTAGCCATTGCACGTAAAATTTTGCGTGATGCTTAAGACCGCGCATGGAGGTCGCTTCCTTAGACTGTGTACATGTTGGTCTTTTAGCAGCACGTTGTTCAGCATCAACCCTAGCTCGTTCAGCTCTCAGCTTATCTCCCTCGTTGGAAATCAGACGCTTCAGCATCATGCAAGCTGTTGACTACTTTCTCGTGCCAATTTCGGAGGGCAATGGCCACGCAACATGAAAAAGTAAATTTTCCTGTTTTTCGCAGGTTTGACTGGCGTTGACCGGGAGTGGTTATTACAAGTGTCCATTTTGTTTCTTCACCAATTCACTAATTTAATATTTCCCGATTCGTTTGAACTCCGATTAGGTTCAAACTTGCGCTAATACTTTTATTTTTTTTCAAAGGCTTTAAATCAAGATCAATCATCAATATATTTTGAAGCACGAAAATAAAAAGGTATATCGGGGTGATAAAAATAATGTTGAGTATTTAACGATTTGTCAAAATTTTCAGAGTTTTGTTAAGTAGATTGTGAGAGTAAAAAAAGTCAGCGATGCGTTTGAGGGGAGAAGGGTCGGCGACGACGCCAATCGTATCTGGTGCAGATCGGACCTATGATCACGATGGCCCTGACGTGCAAGGCGGGACTGTTTTTGATCGTAGACTGGTATATGTTGAAGAGGACAGACATGGAGTATTCAAAAGCTCTGTCACGCCGGATTATTTATGTAAGAACCACTCCCGGTCAACGCCAGTCAAATCTGCTAAAAACAGGAAAATTTAAAATTTTTAGACAGACACTTAAATGAACCAAAATTTGACCCCGAGGGTCATACCGGACTTAAGTTGACCCCGATATCGGCCAAAGTGAGTTCCGGGGGACTCAGGGCAACTCTCTGACCAATTTGGGAAATGTTGACTTTTCGCTAGAAAAGTCAACCGAGCGACGTTTTGGTCCATTCGAGGTCCGTTTTGGATCCAAAAGGCTTAGCCGTCGTCGCAGCGGTCTTAGTTGAGCCGTTTCCTTGTAGTCCGTGAAGTTTCGTAATTTCTTGGAAAAAGTGCCCGTTCGGGGCCCGAGACGTCCGAATTTCGCGAATCTGATTAGAAAATGTCTAGGAGATATTTTCCAAAAGGTGTGGGACCCACTTGCCACTTGTCAAACAAGGGGTGGTGTTAGTTTTCTAGGGCAAAATAAGAAGAGAGCATATGGGGGGGGGGGGGGTTCGGCCATACATTCAAAAAAAAGGAAAAAAATAGGTTTCAGAAAGAGAAAGAAGAGAGAAGGAGAGGAGAGAAAAAGAGAAGGATTGCTAGGGTTTTGTGACGTTTCCCGTCGATCAAACCATTGGATCGTCTCAACGATAGAAGATTCAAGCTCACACCGACATTCTCTAACGTGAGCACCTAACCGTTTTTCGATTTGCTTAAGTTTGAAAGTCAGGGTTTGAGTAAAATTAGTAGTTTATGGTGGTATTGAGGTGTGGGGTTCGTTGGAGACGTTTTGGAGCGGAGATTGAACGTTTTCCGGTGACCGGGAGCTCGGGGGGAGCTCCGGCCACCGTGTATGGTGGCTGGCCGGCCATGGGGTGGCTGGCTGGAGCTAGGGCCGGTCACCACCATGGTGAGCCGGGCCCAAACCAACCCTAGCCACCCACGGCCAAGTGTGGCCGGGTGGGTCCCACTTGCTCGGGTGTTCAGGTTTCGTGTTCGGGTGGTTTAGAACGTTCCCCAAGCAATTAATCTACACCCGGATCGAAATATGGAATTAAATTGTGGAAGTTGTAATTGACGGGTTTAGAAACTTTAAACGCGAATTAAATTACTCGGAAGTCGGAATTGGATTCCGTCGAGTGCCTAGGAACCCTTGAATTATTCTAAGACCGTAGAAAGGAAAACGGGAATTTTCGAAGCCCCGGAAGGGCGTTTCCAAAACCCGGGCAGATTCGCCATGACGGGCGAATCGGGCTTTTCCGTGTCCATTATCGACAATGTCGAGTAATTGGGAAGTTTGGGAGTGATCGACATTGTCGGGGTTACTTTTGGGCGTCAAGTTTATTAAAATTCAGTTTATGTCTGCGAAGTTAAAAGTATTTGAAATTGTGTCGTATTAGATCGTGCCACCGACAGAGGAAAGGGAAAGTTAGGCGAGTGATCGGATCACGCCGGAGCTTGTTTGTGCGCTTTTGGAGAAAGCATACGAGGTAGGGAAAAGTAGCCGGATCTCGGCCATGACTAGGGAAAGTTAACAGTAGAAATGCATGTGACACTTGGGTGTCGTGGGTTAAGTAAGTTTATCGAACAATAGAAAGGCAGGCGACACCGGGTGGTGTCGTATGATACGGGAACGTATCGAACAATAGAAATGCATGTGACACTTAGTAGTGTCGTAGGAGCAGTGAACTTTCGATATTAGAATTACTGGAGGCATTTGGTTATGCCCGGAGGTTGATTGTTTAATTTGTGTCTTGGGTGGCCATGAGAGCCCGTATTTTACTGCTGTGTCTTGGGTTGCCATGAGAGCCCGTGTCTTTACCGTTGGTGTTTTGGGTGGCCTTGAGTGCGCGTGAGGTTGTTGAACCCGTGTTTTACCGTTGGGGTTTTGGGTGGCCTTGAGTGCCCGTGAGGTCATTGAACCCATGTTTTACCGTTGGTGTTTTGCGTGGCCTTGAGTGCCCGTGGGGTTGTTGAACCCGTGTTTTACCGTTGGTGTCTTGGGTGGCCATGAGTGCCTGTGGAGTGTTAAAACGCTATTGTTGCTGTTGTTGAACTTTGCTTGTGATTGTGATTGTGATTGTGGTTAACCGGGGTTGGTGAGTGTGACAGGTCGACAGCCTGATCCGACTTTGTGTCGGGAAAAGTGCGACAAGTCGACTGCCTGATCCAACCGTCGCGTTGGGAAAAGAGCATTAGGTTGACAACCTATCCGATTGGGGTCGGGAAAAGTGCGACAAGTCGACAGCCTGATCCAACCGTCGCGTTGGGAAAAGTGCGACAGGTCGGCCGCCTGATCCAATCGTCGCGTTGGGAAAAGTGCAGGGGGTTACTGAGCAACTGGAGTGCGATCCTTTGCGATCTTGTTTGGTGTGCGTTCCCTTGTGATCTTGGGCGTAGCGTGGTTATCTTTCGTGTCTTGGAGGAAGTCGTAATCGTTGGGTCGGGTCTACATTACGTGTACGAGTGTTGAGTCGTTTGAGGAAAGTAACGGTTTGTGTGTCAGTCGGGTTACTTGAGTTTGGGGATAGTAGTCCCCGGTATTGGGTTTGGTGTTGGTGTTACCGGCATTGTCTGCTAAGTATGCCGTAGTCAGTCTGTTATCCGTGGTGGTGAGCGAACGCTCACCCCTAGCTGCTTTTCCTACAAGTACTGGTCGCGGGATGGACTAGGTGAGCTTCCGAAGCTTGAAGAGCTAGGAGCGGGTGTCCGGGTTTACTTTTGAGTCTAGCGACGTATACCTTGTATTTTGTCCGCTTGTTGGGACGTACTTTTGGGTTGTAAATAACTATTTTGTTTAAGTAATTAGTGGTTTTAAAGTGTTTGATTTAAAGGTTTGAAAATGTTTTATTAATCTAAACGTTCGCGTTCCGGGTTCGGTTCTACAGAATTTGGGGCGTGACAGTTTAATTAAGGTTTTCATCAGCAACCTTCCCTTTTGTACTACGCAGGCTTGGTTCGATTCTTATTTCGGCAGTGTTGTTCATCTAGCTAAATCATTGGTGGTTAAACGCCCTAATAGGAATGGCAGATGTTTTGGTTTTTCTTATGTTCGTTCTCCAGATGAAGCGACGAGGTTGATCGAATGCCAAAACGGGAAGAAGGTCAAAGGTTTTATTCTTCTGGTTGCCTTGGACTGGTTGGAAGCTGGAGGGAAATATGGGGCTCGGAGACACACGGTGTGGTGTCGTAATGTGCAGTCTCCATACCTGCCGAATCAACCTTCTCAGCAATTGCCTCAGGAAGTGTTGCTGTGTAAGGACGAAATTGAACGCATTCATCAAGGGGAAATTGTCTGCCTTCGTTCTGGTTTTGATTTGCAGCAGGTTCAAGAGGAAATGGAGGTTTGTGGGGCAAAGGGGATGGAGGTCGTCGAATTTCAGCTAATTTCTTTCTCCAACTCTGTTCGGATGTGTTGTTCGCCTCAATGCTTCGAGAAACCGAGTGGCGCTGGCTCTCGACTTGGTTCAACATTCTGAGTTTGGAGGGTGCTCTTGCCATGCGTGGAGAGAGGTGTTGTTGTGTTGAAGTTGCTGGAGTGTCGTATTATTGTGCAGAGAAGGCGGTGATGGATAAAGTGTTTCAACATTCTGGTTCGGTGGTTTCTATAGTTCCAATCCCAAATATCATTGATCTGTTAGTAAATTACTTTTTCATGTTGCGTTTTCAGGCTGAAATGGTTATTCCTCAGTGTTTTAGCTTTAATCTTGGAGATGGAATTTTTAATTTGACGATCAGTGAGGCCACCTCTGCGCTGGACTTCCCTGTGTTTGAGACGGACTGCGTGTCGCCAGTGAAAGGAGATACCGATCCTAACGCTGATTTTCAGGATGTTGTTACGTTTTTGAATCATCTTTCTGATAGCCCAATCCAATTTACTTATCTTGTAAATCCGGCAGAAGATGTGTTGGGACAGGACTCTGCAGCAAAAAAGGACGTTAATTCTGAAGGAATTTTACCGCTTATCGCAACTGGGGAAAATGTTATTTCTGAAGGCACAAAGTCTGAAGGAACTTTTTCGCTTATCGCAACTGGGAAAAAAGTTATTTCTGAAGGAACAGAGTCGGACAATGCAACCGGGAAGTTTGTTATTTCTGAAGGTACATAGTCAGATAGTGCAGATGGGCAAGTCGCTGGTACAGTGGTCTCTACCTTGACAAACGTGGCCCAGTTCCCTCCTTTAAAATGCTGCTCGTGAACGCACGCCAAAAAGGGGTCCAAAGCACACTGTAATATCGGCTGGGTCAGCAGATTTTTCAAAGAGGGATAATGTTACTTGCAGGACAAGACATGTTGCTTCTCCTGTAACTCCGGTTGGGTCTGTTGATAATTCATCATATACAATTCAAACCAGGTCCAAAACATGTTCTCTTGATCGAGAACGTGCAAAAGGGGTTAGTAACTCGTATTTTCATGTTCTTAATCATGCTGTGAAACGTGATGCTTGGAACGTTATTCACAATTTTGCAATTATAGAAACTCAAAAAGGATGTTAAATTGGTTGACTCCTGCACTGAAAATAATATTGCTTGTATTGTTCCGGGTGATGCTATTATTTGTGTTGATACTGGGCCCTCTTATTCTGTCGAGGGTGCTGCAAGGAATTTGTGAAACATAATGAGGGTCCTCTCCTGGATTGTGAGGGGCCTCAATTCCTCTCAGAAACGTGGGTGTCTGAGGGATTTGGTGATGCAACATAGACCTCTTTTTATTATGATTCAGGAAGTGAAGGTGGCGGCAGAAAGCTCGAATGTCTTGGTTTCGGTGTGGGGATAGGCGTACTCGGTTGTTCCACAGAATTGCTAATTTTCGAGCACACAAGAACCGGTTGTCAAAAGTTAGGGTTGGCGATCTTGTGATTTCGGATCCGGAAGAAATTTTAGAAGGGGCGGCTGGCCACTTTGAACAACGGTTCTGTAATCCCTTGCCTGATTTTGGTACATTGCCTCCTCTTCCCTTTCAGGTTCTATCTTATGATCAAAGAATTGCTATTGAACGTCCTTTCTCGGTGGCGGAAATTGAAAAGGCTAGTGATTGTGGTAGTGACAAGTCCCCGGGCCATGATGGTTTTACCTTAAAATTCGTTAAGGTAGCTTGGGAGATAATCAAAAATGATGTAAAGCGTTTCTTTGATGAGTTCTATTCCTCTGGTTCCTTGGGTAAAGGATTGAACTCCACTTTTATTACTTTGATTCCCAACCATGCACAGGCTGAAACTTTTGGTGAGTATCGACCAATTAGTCTAATTTCGAGTTCTTACAAGATTTTGGCTAAGGTTTTGGCCAACAGGCTAAAAGTTGTTATTGGTGATCTGATCAGCGATAATCAGAGTGGTTTAGTAACAGGGCGACAATTGATAGACGAGGTTCTATTGCTTCAGAAATTATTCAGTTTGTGAAGAAGCCGAGATTGGAGACGGTGATTTTGAAGCTTGATTTTGAGAAAACCTATGATTTAGTGGAATGGGGTTATCTTGAGGAAGTGTTTGTTCAGATGAATTTTTGGAGGAGGTGGAGGAGTTGGATTTCCTCGTGTTTGCAAGCCCATCTTTCGGTGTTGGTTAATGGGGTTCCATCTCGGGATTTTCAAATGGTGAATGGTATTCATCAAGGTTGCCCTTTATCTCCCTTTCTTTTCTTGATTGCTGCAGAAGGACTCCACCAGTATTTGGAATTTTTTGTTTCAGGTTTAAGGGGTGAATTTTGAAAAATCAAAAGCAATCGTTATGAATGCCTCTATTCTGTCAGCTGAGGAGGTGAGCATGGTGTTGTGTTGTGATTCTGGCTCTTTACCTATGAAATATTTGGGTTTTCCTCTAGGGGCCTCACCAAAGAGGTTTGCGACATGGGAGCCTGTGATTATCAACTCTCTCTGGTTTGCCTCTGTTTTTTATGTCTTTATTCAAAGCGCCTAAAGGGGTAGTCAAAGCCCTGGAGGCAATTCAGAGAAGGTTTTTGTGGCACAATGGTGGTAATGGAAGGGTGTTGAATAAGGTGAAATGGAGTTTGGTGTGCCGGCCAAAGCTTTTGGGAGGACTCGGCCTTCGTAGGTTGGAGGTAATGAATTTGGCTTTGTTGGCCAAATGGTGGTGGCGGTTCGCGACCAACAAAGTTTTGTAGTGGAAGGTTTTGATTTGCTTGAGGATGGGTTGGGATGTGGCTCATTGTGATTTGACTTGTTTAGATAATTCCGGAAATTGCTATCTTTTCAGTCACATTTTGGACCTTGCTACTGACCCTCTCTTTTCTAGCTTGTTTGGCAATCAGGGGCTCTCTTGGAATCTGGGAAGAGTAGAGGACATATCGTTTTGGGATGATGTTTGGATTGGAGACGCTCCGTTGAGGACTCGCTTCTCGCTAGCTTTTTCGAGGGCCGTCAATAAGGTGGGAGTTGTTGCTGATTTTTGGAATGTACAAGGATGGTCGGTCTCCTTTCGTTGTAGTCGTGGTCACAGGGAAAGAGATGAGGGGGCTGCTCTGTTTGAGTGCTTGGAGGATTGTGTTCTTTTTCCTGATCTTGATGATGTGCTATTATGGAGAAAATCACCCTCTGGTTATGCAGTTTCAGAAGCTTATGCTATTTTGATGGGGGAGGATTTGGTGGAGCCATATCCCTAGGCTAAGGTATTATGGGTGGCAGGCATACCGCCCAAACATAATTTGCTTGTTTGGTTAGCCGTCTATAATGCCTTACTAACGACTGTTTTCTTGGAGGAGAGGGGTATGTATTTTACCCTGAATCAGATGTTCTGCCTTATGTGTAAAGCTTCTATGGAGACCACTGACCATATTCATATTCATTATCCTATTGCGTGGTGGATTTGGGGAAGAGTTTTTAGTTGGTGGGGTTTGGTTTGGGTTATGGCGAGGTCTGTGGCGGAGGCGGTGGTGATGTGGAGAAGTGTGGGTTCACACCATTTTTGGAAGGTGTGGGTTCGGGTTTGTTATGTAACTGCTTGGCATCTTTGGTTATTAAGAAATGTTGTTGTGTTTAATCAGGTGATGGAGTCAGGTGATATTCTCTTTGGAAAGATTCAGAATCACTCGTATGTTATTTTGTGGCACTCTCAGTCGTTGAAATCTGGGTTCTCTTATGTGGATTGGTGTAGGAGGCCTAGTTGATGCATTCGGCCGAGGAGGAGAGCTGATTCTCGTCTTTGACATGTGGTCTTTTTTTGGATTCTGTATCCGTTGTGTGGTTTTTTGGTTTTTTTTTCAGGAGATTTGGGAGCTCCCAAAGCTATTCAGGTTTCGCCTGTTTCCCACTGAAGTCTGGTGAGTGCTCATCCGGGGGGACGTTAAGGGCCGATCTACTCTCGGAGTAGAGGGGCACGGATTACTTAGTCTCTTTGGGACCAAAGGATCCACCTGTCTACCCTGAGACATTGTTCATTGGTTTCGGTGGGACGCCTGTTTTGGTTTTTGGGTCTTCTTTAATCTCTTTGTTTTTTGTTTTTCGGTCTTAGGCCCTTAGCTCATTTTATGAGTTCCTTTGTTATCGTTATTCTCATCAGCCACTTCCACCTTGGAATGGGTTATTTTTAATAAAATTTTCGAGCTTATAAAAAAAAATAATGTTGAGTGCTGATAAATCTTCACTAATAAATGTTTTATATCGGAGGTATCAAACTAGTGCTAAATGTTGATAAAAACATGTACTAAGGTGATAAAAAACAAATAATGAGGTGATAAAAGCCATGTTCAAATTTTGATAATAAGTGTGATAAACTAGAGTTTACCGTTGATAAAAAAACATGTACTAAGGTGATAAAAACCATGTTCAATTTTGATAATAAGTGTGATAAACTAGAGTTTAGCGTTGATAAAAAAAATATGTGATGGGGTGATAAAAACACATGCAATTTAATGATAAACATAGTGTTTTTAGTGTTGATAAAACTAGTGTTCATAGAAACACGAGATGAGGTGATAAAAATCACGGTGTTTTGGAAAATGAGGTGATAAAACTAGTGTTCAGTGTTGATAAAACCAGTGTAAAGTGTCGATAAAACCAATGTTAAGTGTTGATAAAAATTACCCAGATATAAAAAATTTTAAATCAGCCCCGAAATAATTCTTTTTTTCGTGCTTAAAAAAACCATGTGATGGGGGTGATAAAACATACGTAATTTAATGATAAAACTAGAGTTTGGTGTCGATAAAACTAGTGTTCATAAAAACCACGTGATGATGTGATAGAATCATGATCAGTTTTGGAAATGAGGTGATAAAACCAGTGTAAAGTGTTGATAAAACCAGTGTAAACAAAACTAATGGCGTAAGTTTGAAGCCAATCGCAGTTCAAACGAAGTGAGAAAAATTAAATTAGTGAATTGGTAAAAAAAAGTAATATGATAGTTTTACTAAAAAACTCTTCCCACTTACTAAAAAGTGCTGGTTTTTTGCAGGCAATAAGTCAACAACTCAATTGTATCTCATCCCTCCATTCTTAAAATGGATGGCTTAGATTGGTTCTCACGATTCTTAGGTGAAGACATGGTTCGTACCACATTTCTCCTCTACAAGTAGGTGGTGTTGTTTTGTTATATTTTTTTTAATCTTTTAAAGAATACAAATACACACAGAAACTGTGAAGTGAGGTCATATAATTCTTTTGTTTTTCAGTTAAAATCAGAGCTATTTTTTTCATGCGTGAAAAAGAGTGTTTTACCAAAATCTAGATTATTCTTGTGAGTTCTCAAAAATGTGTTGAGAGTTACAAGTGCTAGCACACATTGGGCTTGTTCGTGTGGATACTTGCAGAGGGCGAATCCTATTGGAGGCGTCTCGATCTCAAAGAGTCCGAAGCGTTTTTAATCAAGGGTCCCCGTCTCGAACCAGGCATCGAAACTACAAGAGGTAACCATTTCTATTCATTTTCTTATCGGTTAATCGAATTACATGGATCCAGCTTTTGGGTTTTAGATTTAATTTTTAATTTTCGCTGTGTTACGTTTGTTAAAACCCAACAGTGATATCAGAGCCTCTTGTAATATGATTATTTGATTATGCATGTATGTGGTTATTTGTATGTTTTAATTTGTTATAAATTAGGAGGTTTTCGGAAATTATGTTAAATTGATTTGAGAAATCGTTTTAATATAGTTTTTTGATTATATAATTAAGATGCATATAATTTAAAACCAGAAAAACGGTTTATAATTTTGTGAAATTCGTTACGAACGAATTCTAAAATTGCGTTTAATTTTTAAATGAATATGTGTTTTTGGTTTGTATGTTTTTTTAATTTGCATGATGCATAACATAGCCCTTTTAAGACCAATGTGATTGCTTTAAATTATGGGTTATAATTTTATAAATACGGTCTGCGTGTCGTTTATTTGGATGTAATTTATTTTGAGTTACGACCTATGTGTCGTTTATTTTATTGTAAAAGTTAGAATAGAAATTTTTTTCGTAACAAGAGCCAAAGGTGGTCAATTTAAGAGAAAGAAGACTTTGGAGGAAAATCAAACTTGGAGGCCCAAGATGGAGATCCAATTTGAAGACCCAAGATGGCGAATCCTATGAAGGCTTTTCTTTTGTGTTTAAGCCTAGGATTGACTTTTGGTCTTCGTGTAATAACCACTCCCGGTCAACGCCAGTCAAATCTGCGAAAAACAGGAAAATTTAAAATTTTTGAGCAGACACTGAATTGAACCGGAGTTGGACCCCGAGGGTCATACCGGACTTAAGTTGACCCCGTTATCGACCAAAGTGTGTTCCGGCGGACTCAGGGCAACTTTCTGATCAATTTGGGAAATGTTGACTTTTCGCTGGAAAAGTCAACCGAGCGACGTTTTGGTCCATTCGAGGACCGTTTTGGATCCAAAAAGCTTATCCGTCGTCGCAGTGGTCTTAGTTGAGCCGTTTCCTTGTAGCCCGTAAAGTTTCGTAATTTCTTGGAAAAAGTGCCCGTTCGGGGCCCGAAACAGCCGAATTTCGCGAATCTGACACATGTCATTAATGTGGTGGAAGGAAAAAGGGAGGACAACTTTACCCTTGACTTTAAAGAAAAGACAAAATGAAAAGGGGGGGTATTTTGGTCTTGTTGATGTGTGGTTAGTGTTTTTAAACTAAAACAAAATGAAAGATGAAGAGTGTACACGTTCATTATCGAAAAAAATGGAGTTTTGGAGAGAGAAAGGTGAGTTAGAAGAAGGAGAGAAAAGAGAAGGAGAAGTTGAAGGTTTTGGTGATTCCCGTCGATCAAACCGTTGGATCGTCTCAACGATAGAAGATTCAAGCTCACACCGTCATTCTCTACGGTGAGCACCTAACCGATTCTCGTTTTGTTAAGTTCGAATTTTAGGGTTTGAGTTTAAACGATTCAAATATGGTTGGGTTTTGGTTAGAATTGATTTAAAGATGAATGGTTAAGGTTTAGGGTTCGTTAGGAACGTTTTGGGGCAAAAAGGGAATTTTGCCAAGCTTGGCCGGGTGGGGCCCACATGCTTGGGTGATCGGGTTTTGTGTTCGGGTGGTTTAGAACGTTCCCCAGACCATTTATCCTAAACCGAATCGAAAATTGGAATTAAATTGGAGAAGTTGTAATTTATCGGGTTTAGAAACTTTAAACGTCATTTAATTGACTCGGGAGTCGGAATTCGATTCGGGCAAGTACATTGGGTTCCTTAAATTATTCTAAGACCGTAGAAACGAAAACGGGGGCTTTCGGAGCCCCGGAAGGCAATTAACAAAACCCGAGCAGATTCGCCATGTCGGGCGAATCGGGCCTTTACGGGTCCCTTATCGACAATGTCGAGTAATTGGGAAGTTTGGGAGTGATCGACATTGTCGGGGTTAAGTTTGGACATCGAGTTTAATGATTTTCAGTTTATTCCGGCAAGTTGTTGAGTGCCTTAAATTTGTGTTCTTTTAGATCGTGCCACGGACCGAGGTAAGGGAAAGCTGGGTGAGTGACTGAGATCATCACCGGAGCTCGTGGTTTGGCTTTTGGGAGAACACGCACGAGGTAGGGAACAGTAGCCGGATCTCGGCCCTGACTGGGGAAAGTTAACAATAGAATTGCATGTGACACCGGGGTGTCGTGGGTTGAATAGGTTTATTTAAATATTAGAAAAGCATGCTACGGGAACTTGGTAATCATTAGAAAAGCATGCTACGGGAACTTGGTAATTATTAGAAAAGCATGATACGGTATTGTAGCGTTTATCTGAAAAGCATGTTACGGGAACTTAGTAATTATTGGAAAGGCATGTGACACTTAGTAGTGTCGTAGGAGTGGAGAACTTAGCGATAATTGTTTTACTGGAGGCATATGACCATGCCCGGAGGTTGTTTGTGAACTTATCGATATTAGGAGTACTGGAGTCATATGACCATGCCCGGAGGTTGATTGTGAAACTGTTGATATTAGGACTGTTGGAGGCTTGGGTTAAGCCGGAGGTTGATTGTTTATTCTTGGGTGGCCTTGAGAGCCCGTGTATTATTATGGTTGAGTCTTGGGTGGCCTTGAGAGCCTGTGTATTATTATTGTTGAGTCTTGGGTGGCCATGAGAGCCCGTGTTGTTAATCGTGTTTGGGTGGCCATGAGTGCCCGTGGGGTTGTTGAACCCGTGTCTTTACCTTTGGTGTTTGGGCGGTCTTGAGAGTCCGTGTACTAAGGTTGGTGTCTTTGGCTGGCCTGACCGAGTTAGAGTCGGGGGGGGGGGGGGGGGGGGGGGGGGGGTTGCAAGCTTTCTTTAGCTGGCTTACGAGTTAGAGTCTCGGTAAGTTGCAAGCGTGTCTTGGTTGGTGTCTTGGGAGGCCGTGAGTGCCTGTGGGGCTGTTGAGTCCGTGTCTTACTGTCGGTGTGTCTTGGGAGGCCGTGAGTGCCTGTGGGGCTGTTGAGTCCGAGTTTTACTGTTAGTGTCTTGGTGGCCATGAGTGCCTGTGAGTGTTGAACCTGTGTTGTTACTGATTGTTGAACTTGCTTGTGATTGTGATTGTGTTTGTGGTCACCGGAGGTTGGGGGCCCGCTTCCTGAAACGGGGGTCCACGAGGACACGCGTCTGCATGTTCAGACGGGGTAGGGGGCCCGCCCGCCAATAAAGGGGTCCTGGCCGCGCGTGTGTGGTTGAGTTTGTGAGCATACCTTGGCTGGCTTATGGGTTAGAGTCCCAGTAAGTTGCAGCATTTTCCGGCTGGCTTCTGGGTTAGAGTCCCAGTAAGTTGCAGCATTTTCCGGCTGGCTTATGGGTTAGAGTCCCAGTAAGTTGCAGCATTTTCCGGTTGGCTTATGGGTTAGAGTCCCGGTAAGTTGCAGCATTCTTGGGTTGGCCTGACCGGGTTAGAGTCCCGGGAGGGCGTTCTTGGCAACTGGTTTGCGATCCTTTGTGATCTTGTTTGGTGTGCGATCCTTCGTGATCTTGTTTGGGGTGATCCCTTGTGATGCTGTTTGGTGTTGTGTAACTTTCTTTTGAGTCCTTGGAAGAGGTCGTCAATGGTTGTGTCGGGTCTACTTTACGTGTCAGGATGTCGAGTTGGTCAGGGAAGGCAACAGTGGGTGTATGTTCAGTTAGAGTACTTGGGTTGGGGATGGTGTTCCCCGGTGTTGAGTTGTTGGTGGTGTTATTTGCTTTGTCTGCTAATTATGCCGTAGTCAGTCTGTTATCCGTGGTGGTGAGCGAACGCTCACCCCTAGCTGCTTTTCCTACAGGTACTGTTCGTGGGACGGACTAGGTGAGCTCTCGAAGCTTGTGGAGCTAGGAGCGGAGTACGGGTTTGTCTGTTGAGTCTAGTGACGGATACCTTGTACTTTTGTCCACTTGTTGGGACGTGTTTTAGACTGTAATTATTTTTTGTTGAACAAATGATGATTTTAAAGTGATCTATAAAAGTGGTTTCAAGAGTGTTTATTATTTTAAAACGTTTGCGTCCCGAGTTCGGTTTACTGAAATTGGGGCGTGACACTTCGTATGGGCCTATGAAGATCAAGTTAGTAACAGACTATGCTATGACACGTTAATTTTGCATATGTATGATTTGCATGACTTGTATGATAGAAACATGCTTAGGCCGTTTGTATGCGATACAATAAAATGAAATCAACCATGAACTAAATATTAAGTCGGTGAGATGCCTTCCATATATTAAACGCATATCGAACCTTATATCGCTATGTGTAGGTTATGCCAAAGCGTGGTGCACATAGTTGTCTAAAGTTAGATAGGATGTATCGAACCTTGGATCGTTGTGTGTAGGTTACGCCAAAGCGTGCTGCACACAATTGTCTAGATTAGATGGATCAAACCTTAAATTGCTATGTGCAGGTTATGCTAAAGCGTGGTGCGCATGGTCGTTTAAGTTTGATAAAATGCAGTGAACTTTATACTGCTATGTGTAGGTTATGCCAAAGCATGGTGCACATAGTTGTCTGAGTTGCATATCCGGATATGGTTGAACTTAACTAGGTTATCAAAACGGTTTTGGACCTAGGGCATCAGATAGAATTTGTGTCAACATATATGATGTGTTTATTCTATCCAAGAGTTGCATCGTGATGCAATTGGTAAAGAGTTACCTACCTAATTAGTTCTGTTTGGGGAGATAAGCCAAAGCTTACTCTAAGTGGAATTAAATATGGATCTTGGGTTTTAATGTGTCTTTAAGATACAACTAAAGGTTGATTGTTTTATATTTACATTAATGACTTTGCATATCTTTTTTTGTTGTAGATCATGTCTTCAAACAATTCACATAGTTTATCGTTACGATCGTTCCTTAAGAAGGATAAGCTCAAGATGACAAATTTTATGGATTGGGCCAGACACCTGAGAATTGTTCTCAGGCATGAAAGAAGAGAGTATATTTTGGATGAGCTAGTTCCTGAAGAACCAGCTTCAAATGCTTCGAAATTCCTTAGAGATGGTTGGACCATGATTTAAAACGACTCGATATACGTCACTTGTATAATGCTTGGTTGCATGGCGACTGATCTTTAGAAGAAATTGATGGAGGAGAGTGTGTATGACATGATAGAGAAACTCAAGGAAATGTTCCAAGAAAAGGCTAGGATTGAAGGTTCAATACTGTCAAGAAACTCATGTCATGCAAGATGCACGCTGGGAAGAGTGTTGGCCTTCATGTGCTCGAGATAAAGGGTTATCTAGAGCATCCTAAAAGACTCGGTTTCAAGATTGAACCGGAGTTGGCTACAAGTATTCTTTTCCAGTCACTTCCGAATGAATTTCATGATTTCATTATGAACTTCTACATGCACAATATGGTAAAGACCATCTCAGAGTTGCATGAGATGCTTCAAATTGCTTAGAAGAGCATTCAAGGTAATACCAAAGATGTTCTGATGGTTAAGAAAAGAACCGAGTGCAAAAGGAAAGGGTCATGCATCTCCTATGGGTTTAAGGCCCATGTTAAAGCCGAGGCCCAAGTAAACTCAATTTCCAACCCCCAAAGATTCAATTTGCCATTATTACAACGAGGCTGGTCACTAGAAAGGGGACTGCAAGAATTATACAGATGATCTGAAGAATAACAAGGGTAGTGTATCAAGCTCTTCACGTATTCATGTTATAGAAATCAATGAATCTACTTTTGATTCTTGGATATTGGATACTGGATCCAAATCTCATATTTGTACTAATGTGCATGGTCTCAAAAGTAGAAGGACATTCAATGAAGGCGAGGTGGACCTACGAGTTGGGGATGACCATGGAGTTATTGCCTTAACCGTAGGGACATACGAGTTGGCCTTGCCTAGTTGGATTATTTTGTAGTTAAATAATTGTTCTCATGTACCTACTGTTCGTAGGAATATTTTTTTCATTATTGACATGGAAGGTTATAAATTTAATATTAAGAATAATAAATTTAGTTTTTATCATGATAATGTTCATTATGCAGCTACTTCTCGATTTAAAGGTTTTTATGTTTTGAACATAGAAGACTTTAATGAGAATTCCCTCTATAACATTGATACAAAAGGGTTTAAGTCTGATGAGGCAAACCCTAGATTCCTCTGGCACTGTCGCTTGAGTCATATTAATGAGAAACACATATCAAAACTCTAATTCCATGTACTTTTGGATTCTTTTTATGAATCATCTGAAATGTGAGAATCTTTTTTAAATGGGCAAGATGACAAAGACACCTTTTTGGAATTGGTGAGAGATCTAGTGGCTTATTGGGAATTATACATTCGGATGTATGTGGTCCTTTAAGTACAACTGCTAGAGGAGGATTTCGATACTTCATAATATTCACAGATAGTTTCAGCAAATATGCTTATGTCTATCTAATGAAACATAAATATGAAATTTTTGGAAAGTTCAAAATTTTCAAGAATGAAGTACAAAGTCAACTTCGCCAAAATATTAAGACTTTGCGATTTGATCGAAGTGGTGAATATTTAAGCCAAAAATTCGTAGATCATGTGAAAGATTGTGGGATCATTTCTCAACTAACTCCTCCAGAAACACCACAATGGAATGGGTAATCTGAACGGAGAAATCGAACTCTATTGGATATAGTTAGGTCGATGATGAGGAACACTAATCTCCCAATCTCATTTTGGGGATATGCTCTGGAAACCGCTACATTCATCTTGAACAGAGTACCATCAAAGGCAATAGATAAGACACCATGTGAGATGTGGACATGAAAGGTTCCTGGTTTGTCTTTTCTAAAGATATGGGGATATGTAACTTATGTGAACCATCTGATGACGAATAAGTTAGCCCCGAATCAGAGAAGTGCCTATTTGTAAGATATCCTAAGGAAACCAAAGGATATTACTTCTACAATGCTACGGAGAACAAAGTGTTTGTTGCTCGGAATAAGGTTCTTTTGGAAAGAGAGTTTATTTCCAAAGGAAATAGTGGGAGGACTTATGAACTTAGAGAAGTCACAGACCCACAAAGTAGCATTGTGCCTAAAATGGTTACTCAAGTACATGAACAAGAGAATGTAATACCTGAAGTTATACCACAAGTACAAAGGAGGTCTGATATGACACGTCAAGCCCTTATGAGATATGAGTTTCTCACTTCAGAGAATAATGACGTGATAGTTGTGGATCAAGATGAACTCACATCCTACCAAGAGGCCATTGACAAACTGCAGAGATCCATTCATGGATTGAAGCAGGCTCATTAGAGTTGGAATCTTCGTTTTGATGAATAAATCAAAGAGTTTGATTTCATCAAGAACAAAGACGAGCCTTGTGTGTACTAGAAGGCTAGTGGGAGCACGATCGTATTCTTAAGTGCTGTATCTATATCACATACTGATCATTGAAAATGACATCCCTATCTTGCAAGAAGTTAAGGCATGGTTAAGGAAATGTTTTTCAATGAAAGCCTTAGGCGAAGCTGGCTATGTATTAGGTATCAAAAGCAATAGAGATATATCTACAAAGCTTCTGGTCCTAAGTTAGAGCACTTACATTGACAAGGTGTTGTCAAGGTTTGGTATGCAAGACACAAAAAGAGGGTTTTTGCCAATTTCTCATGGCATTAGTCTCGGCAAGACTCAGTGTCCTATGAACTTGAGGAGCGAGACCGCATGAGTAAGGTCCCATATGCGTTTGATATTGGATTTATCATATATGCGATGTTGTGTGCTAGACCCATTGTGTCGTATGCATTGAGTGCAACGAGCAGATACCAGGTAGTTCCAGGTGAATGTCACTGGACAGTAGTTAAAAGGTCCTTAAGTACTTGAGAAGGACTAAGGATGCCTTTACAATGTATGTCGGTCATAAAGGTGATCTAGTTGTAAAGGGTTACACAGATGCTAGCTTCTAGACCAACATAAATTATTTTACATCACAGTCTGGTTATGTGTTTTTGTTTGAATGGAGGTGTGTTCAGCTTGAGAAGCTCGAAGCAGAATACTGTTGTTAGCTCTACTACAGAAGTTGAAAACTTAGCTGCATCGGATGCAGCTAAAGAAACTATTTGGATCCGGCTTTGGAATCATTCCTACTATATCAGATCCGGTAAACATGTATTGTGATAACTATGGGGCGATAGCATATGGCAAGGACCCTAGATCGCACCGGAAATCCAAACACATCCTAAGTCGTTACCATCTCATTCAAGAGATAGGAAACTTTAAGCAACCCCGAGAAAATATTTCCGTAACCGGGAGAGCAGTGAAGGCCCCTAGGATGAGGAGGGATGGGGCCAACATGTGAGTATGTGCGCCAGGACTGCGGAGAGGGACCAGATAGTAGCCGAGAGAGGGGACCGGGCAATAGCCAAGAGAGGTAGCCGAAACCGAGTCTTGTGGCACGAGGGAGAACGTTTCCTTTGCTTGTAGGGTGCACGACGTCTGCTACAAGAACAGGTTGCGGTGCAGTCGTCGGTGCTCAAGATCCGGCTATGGCTTCCAGGACAAGAGCAATGGATACTCGAACTCCCGTTGGCGCCATAGAGCATGGCGACGGCTTCATGGAGGAAGGCGGGGGCATTATAGAAGAGGCTAGGGTTGAGAGGTCTCAAACCCTAGCAGAGAAGGAAACCCTACCAAAATCTAGATAATTCCTGTGAGTTCTCAAATTTGATTTTTGAGTTACAAGTGCTAGTACACATCGGGCTTGTTCGTGTGGATACTTGTAGAGGGCGAATCATGTCGGAGGTGTGTCGATCGTAAAGAGTCGGTGGTGTTTTTAATCAAGGGTCCCCGTCTCGAACCAGGCATTGAAACTACAAGAGGTAACCATTTCTATTCATTTTCTTATCGGTTAATCGAATTACATGGATCCAGCTTTTGGGTTTTATATTTAATTTTTAATTTCCGTTGCGTTATGTTTGTTAAAACGCAGCAGGTATGTATGTAATTTATTCTCCATATATTGTAGTTTTGTATGTATATATAGATTCATATACAAAATTTGTTGTGTATGTTATATATAGATGCATAAGGATATATATATATATAGGGATGATATCCAGTACAAATCATTCATATTGTGCAAACTACAAACCAATATGAGCCACATGCTGTGCCCAAGATGACGTCATCAGAGCGCACCAGATCTTACCTCGCGCACGGTGGCAATTTCGTAAATAATACGAACTTTGACCGCGTAGTGAGTGTTGACCACGCGCGCAACACGAATGGCATCAGCGCTCTGTATACTATCAGCACTATGTATGGTACCAGTACCGTGTAAGGTAAGATATCAATACCATGTTAGGTAAGCTACTAGCACTTTGCATAGTATCAACACTCTACATGTGGGTATCAACACTCTGTATGATGGTATCAACACACTGTTCGGTAAGCTATCAGTGCTTGGTGCATGCATCAGCAGCAAAGCGCACAGGTCAGCATCTTATGCGCTCCGATGACGTCAGCGTGCGTATCTTGTGGCTCTCATGCGTTCGTTGTTTTCACAATTAGGGGTTGTTTGTATTTGATACCTATCCTATATATATTTGAGTAAGTACGATCTGTTGTTCCAAGAAGGTGCAGCGGTGTTTATTGACTTTATACTTGACAATTGTTCCAGGAATACTTATTAGTGTCCTTGTAGTAGGTGTTTGAACACGACTCACCACACGGTTCCGGAAATATATATGCACTTGGTAAGGTATGGGATGATGGAAGAATATAATGTTTGGATATTCACAGCGAAAAGGTTGACATGCCTTCGGTAGAGGATCTAATGAGTAGATGCACAAGTTTACACGATGAGGCTTTATCACGTACAAGTATTGTGGTTCTGATTGAAGAACCTCGATATGATACAGTAATTATACACTATATGGAAGATGTGTTTCCATTCCGAGACGACGGAGCAATGGATTAAATCATATAGGATGATGATGCTTATGATAATGTTGAAGAGTGTGGGGCGCCATAAGCAGCCAACAACTACACTAAATTGTTAAATCAACATAAAAAGTTATTGTACAAAGGGGCAACAAATTGACAATTATCATGGATTTGATGGCCTTGAAGGAAATATATTTGTTGTCGAGTGAAGCGTTCACTACATGTTCTGTTTTGCATAAAGCACTATTCTCGGAGGAGAACTATTATCCTTCTTTATTCAAAGAGGCCAAGAACGTGTTGAAGAGTGTTGGGATGAGTTACGAAACAATTCATGCATGTGAAAAAGGTTTTTTCTTATTCGGTGGAGAAAGAAAGAAACAGGAAATGTGTGATAAGTGTGGATTATCTCGATACGAAAGCAAGTCGGAATGCGAAAGCTCAAGGCGAAGAAGATTGTTAGATACTTCCCCATCATTCCGCGGTTTCAGAAGTTGTAAAATTCACTATATATTGTAGAGAAAACGCATTGGCACATCAGAAGGATTTTCGACCCAGATAAATTGACACATCCATCGGATGGTGAAGACTGGAATGATTTCGACAAGACCTGGCCTCGATTTGCCAAGAAGCACGCAATGTGCGTCTTGCCCTGGCAACTAATGGGTTTAGTCCATTTGGTGCAAGTGTTGTGCCTTACAGCATGTGGCTCATTGTTTTAATGTCTTACAACATGCCCTGATCTCGAGCATGAATATAGAATTCAACATCTTAACGCTCTTGATATACGGTCTAAAGTCGTTTGGTAAGTGTCTGAACATGTTTATGAGACTATTGATAGATGATATTAAAAAAATTGTGGAACGATGGTGTTCTGACAGTTGATGCATCGATTCAATAACTTTTTAAGATGCGAGTTGCCGTCTTATGGCCCATAAGTGACTTCCCATGTTTAGGGATGTTGGGGGGCATTCAGACGAAGAGTTACAAGGCTTGCCCGATATGCCTTGATGACCTTGAGAGTCATTAAGGACGAGATAGTATTGATCCTAGGGGAAACCCTGCTTCCCAACTATGCTTTATCTTTGTTTCCACTTTCCTAACTACGACTTACCTTTGGTGACAATTCCTAACTTTGAACTACGTGCGTTTTACATAGACTCACGAAATCTGTTCAAATTAATAGATTTTAACCATTTGATCACATGTTTTGCACATGACTGATTTTTTTATCCTAAATACCAATTTTACCCTCTCAAACCCTAAATACTAAATCCAATTCTCTAAACCAGCGTGCCTTTCTCTTTAATCCACAACCTCAGCCATGAAAGCTAGATGCAAGAAGTCATGCTCAACGAAAGGTTGGTGGAGACACTCGTGGAGCTATAAAGTCGGAGTTGGGTGGTGATTTAGCAGCAGAGTGAGCTCGAGAGCTTTCGTTTCGGCATATTTGAAATTTTGAGAAGTAGTTTTTGTTTATATCGTGACTTGTAAAGGTGAATGTTGTTTTGAACTACTTATCTTGGTGGATTCAGTTTTATGAATCTTGGAGAAACTTTTGGGTTGTGTTCTTTTTATTATTGTGTAGAGGTGAGGTTTGCTTAAAAAGAGACAATTTGGTTATAGGTTTAGTTTATGAAGCTAAGCGAAATGGTTGAAGAAATTTAATTTAAGAAAGGATCCTCCAGGTGAAATGTTGATGAAGTTGTTTTCATTCAAATGGGGTGTTTGGATTATGAGAATATGAGAGAAAGAGTAAAGATGACATTCTTTTGAAAATTTGAGTTAGATAGGAGGTCATTTTCAACATTTTGCACCAAAAACTAACAATTATGTTAACTTTAATAGATTTTGTTATTCCGTTTAAGACACGAATAGTTCACAGTTTGGACTTGTCACGAAAGGTAAGTCGCAGTTAGGAAAGTGGAAACAAAGCTCAATCATAGTTGGGAAATGGTGTTACCCCTTGATTTTATGCTAGTTAAAGATGATATTTCCTCCACCGTTTCACACTATCATGGTACACTTATGTAAACACCTTCCAGATCAAGTCTTACAAATCGGTTCCGTCCATTACTCTTGTATGTTTTCTATGGAAAGGGATTGGGATATTACAAGAAATGGGTGCATAATCACTATTACCCTGAGCGTTACTGATAAGTGGGGATGACTATGTGCCAAAGCCCTCTTTTAACGTGCATCCGTACACGGTCATCAAGCAATAGAATGGATAGTTAAGTACCAGTCGATACCACAAGGAGTAGAGGTATTACTCGTATTTTTCTAAAACCTAGGGACGTGGGCCGTCATTACCACACCCCTGAAAGGGAAAATAAAGGGCAAAACTGTAAAAGTGTTGTTTAAGTGTAGAAAGTAATTAAATATATATACATGCTACCACCTAAGACACATAACTTTTGATTCACACAAAAAGTCGGTCACGGGTATAAGTAAACATGACTTCCAATTAATGCAAGGTTTTGTTAACGATGAGTAAAAACAATAATGCTTTCCTTATGATCTTAGAACTCTTAAGTTCCTATGTATGCGGTATCATGAAATCAACCAAATACTAGTCACAGGGAGAGGGCACAAGACCATTGCCCGGATCGATATGCGAACCACCAATGATCTGAAATCAATAAAATATGGTGTAGTTCTATGATCTTGAGCAAAGCTTGATCAATCATCGAACGAGAGATAACGACAACAAATGCATGGCACTCTCGCTACAATCTACCACAAGTATAGATAGCTACACCACTCGGCAAATCTACTCGAAAATTAGGTAGGACTAAATAGGGTATCGAATCATGATACTCTAGTACTACACAAGCATGAGCGGACTCTAAATAAATAGTCGAATCTACTTAGCTACGCCTTGTTCAATCAACCTAACGACTGAATGAATCGATCATCAAGGAGAATTAAATAGAGCAACGAATCACGAAGCTCTAATAATACACAAGCATAAGTAAGATTTTAAATCATGGACGAATCTACTTAGCTACGCCTAGTTCACATCTTAAAAACCAAACACCACTGATCAAGATGAGTTCGGTAATCAAGTAGAACCATAGAGTAACGAATAATGAAACTCTGTTTGTCACGCCCCAATTTCAATAAAACCGAACTCGGGACGCGAACGTTTAAAAACCATAAAATATTTGAAACCTTTTTGAATAAACACTTTAAAATCACCGGATAGTTAATCAAAATAATATTTACAGCTCAAAAATACGTCCCAACAAGTGGACAAAATACAAGGTATCCGTCACTAGACTCAAAAGTAAAACCCGGACTCCGCTCCTAGCTCCTCAAGCTTCGAGAGCTCACCTAGTCCATCTTGTGATCAGTACGTGTAGGAAAAGAAGCTAGGGGTGAGCGTTCGCTCACCACCACGGATAACAGACTGACTACGACATACTTAGCAGACAAAGCCGGTAACACCAACAACCAACTCAAACACCGGGGATCACTATCCCCAAACTCAAGTAACCCGACTGACACTCACCCACTGATACTTTCCTCAACCGACTCAACACTCGGACACGTAGTAGACCCAACACAACGATCACGACCTCTTCCAAGGACTCAAAAGACCACCACGCAACACCCAAGATCACAAAGGATCGCACAACAAACAAGATCACAAAGGATCGCATACCAGCTGCTCAGTAACCTCCCTCACGCCCTTTACCGATCCCAGTCAGGCCAGGCGGTCGACCTGTTGCATTTTCCTCGACACAAAGTCGGATCAGGCTGTCGACCTGTCACACTCACAACCCCAAACCACACACGCGCCGCCAAGACCCCTTTCCTCACGGGCGGGCCCCCTACCCCGTCTGAACATGCAGACGCGTGTGCTCGAGGACCCCGTTTCATGAAGCGGGCCCCCAACCTATGGTAACCACAATCACAATCACAAGCAAAGTTCAACAAACAGCAACAACACATGTTCAACACTCCATAGGCACTCATGGCCACCCAAGACACCAACAGTAAAACACGGACTCAACAACCCCACAGGCACTCACGGCCTCCCAAGATACACCAACAGTAACTCACGGGCTCAACAACCCCACGGGCACTCACGGCCACTCAAAACCACCAACAGTAACTCACGGGCTCAACAACCCCATGGGCACTCACGGCCTCCCAAGACACACCAACAGTAACTCACGGGCTCAACAACCCAACGGGCACTCACGGCCTCCCAAGACACACCAACAGTAACTCAAGGGTTCAACAACCCCACGGGCACTCACGGCCTCCAAGACACACCAACAGTAACTCACGGGTTCAACAACACCACGGGCACTCACGGCCTCCCAAGACACACCAACAGTAACTCACGGGTTCAACAACCCCACGAGCACTCACGGCCTCCCAAAACACACCAACAGTAAAACACGAGCTCTCATGGCCACCCGAGACACAACAGTAAAGCACGGGATCTCATGGCCACCCAAGACACAACAGTAAAGTACGGGCTCTCATGGCCACCCAAGACACAACAGTAAAGTACGGGCTCTCATGGCCACCCAAGACACAACAGTAAAGTACAGGCTCTCATGGCCACCCAAGACACACTTTGCACAATCAACCTTCGGGCATAACCAATGCCTCCAGCAATTCTAATATCAACAGTTTCACAAACAACCTCCGGGCATGCTCATATGCCTCCAGTACTCCTAATATCGATAAGTTTGCAATCAACCTCCGGGCATGGTCATATGCCTCCAATAATCCCAACGTCGTTAAGTTCTCTGCTCCTACGACACTACTAAGTGTCACATGCAATTATGAAGTTTGATACGTTCCCGAATCATACGACACTACCCGGTATCGCCTACCTTTCTAATATTCGATAAACCTACTTAACCCACGACACACCAGTGTCACATGCATTTCTACTGTTAACTTTCACTAGTCCGGGCCGAGATCCGGCTACTTTTCCCTACCTCGTATGCTTTGTCCAAAAGCGCACAAATTAAGCTCTGGCGTGATCTCGGTCACTTTTCCCTAGCTGTCCCTTTCCTCGGTCTGCAGCACGATCTAACAAGAACACAATTTTAAACTCTTTTAAGCTTGCAGGCATAAACTGAATTTTAATAAACCCGACGCCCAAAAGTAACCCCGACAATGTCGATCACTCCAAAACTCCCCAATTACTTGACATTGTCGATATTGGACCCGGAAAGGCCCGATTCGCCCGACATGGCGAATCTGCCCGGGTTTTGAAAACGTCTTTCCGGGGCTCCGAAAATTCCCGTTTTCGTTTCTACGGTCTTAGAATAATTCAAGGGTTCCTAGGCACTCGACGGAATCGAATTCCGACTTCCGAGTCATTTAGTTAACGTTTAAAGTTTCTAAATCCATCAATTACAACTTTCACAATTTAATTCCAAATTTCGATCCGGTTGTGGATAAATGATCCGGGGAACGTTCTAAACCACCCGAACACAAAACCCGAGCACCCGAGCACGTGGGCCCCACCCGGCTACCCTTGGCCTTGGGTGGATAGGGTTGGCTTGGGCCCGGCTTCCCATGGTGGTGGCCGGCCCTAGCTCCGGCCATCCACCCCATGGCCGGCCGGCCACCCCCCTATGGTGGCCGGAGCTCCCCCCGAGCTCCCGGTCACCGGAAAATGTCCCCCTTCACCCCCAAACGTCTCCAAAACGTCTCCAACAATCCCCCAACCTCAATACAACCCTAAACTAATAGTTTTAAACCAAAACCTAATTTTAGAATTTGACAAAACGAAGATCGGTTTGGTGATTACCGTAGAGGAAGATGGTGTGAGCTCGATTCTCCTAACTTTGAAACGATCCAAGGGTTGGATGGAGAGGAAACGTCACAAGAACCCTAGCCTCTTCTCTTTTCTCCTTCTCCTTCTCTCTCTAAACTCTCTTCTCTTTTTTTCTATTTTTTTTCTCTTTCTTAAAGCCTTGGCCGAACCCCCCTTATGGCTCATCTTTGGTTTTCCCCCCAAAACCTAACACCACCACTTGTTTGACAAGTGGCAAGGTGGGTCCCACACCTTTTTGGAGGATTATCTAGAAGATATTTTCCAATCAGATTCGCGAAATTCGGACGTTTCGGGCCCCGAACGGGCACTTTTTCCAAGAAATTACGAAACTTCACGGGCTACAAGGAAACGGCTCAACTAAGACCGCTGCGACGACGGCTAAGCTTTTTGGATCCAAAACGGTCCTCGAATGGACCAAAACGTCGCTCGGTTGACTTTTCCAACGAAAAGTCAACATTTCCCAAATTGATCAGAAAGTTGCCCTGAGTCCCCTGGAACTCACTTTTGGTCAAGATCGGGGTCAACTTAATTCCGGTATGACCCTCGGGGTCAAATTTAGGTTCAATCAAGTGTCTGCTGAAATTATTTAAATTTTCCTGTTTTTCGCAGATTTAACTGGCGTTGACCGGAGTGGTTATTACAATATACCCCCCTCAAAGGAATTTCGTCCGCGAAATTTAAAGCAACGCACTTCAGGAGTCGAACCGGTCGGGGTACTTCGCGCGAACCTCGTCCTCGCGTTCCCAAGTGGAATCGGCCTCGTGGTGTCGCCACAACACCAGTTCTAAGCGGATAACCTTTCCGCGCAGGACCTGCTCTCGTGGATCCCTTTCCCACATCGGTTTCTCCTTATACGGGACATCACCCGTTACCTCGACATCCGCGCACTCAATGATGTACTCAAGACCTCGAAAGGCCCGATACACCGTGGGGCTAACCCGCCTCCGCTGCGGTTGAAACGCACCAGTCCACCCTTCGGACTAATCTCCAAGGATACATGACACCCGACTGCTGACTCGAGAGGTCGGCGCCGTCTGTCAACGTAGCCCCTGCTGACTCTGCGCGGTCTTCAACCGCTCATGCTTCGGCACGACCGACTCAGCTGTCTCTCGGTCCAGTTCTAGACCCAGTAAACTCTTATTCCTCACTTCTGCCCAACACACGGGCGATCGACCCGGCCTACCATACAACGCTTCGAACGGTGCCCTCATGATACTGGCCTGAAAGCTGTTGTCGTAGGCGAACCCGGCTAACCGCTCACGAAAACCATCGTGACGTGCCCCCCTATTTCCACTGTGCAACCCGTAGTGGTTGCAACAACCCAGCGGGACGCTGTTGTTCGGCTCTCACCTGCCGACGAGTGAGGCACCGCGATACTAACTCCGCGATCGCTCTCCGCATCCCGCTCCACTGGACAAGCCACCAGATGTCGCACTCCTCTTAGTGCTACCCATGTGCACTGTCAGACGCGAGTGTTGCGACTCTCGCAGCTCGTCGCCTCCACCGTTACGCGATACGAACAACCCTCCGCTATACCGTAACTCCCAATTAGCACGACGAACCCAGTCCTCGGCGTCAACACCGCCGTCAACTCCCTCCCGGACCTCTGTCGTCTCGACATCCACTGACTGTGCTTCTATTGCCCGACCAAGCCGGGTGGGCTGAGTCACCAAGAAGTACATGGCCACGCCGCCAGTAACCTCTTCTAGCTCCAACCCGAGCGTGCCCAGTTCCCATATCATGTCCCACTCTCAGACTGATATGCTAGTAAGCCTCGGGACCGACTTCCTACTCAGGGCGTCGACAACCACGTTCGCCTTACCCGGATGGTAGTATAGCTCAAAGTCGTACTCCTCGAGTAGTCCCATCCATCGCCGCTGGCGCGTATTCAGGTCTCGTTGGGAATAGATGTACTTAAAGCTCTTATGATCCGAGAACACCTGAAATCGCTCGTCGCTAGTAACAGCCGGTATTGGCTCGGCACTTCGCCAGCCAATCCATTCCCATGATTACGTTCAAAGGTTGTCATTTCGTAAGTATCCTTCCCACGGATATACGCACAAGCTCAGTCGCTGCCGATCCTCACGGATCCTCGCAGTCTCTCTAAGACCTCGCTCCACTACCGTCGTCGTGCCTACCAACTCTGAACATACCCGATCCTCGGGGTGAGGACTCGATCGAGCATCAGGGCTCTTGAGCCCTCTCTCGAACCTTCTGTATCGGTTCGCTTCTCCAACTCCGCAGGCACGACCGACCCTAGTCAACACCCCCCACACCAATCGGCGTGTCCAGACGCAAGGGTGGACTCAACGGCTCTAAAATCAGCCCCAACCTCTCAGCACAACTCGACGAACAAACGAGTGTGACATCCTAGTATCCAATAAAACTGACGCCCAAATCGGAGACCGAACACCCACTCCATTAGTCACTCCGGTAAGGTCTAGTGCAACCCTCACACGGTCCTCTAGGCATTTACTTATAATTTTCCGCAACCAAACCAGTGTTCGCTACTCGTCCCTTGGGGGAAAAGTAGTAAAGGGGATGAGCGTTATGCTCACCTCCACGGACACCCGTTCGATTATGGCATACTAGTAACGCACTAAAGACTTACCGATCTAACCAGGGCAAACCACTACCTTAAAACCGAATGCCAAACGTCACACTGCTCACGCTAACAACACCTCAAGTACTCACTCAAATAAGATAAACCTCGAAACAGGGATTATATTCTCAACTAAGCAAACATATTGCTCACACTAACAATACCCCAATACCCCGATCACAGAAGGAAACCTCAAACAACCCACTCTCGTGAAGGAAACCTCAACCAACCCATTCACGCGAGGGAAAACTCGAACACCCGTTCACATAGGGAAATCTAGTTCGTATGGCGCCGCAGCGCACCAACCCTAACCCTTCCCCGTAGTGAGACTCTCACACCGAGGCGCTGTATTACTACCGTAGGTTATTGATGGGTCTCGAACCCAAGACCTCACCCCTTAACACCGAACTTACGACCTCTACAACCAACACAACCGTACATCAAGCCACGCAACCAGAAATCTAATCGCACAACGAAACAACAAAGATTTTTTTTTTTGAAAGTAGCTGGCGGGACCGGTCCGGCAGGTGGGCCGGACCGTGCAGCCTTCCGGGCCAGCACGCCAGCCGGGCCGGCACGCCAGCCGGGCCGGCACGCCAGCCGTGCCGTGCTGGTTTCCAGGCCGGCACGCCAGCCGGGCCATGCTGGTTTCCAGGCCGGCACGCCAGCCGTGCCGTGCTGGTTTCCGGGCCGGCACGCCAGCCGGTCCGTGTTGTCTTCCGGGTCAAAACAGCGAGCCTGACCTGGTCTCCTATCGGGTCGGTACATGGCCCGTCCCGTAGCTGTAACGATTTCACACCTAACACACCACCACGTCTACCCTAGGGCACTCGTATCCTACCCTTCTCCTGGCAACCCGCACACGTGTGCGTCGCAGAAATTCGACCACCCAACTAACGACACACGTACAACCCATTTCAACGTCCAAACACAAGTCGACAAGGCCAACAACACAACACACGCGCCACGAATCACAAACAAATCAAGTCATTCAACCTCAACCAACACACAAGCCGACACGGCCAAACGACACACACAACACTCGCCCACCGGGCCAACCAACACCGAACCACGCCCACCGGGCCAACCATAATCAAACACGCCCACAGGACCAATCAAAATCAAACACGCCCACCGGCCCAGTAAATTTTAAAACTTTCTCCTTTTCATTTTAAAACCTCATACTTGACATCACGCAGTTACATCCGGTCCAGGCGTCCCCGAACTACGTTGTACCAACTTGATATCAGCACCGTCACGTTCGACTACAGGAGCTCCTGAGTCGAGTCGCGACAGCTTAAAAACGTTTCACGCAGCAACAAACAATCAGCACACCAGCAATCAAACACTGCACATACGCACAATCAAAAACAGGACTCAAACCACTACGGGTCTACAGACGGGTTCCGACTTGCATACCCAACTCACGACGGGACTTAACAGACTCGACTCTCTGCACCTAATTGAGGTACAGTCCGAGGTGTGAAACCTCGAGCTCTGATACCAAGCTGTCACGCCCCAATTTCAGTAAAACCGAACTCGGGACGCGAACGTTTAAAAACCATAAAACATTTGAAACCTTTTTGAATAAACACTTTAAAATCACCAGATAGTTAATCAAAATAATATTTACAGCTCAAAAATACATCCCAACAAGTGGACAAAATACAAGGTATCCGTCACTAGACTCAAAAGTAAAACCCGGACTCCGCTCCTAGCTCCTCAAGCTTCGAGAGCTCACCTAGTCCGTCCTGTGATCAGTACCTGTAGGAAAAGTAGCTAGGGGTGAGCATTCCCTCACCACCACGGATAACAGACTGACTACGGCATACTTAGCAGACAAAGCCGGTAACACCAACAACCAACTCAAACACCGGGGATCACTATCCCCAAACTCAAGTAACCCGACTGACACACACCCACTGATACTTTCCTCAACCGACTCAACACTCGGACACGTAAAGTAGACCCAACACAACGATCACGACCTCTTCCAAGGACTCAAAAGACCACCACGCAACACCCAAGATCACAAAGGATCGCACACCAAACAAGATCACAAAGGATCGCATACCAGCTGCTCAGTAACCTCCCTCACGGCCTTTACCGATCCCAGTCAGGCCAGACGGTCGACCTGTTGCATTTTCCTCGACACTAAGTCGGATCAGGCTGTCGACCTGTCACACTCACAACCCCAAACCACACACGCGCGGCCAGGACCCCTTTCCTCACGGGCGGGCCCCCTACCCCGTCTGAACATGCAGACGCGTGTGCTCGAGGACCCCCGTTTCATGAAGCGGGCCCCCAACCTCAGGTAACCACAATCACAATCACAAGCAAAGTTCAACAAACAACAACAACACATGTTCAACACTTCACAGGCACTCACGACCTCCAAGACACACCAACAGTAATTCACGGGTTCAACAACCCCACGGGCACTCACGGCCTCCCAAGACACACCAACAGTAACTCACGGGTTCAACAACCCCACGGGCACTCACGGCCTCCAAGACACACCAACAGTAAAACACGGGCTCTCATGGCAACCCAAGACACAACAGTAAAGAACGGGCTCTCATGGCCACCCAAGACACAACAGTAAAGCACGGGCTCTCATGGCCACCCAAGACACAACAGTAAAGTACAGGCTCTCATGGCTACCCAAGACACAACAGTAAAGTACGGGCTCTCATGGCCACCCAAGACACAACAGTAAAGTACGGGCTTTCATGGCCACCCAAGACACAACAGTAAAGTACGGGCTCTCATGGCCACCCAAGACACACTTTGCACAATCAACCTCCAGGCATAACCAATGCCTCCAGCAGTTCTAATATCAACAGTTTCACAAACAACCTCGGGCATGGTCATATGCCTCCAGTACTCCTAATATCGATAAGTTCGCAATCAACCTCCGGGCATGGTCATATGCCTCCAGTAATCCTAACGTCTTTAAGTTCTCTGCTCCTACGACACTACTAAGTGTCACATGCAATTCTAAAGTTCGATATGTTCCCGAATCATACGAGACTACCCGGTATCGCCTACCTTTCTAATATTCGATAAACCTACTTAACCCACGACACCCCAGTGTCACATGCATTTCTACTGTTAACTTTCCCTAGTCAGGGCCGAGATCCGACTACTTTTCCCTACCTCGTATGCTTTCTTCAAAAGCGCACAAATTAAGATCCGGCGTGATCTAGGTCACTCGCCTAGCTTTCCCTTTCCTCGGTCTGCAGCACGATCTAACAAGAACACAATTTAAAACTCTTTTAAGCTTGCAGGCATAAACTGAATTTTAATAAACCTGACGCCCAAAAGTAACCCCGACAAAGTCGATCACTCCCAAACTCCCCAATTACTGGACATTTTCGATATTGGACCCGGAAAGGCCCGATTCGCCCGACATGGCGAATCTGCCCGGGTTTTGAAAATGTCCTTCCGGGGCTCCGAAAATTCCCGTTTTCGTTTCTACGGTCTTACAATAATTCAAGGGTTCCTAGGCACTCGACGGAATCGAAGTCCGACTTCAGAGTCATTTAATTAACGTTTAAAGTTTCTAAATCCGTCAATTATAACTTTCACAATTTAATTCCAAATTTCGATCCGGTTGTGGATAAATGATCCGGGGAACGTTCTAAACCACCCGAACACAAAACCCGAGCACCCGAGCACGTGGGCCCCACCCAGCCACCCTTGGCCGTGGGTGGCTAGGGTTTGCTTGGGCCCGGCTTCCCATGGGTGTGGCCGGCCCTAGCTATGGCCATCCACCCCATGGCCGGCCGGCCACCCCCCTATGGTGGCCGGAGCTCCCCCCGAGCTCCCGGTCTTCGGAAAACGTCCCCCTTCACCTCCAAACGTCTCCAAAACGTCTCCAACAATCCCCCAACCTCAATACAACCCTAAACTAATAGTTTTAAACCAAAACCTAATTTTAGAATTTGACAAAACGAAGATCGGTTTGGTGATTACCGTAGAGGAAGACGGTGTGAGCTCGATTCTCTTAACTTTGAAACGATCCAAGGGTTGGATGGAGAGGAAACGTCACAAGAACCCTAGCCTCTTCTCTTTTCTCCTTCTCCTTCTCTCTCTAAACTCTCTTCTCTTTTTTTCTATTTTTTTTCTCTTTCTTAAAGCCTTGGCCGAACCCCCCTTATGGCTCATCTTTGGTTTTCCTCCCAAAACCTAACACCACCACTTGTCTGACAAGTGGCAAGGTGGGTCCCACACCTTTTTGGAAGAATATGAAGAAGATATTTTCCAATCAGATTCGCGAAATTCGGACGTTTCGGGCCCCGAACGGGCACTTTTTCCAAGAAATTACGAAACTTCACGGGCTACAAGGAAACGGCTCAACTAAGACCGCTGCGACGACGGCTAAACTTTTTGGATCCAAAACGGTCCTCGAATGGACCAAAACGTCGCTCGGTTGACTTTTCCAACGAAAAGTCAACATTTCCCAAATTGATCAGAAAGTTGCCCTGAGTCCCCTGGAACTCACTTTGGTCAAGATCGGGGTCAACTTAAGTCTGGTATGACCCTCGGGGTCAAATTTAGGTTCAATCAAGTGTCTGCTGAAAATATTTAAATTTTCCTGTTTTTCGCAGATTTGACTAGCGTTGACCGGGAGTGGTTATTACACTGTTGATACACAAGCGTAAGTAAACTCTAAAAAAGTTGACGAATCTACTTAGTTATGCATAGTTCAATCAACCTAATTACTGAACGCCACAATAAATATGGTCATCCGATCATTAAGGAGAACTAAATAGAATATCGAATCATGATATTCTAATAATACACAAGCGTGATAAAATTCTATAAAAGTTAAATCTCGTATCACACTGGATCGAATCATGGATCGATCCAAACATCAATCTACATAGCGCACACAAGAACTAAGGAAAATCCCTAAATCGTTCAGTCGACTTAAACACCCAAGAGAATCGAGAAAGCACATCCTAGCATATTTCTATCTCGTCAATATGAGATCAACACATATGAATGTGGGAAAACTTAGGTAAGTTCACTAAATGGCCAAAGTTTGCATTTTTACCAACTATAACCTAGAACTTTATATACACCCTAGAGATGAAATAGCTAGCACATGAAATCAGATCTTAAAATCATGAAAAATCGAACACAAAGTAAGATAATCATGCTTGAACATCATTTAGATTAAATATAGATAAAATACCCATACAAGCAAGTGGATGCTATTAAACTCAAAAAACCCCCGAATCATGCAAATAACATCACCAACATCAAATAACCACAAACCCATGCATCAATTTAAAGGAAAACATCATCTACACAATACCCATGACCAAGGATTGAAATCCAAGGTCATGGAGTCCGAATTCTACTCAAACTATCCATAAATCCTAGTTTTACAACAAAATAAAGAAGAGCAGAGATTAGAACCGGGATTGGGTTGAAAAACCCAATCAAAAACTCGTCTTGCTTGCAAACCCACCATCTTCAACTCTCCAAAGCTTCAACCCATGAAAATTGAGAAGTTGGAGATGGTGGGAGGTTCATGGAAGCTTGAAACCTCTTTGGATCGTCATAAATATGGCCTTAGATGGTAGAAAATACTCCCAAAATAAAGAACAGAGAACAAGAGAGAGAAGAGAGCAAACAATAAAACTTGAAATTTGATTCAGAGAATTAAAAAATCTAATCTCGTCCAAGGTTACTCATGCCTCTTACAGATATATAGGCAAGACAAATAAAATATAAAAAACAAATTGGTTAACTAAAGAAACAAAAAAAAAATAAGCTAACTAAAACAAACACAAAAGCAAGGTTTACTTCAAAGTTATATTGCTCTGCTAGAGTTTGCGCCTCCAATGGAGGACAAACCTAAGTTTTCAACCCCTCCCCACCGCGTCTCACCCCGGCGCTGCCTCCAGCTCCCCCAGAGTAGGTTCGGTCTCTCCTGTCTGCCTCCATGACGTTCTCCCTATTCATATGCTTTATCTACTGCTGTTTGGCCTGGGTTAGAGGAGTTTCTTTCTCTATGGGGCGTCCTGTCTCGACCTTTTTCGCCGGCAATTCCTCGAATATACTCACCTCATTGGCCTCCACAAATGCATGTGAACAGGGTACAGTTTCGCACACCTATTTTATGTACCTATTGCAGATTGAAAAGTTTCTCAAACATTTCAATGACGTTGTTTCTCCTATCTTCAAGTACTCGTCCAATCCATCAGCTGCAGTTCCATAACATAACTGCCTAATGGACGCAGTACATTTTTGATAAGGAGATAAGGAAACTTTAACCACAAAATCCAACCTTGTCGTGAAATACGCATCGTGATTCTCCAATGCCTAAACAATTCGGAGGAACACAACCTTCGGTATTCTGAAGTGACAACGGAACCGCACCTCCGTGTACACAAGGTTCGTGTTGAAGTAGTCGATCATTAAACGTTCGTTTGCGGCTTCCGGGTCACGTGCAATGTACTTTCGCTTACGTGGTGGAGAATCGACCAATGCATCATCTAACAACCCGTCACTGAAGTCGGTGGGCATGCATTCTTTGAGTATTTCGTCCAAAATGACATCCAAATCCAAATCAAAACTGCTGGGGAAGCGTTGTGAATAGTTTCACGGATCTAGAGGGAAGTTACGTCCCGTCTTTAGAATTATTCTATGCGGACGGGACTATAGCTTGGTGCATAGGCCCTCTTTCTCTCTACGAAACCAGCGACGAATCTGAGTCAAAGATTAAAGTTAACAAAGAGTGCATGGTTCTAGAGTGGCTGACCACGTTAGGGACGTCAGCCAACGTGATCTACGTGGCATTCGGAACCCAGGTCCACGTATCGGACGCTCAGCTGGACGAGGTGGCCAACGGCTTGGCAGAGAGTGGGTTCGGGTTTGTTTTGGTAGCGAGATCAAGCACGTGGTCGGCGCCGGAGAGCACTGCAGCCAACGGTTTGTTCACACAAGAATGGGTGGACCAGCGAGCGGTGTTGTCGCACCGGGCCGTAGGAGGGTTTGTGAGTCACTGTGGATGGAACTCGGTGCTGGAGAGTTTATCGGCCGGCGTGCCGATCCTGGCGTGGCCGATGATTACGGAGCAGTCCTTGAATGCCAAGTTTGTGGTGGACGGGGTTGGAGCTGGCTTGGGAATAGTGGAGAGGGTCAAGAGTGGTCAAGTAATAATATCGAGGGAGACGATATGTGAAAGGGTGAGAGAGCTAATGGGAGGAGCCAAGGGGAGAGAGGTCAGGGACAGAGCTCGTGTCTTGGGACAGTTGGCCACCAGGGCGGTTCTAGACGGTGGCTCATCTAACCGAACTCTAAACCAGTTGATTGCTCAACTTTCCTTGTCTCATTAATGACAGGGACCATGGTTATGTTATGTATCGCAGCTTTTAACTAATTGTCAACTTTCTTTATCTGTAATGACTAATAAATTATAATTAATAACTCTATGTTTTTCCATGGATCTTAATCTTTTTGACTCAAAGTTTTCAACGGGAATTAACTAGCCAAAATTTGTTTGCTTCACTTCCTCTCGGATTAGGCCAACACATTTTCACTAATTAATGGGGAGATTTGTTTTTGGTACACTTTTTGGATCCAAAAAATTACATCAAGATATGCCGTCGATAATTAGTAAACATAAAAAAAATAAACGTTTAAAATGTATAATTTTTTTTTTTGAGAAGAATATTATTACTGAAAAAAGAGATAGGTTGACGAGTACATAATTGTACCCATCTTACAGGATAGAACCCAACTAAATAACAGAAAGCAATAACAGAAAGTAAAAGTTGGTCGATGCTTAGGGGCGGTTGAAGGGGGATATCTGCGGTAGCATCCAGTGGAACCTTGGATACCGATACAACATGCTTCTACCAAATGACACTAGCCGAGCCAGCCGAGTGAGAGGGGAATACTGGTGGACTGCCATCTCCCTCGGTGAGTCAGCGTGCGTCGTCCTCCCTTGACTGATAATGTTAGGGCTCCTGAGCAAATGGTATTGGACTCAAAACTCAAGGGGTATCTACATGTGTAAGGAAGGATACCGAGCTTTGTCTTGAGAAAATGGAAGGTGGATCCCAATGGGAGGGGTCACGGTTTTGACGAGGTTATGGGATCTTGACATACAACCTCGTATCGAGATATTCTTGTGGCATGCTCTCTCCATAACTCTCCAGGTGACGGCAAACCTACGGACAAAGCTATAGGTTCCTATTCTCCCCTAGTATAATCTGGACATGTGGCTAACGCTTGTGATGGAGATCCAAGATATGGCTATAAAGAGTCGTGTGAAAATGATGGTATGAGAAATATTTATAGCTCAGAATGGGGTTTTTTGGGAAAAAACTCACAACCTCCCAAAGAGGTGATTGCCATTGTTAAGAGTCACCAACACAGTTGGATCCAGGCTCACATGGGGTCTACTCGACCCACTATTGCAACCCTCAAAGAGCGAAGGGGTGGGTCGTACTACCGAAACACTAGATCACTATAAACGTGGACGAGGCTATTTTTGTTGATACGAACCAGATGGTATGTGGTGGATGGTATAGAACAGATACAAATTGTGTGGTGGATGGTTGGAATGGAACTCTTAATGGCCAACTAGGGGCGGAGTTTACCGAGGAAACAACAATCTTGAAGCCCTGCATGTGGATCCAGGTATAGGGTAGAGCAAGGGCATTGATTCGAAGCGATGCACAATATGTGACCCACTTGATTCTGGGGAACACCCTACTCTTCTCACATATATGGGTCGGGTTATAGACCAATGTAGGTCTAATACTAATTTATCTCTCGAGGATGTCAAACTCGAGTATATTCCTAAGACAGCGAAAGGAACAACCCATTGCCTAGTTCAGGAGACCGGTTCTGCGTCTGTCTTGATGTAGTCTAATTTCGTTGTAGCGGATGCACTCCGATACATTTAGATTCATTTCAAATAATAAGAATACAATATTTGTTTCAAAAAAACAATTACTCATTCTTCTCTATTATTATACTATTACATGTGTACCAGTTAACCCACCACTAATTTAATGACACAAGGGTTACTTAAGCTAAATGAACGTAACATTTTTTTCTCTCTTAAAACATCATGTATCCTAAATGACTTGAGTTGTATCCGAGTGACATAAATTAGTGGGGAAACCATAGTTCTTAACCTATTTTGAGCTTTGTTTTCATGATCCTAACTTGAGTTTACAATACAACTATGACCTTTACATTTTTTTCACAGACTATCGTGTGTCGTTAAAATAAACTGTCACGCCCCAATTTCAGCGAACCGAACTCGGGACGCGAACATTTAAAACACGAACACTTAAAACTTGTTTTGAATAAAACTCTGATATTTCCATTTAGTTACCAAAAATAATAATAGTATTTACAATACAAAAACGTCCCAACAAGTGGACAAGGTACAACATCCGTCACTAGACTGAACAAAAAGTAAAGACCAGACTCCGCTCCAAGCTCCATGAACTTCAAGAGCTAACCTAGTCCGTCCGGTGATCAGTACCTGTAGGAAAAGCAGCTAGGGGTGAGCGTTCGCTCACATCCACGGATAACAGACTGACTATGGCATAATTAGTAGATAAAGCCAGTACACTAAAACCAAACCCAACACCGGGACTACAATCCCTAACTCAAGTACCCAACTGACCCACAACCCGTTACTTTCCTCAACAGACTCAACACTCGATAACACAATGTAGACCCGACACAACTATCGACGACCTCCTCCAAGGACACGACAGAAAGACTACACAACGCCAAACAAGATCACAAAGGATCGCACACCAGCTGCTCAGTAACCAATCTCAATCAGGTCAGGGATCGACCTATCACAATTCCTCGACACGAAGTCGGATCAGGCTGTCGACCTTTCGAACTCGCAATTCATCGACACAAAGTCGGATCAGGCTGTCGACCTTTAGAACTCGCAATTCATCGACACTAAGTCGGATCAGGCTGTCGACCTTTAGAACTCGCAATTCATCGACACTAAGTCGGATCAGGCTGTCGACCTTTATAACTCGTAATTCATCGACACTAAGTCGGATCAGGCTGTCGACCTTTAGAACTCGCAATTCATCGACACTAAGTCGGATCAGGTTGTCGACCTTTAGAACTCACAACTTCAGGTAACCACAATCACAATCACAGGCAAGTTCAACCACACAGGCACTCAAGGCCACTCAAGACACCTCAACAATCAAGACTCGGGTTCAACAACCCCACGGGCACTCACTGCCACTCAAGACACACCAACGGTCAAGACTCGGGTTCAACAACCCCACGGCACTCACCGCCACTCAAGACACACCAACGGTCAAGACTCGGGTTCAACAAGCCCCACGGCACTCACGGCCACTCCAAAGCATCAGCAGTAAGACACGGGCACTCATGGCCACCCAAGACACCAATTTAAATACACGGGCTCTCAAGGCCACCCAAACTCAACAATAAATAAACACGGGCTCTCAAGGCCACTCAAGCCTAACAATAAATAACACATGCTCTCAAGGCCACCCAAACTCAACAATAAATAACGCACAACAACCTCCGGCATACTCGATGCCTCCAACAGTCCTAAGATCACTAGTTTCACAAACAACCTCCGGGCATGGTCATATGCCTCCAGTAATTCAATTATCGCTAAGTTCTCTGTTCCTACGACACTACTAAGTGTCACATTCTTTTCTCTTAAAACGCTACAATCCCGTAACATGCTTTTCTAATATTTAAATAAATCTACTCAACCCACGACACCCCGGTGTCACATGCAATTCTACTATTAACTTTCCCTAATCAGGGCCGAGATCCGGATACTTTTCCCTACCTCGTATATAACTCTAAAAGCGCTCCAATAAAACCCGAAGTAAACCCAGTCACTCGCCGAGCTTCCCTTTGCCTCGGTCCGCAGCACGATCTAAAAGAGCACAAATTCAAAGTACTTTTAAACTAGTACGAATAAGCCGAAAATTAATATATTTAACGCCCAAACGTAACCCCGACAATGTCGATCACTCCCAAACTTCCCAATTACTCGACATTGTCGATAAAGGACCCGTAAAGGCCCGATTCGCCCGACATGGCGAATCTGCCCGGGTTTTGTTAATTGCCTTTCGGGGCTCCAAAAGCCCCCGTTTTAGTTTCTACGGTCTTAGAATATTTCAAGGAACCCAATGTACTTGACGGAATCGAATTCCGACTTCTAAGTCAATTAATTAACGTTTAAAGTTTCTAACACCCGTTAATTACAACTTTTCCAATTTAATTCCAAACTTCGATTCGATTAAGGATAAATGGTCCGGGGAACGTTTTAACCCACCCGAACATTAAAACCCGAGCAACCGAGCACGTGGGCCCCACCCAAGAGACTTGGCCGTGCCCTAGGGTTCAAGGGGAGGGGCTCGGCCACCATGTGGTGGCTGCTGCCAGCTCCGGCCAACCACCTCATGGCCGGACGGCCACCACCCACGGTGGCCGGAGCTCCTCCCGAGCCTCCGGTCACCGGAAAACGTCATTCTTCACCTCCAACCACCTCCAAAACGTCTCCAACTATCCCCCAAACTCACTACAACCCTAACCCATAGTTTTATACAAAACTCTAACTTTCCAAAGTTAACAAAACGAAATCGGGTTAGGTCTTACCAACGAGGAAGACGAGGGGAAGAGGTTTGCTCTTTGCTTTGAATCGATCCAATGGTTGAATAACAAACCCTAGCTCAACTTCCTTTCTTCTCTCTTCTTCTTCTTCTCCTCCTCTCTCTAAACCCTCTCTTCTTCTTTCTAATTTTAAAACAACTAACAACAAAACCTATTTCCTCCCTTTAACACCCTATGTTCGGCCACCCCTCACAACCACACAATTTCCCCCCAAAACTAACACCCCCACAATTAGGACATGTGTCAAGGTGGGTCCCACACCTTTTGGAAAATATCTAGTTGATATTTTCCAATCAGTTTCGCGAAAAAAGGACGTTTCGGGCCCCGAATGGGCACTTTTCCCAAGAAATTATGAAACTTGACGGGTTACAAGGAAACGGCTCAACTAAGACCGTTGCGACGACGGCTAAGCTTTTTGGATCCAAAACGGTCCTCGAAAGGACCAAAACGTCGTTCGGTTGACTTTTCCAGCGAAAAGTCAACATTTCCCGAATTGATCAGAAAGTTGCCCTGAGTCCCCTGGAACTCATTTTGGTCGATAACGGGGTCAACTTAAGTCCGGTATGACCCTCGGGGTCAATTTAGGTTAATTTTAGTGTCTATCTTAAAATTTTTAAATTTTCCTGTTTTTCGCAGGTTTGACTGACGTTGACCAGAAGTGGTTATTACATAAACAGGGATGTTAATTTTGGATGGGAAAAGACAGAAATACAGTCAACAAAAGTCAATAACCTGAAATGTTGGACTTGACTTTTTTTTACACTTCCCAACTATGACCTTTCTAATTTTTGCACAAAATAACATTTTTTGCTGAGGGTATTTTGGACTTTTCTCATCCAAAAATGACGTCTCCGTTAACTTTCACGAAGAATGATAATCCGTACAAAAATATAAAGGTCACAATTAAAAAATACAACGAAAGATAAATTCAAGTTAAGATCGCGAAAACAAAACTTAAAATAAGTCAACAACCATGGTTCTCCGTAAATTATTAAGTTGTGCGGGTGTTTGAGAAGAGTGGAGTAAAGATAAAATTGCGTTCCCAAGGATCTTTCCTGGTGTGGTAGTGATCCTGATCCATGCAAGGTTGTACTGAGCTACACCTGCCCACAGAGGAATATTGTCCATGTAGAACCCGGCGGCTCTGGTCAGTGGCAGATTCAGCTTTTTTATTGAGGGGGGGGGGGGGCACCGATTTTTTATATATATAATAAAATAACGTTAAATATAAATTAATGTCACATAAAAACGATAAAATACCACTTATTACAAGATGTGACCTCGAGATTTTATATTTGGAAAATGTTGTAAAATATTTTACTGCAAATAAAATAAAAAATATATTTCTCGATGTATACGATCATGTTATTATTCATCAATTGTTCTCACATTCGATTTCTCGACCGAGTCTTGATCATATTCATAGCAGAAAGTACTCTCTCCATAGTTGCAGTAGCGACTAGTAAGATCAATATAAATATAATCAACAAATAATCTAATTGACACACATAACTTTTTATTGTCAATATCATTTTTAAAACTTAAACACCAATATATTTTATATTTTTAAAATCTCTGGTTGAATGTATATCTATAATGTAAATTGACGTGGATAGCATCTCTCCATACCTAGAATAATATTGTAGAGAACCAAACTCAAAACTTGAGTTGACATCTCAAACTCTAAACAACACCATAAATTGAAGTAAATTTTCATGGACTAATTATAATTAGAAAACTAGAATAAAAATAGAAATATAAAACAATTATAAATTAATATAAAAATATACAAATACATCTTTATTTCACAATCTTTTCGTACGTTTCCTTGGACTAAATAAGTTATATATATATATATATATATATATAGGGTAGCTATCCAGTAAAAACCATCCTTATTGTGAAAACTACGAACCAATCTCAGCCACAGGATGCGGTCAAAGTGACGTCAGCAGAGCGCGCGCGATGCTGACACGTGGCAGATTCGCGCGCGCCTCTGCCCGCGCGCGTGAGCGTGTTGATCACGCGCGCGCACGGTACTAATAGTTTGGCGCGCACAGTGCTAATAGTTTAGCACAGTGCCAACTATAAGCATTGTGCGCCCAAACTATTAGCACTATGCGCGCCACGTGTCAGCACTATGCGCGCGCACCAGCAGCGGGCGCGCCCACGTGTCAGCACCTGGTGAGTTCGTAGTTTGCACAATAAGGGGTGGTTTTGTATTTGATACCAACCGTATATGTATTAAAAATATCACACACGGTAATACTTTAAAAAAATATGTAAACATTTATTTAACCTAAATAAAACCTATTTAAGAAATAAAGGGGGGACACATTTATTTAAACTTTCAGATTTTTCAATCCGCCTATGGCTCTGGTCCTAACGCCTGATCTATAGATGCATTTATGGATATAGAGGAGCAGCTGCAGCTATATATAATCGATGGCACCATATCATTTTTGACACACCAATATTGTTCGAGTTATAGTTCCAATGACACCTCATTTTGTCATCTTCCCATTTATGGCCCATGGCCACACCCTTGCATTACTAGACCTCTCCAAGGCTCTCTCTCGCCGCCATGTCACCGTCACCGTCGTCACCACACCGGCCAACGCCCACTCTATTTCCAATTACTTGTCGCCCAACCGAAACCCCAACATATCCGTCGCCGAAATCCCTTTCCCCTCTAGCGCCGCCGACCTCCCGGACGGCTGCGAGAACACATCCCACCTGCCTTCCATGGACTCTTACCTCCCTTTCCTCCTCGCAACCAGGCAGCTCCGGCGACCCTTTGAAGACCTTCTGACCGCCATGTCTGATTCCGGTACTCAACCCGTCTGCGTCATCTCGGACTTCTACTTTGGCTGGACGTCGGCGACGTGCACCAGGTTCGGTGTTCCCAGGCTCGTGTTCCATGGCATGGGGGTGGCGGCCATGGCCATATGCAAGACAGTGGTCGTGCACGCGCCGCACAACATGTCCAGTTCGGATCTCGACCCTCTTGACCTGCCTGGCCTGGAGCTTCCCTTTGCTCTCACGGCGGCGGACCTTCCAGAGATGCTCCTCTCAGCCGTTAAAGACGATGGCGACGACCCGTATGTCCAGTTCATGAAGGAGGCGGGCGAGGGTGAATTCAACTGCTGGGGGAGCGTCGTGAATAGTTTCACGGATGTAGAGGGAAGTTACGTCCCATCTTTAGAATCATTCTATGCGGACGGGACTAAAGCTTGGTGCATAGGCCCTCTTTCTCTCTACGAAACCAGCGACGAATCTGAGTCAAAGATTAAAGTTAACAAAGAGTGCATGGTTCTAGAGTGGCTGACAACGTTAGGGACGTCAGCCAACGTGATCTACGTGGCATTCGGAACCCAGGTCCACGTATCGGACGCTCAGCTGGACGAGGTGGCCCACGGCTTGGCAGAGAGTGGGTTCGGGTTTGTTTTGGTAGCGAGATCAAGCACGTGGTCGGTGCCGGAGAGCACCGAAGCCAACGGTTTGTTCACACGAGAATGGGTGGACCAGCGAGCGGTGTTGTCGCACCGGGCCGTAGGAGGGTTTGTGAGTCACTGTGGATGGAACTCGGTGCTGGAGAGTTTATCGGCCGGCGTGCCGATCCTGGCGTGGCCGATGATTGCGGAGCAGTCCTTGAATGCCAAGTTTGTGGTGGACGGGGTTGGAGCTGGCTTGGGAATAGTGGAGAGGGTCAAGAGTGGTCAAGTAATAATATCGAGGGAGACGATATGTGAAAGGGTGAGAGAGCTAATGGGAGGAGCCAAGGGGAGAGAGGTCAGGGACAGAGCTCGTGCCTTGGGAGAGTTGGCCACCAGGGCGGTTCTAAACGGTGGCTCATCTAACCGAACTCTAAACCAGTTGATTGCTCAACTTTCCTTGTCTCATTAATTACAGGGACCATGGTTATGTTATGTATCACAGCTTTTAACTAATCGTCAACTTTCTTTATCTGTAATGACTAATGAATTATAATTAATAACTCTATGTTTTTCCATGGATCATAATCTTTTTGACTCAAAGTTTTCAACGGGAATTAACTAGCCAAAATTTGTTTGCTTCACTTCCTCTCGGATTAGGCCAACACATTTTCACTAATTAAGGGGAGATTTGTTTTTGGTACACTTTTTGGATCCAAAAAATTACATCAAGATATGCCGTCGATAATTAGTAAACATAAAAAAAATAAACGTTTAAAATGTATAATTTTTTTTGAGAAGAACATTATTACTAAAAAAAGAGATAGGTTGACGAGTACATAATTGTACCCATCTTACAGGATAGAATCCAACTAAATAACAGAAAGCAATAACAGAAAGTAAAAGTTGCTCGATGCTTAGGGGCGGTTGAAGGGGGATATCTGCGGTAGCATCCAGTGGAACCCTGGATACCGATACAGCATGATTCTACCAAATGACACTGGCCGAGCCAGCCGAGTGAGAGGGGAATACTGGTGGGCTACCATCTCCCTCGGTGAGTCAGCGTGCGTCGTCCTCCCTTGACTGATAATGTTAGGGCTCCTGAATGCGGGAATGCTGACACCGGACTGGTAGGGGAGACAGATAACGACTGTCGATGGTACCCTTGCCATCTTTAAGCCAAGAAGGGGTTACAGTCGACCACCCCCTTCTTGGACCTCCTCGGACTCATTCCTGGAGGCGGGGGTGCTTGCGCCCACCCGCCGCTGCTGCATTTGAGCCTCCATCTGATGCCATTGAACATCCTGATTTCTCCGGCTCCTCCTCTCGGCCTTGTCCCCCCAGGTATTCGACCGTCGCTAATTTTCCTAGTCCCCAGCAATTCCATGACGAGAAACGCATACTTGACGTGAACCTCTGGAAATCTCGGACCACACCCGCAACTCTGACTCTGATACAGAAGTTCCTGTCCAACCCCCCGAGACCGCAGTCCACTCTTTTCCGATTGGACCAGTCGATCCAGACGGCAACCTCAGGCCTCTCTTCTCCGATTGGATCAGGCAACCCAATTAGCCCGCCCCCGTCTCCCCAGATCCGATCACTACCGGACGTACCCGGGTACACAACCAACCACGCCCCAGACGAACCTCTCCGGTCGTGGGGCAACAAGGGATAAACTCCCGAAGCAACGTGCCTCCTTCCTTCCCATCCACACCCAGCCAGATTAAGATGAAAGAAGGCGCAGGAAACAACCATGTACCTCTTCCCTCACCAGCCGTAGCCGATATCCAGTCGCACTCGCCGGCCCGCGCGTTCACTCCACCATCCCTAAGCATGAATACTGCTGCAAAACAGAGAAACAAAGCCATGGCCTTGACTATGGCCATGGCCAAAAAGTTTCTGCTCCGTGCGGCGCTAGAGAACTATGGCTCAATTACCCTATTCTCGGATCTTTAAAGTTGTATTTTTTTAAATGTATAATTATTATGTAACTAAAAATTTTAGTTTTTTAAATTACAATTCAAGTGTACATATAAAATTTTAATCCAAATGTAACCGACTCTTTACATCTCGGGAGTTAAATAGTTCAACGTCCTACAAGTGTGTGTAATTAACATATATATTTGATAATGTTAATTAAATATCTCTTTTATTCACTATTTTGTATAAGGTATCGGAAGGGAACTACTGTTCATTTTTTCTCAACTCGCTACAATGTTGAGGATGAACTTTTGAAGCTCGTGTTCAATCTTCTTGGTTACTGTTCGGAACTGGATCAGAACTTCATTGGTGTTGTGTTCAGGGCGATCTTGGCGGATCATCGGACCACCGTTGAGTGTTACAATGGCGTCTTCATCTACTGGCGGCCCGTCGCTTGGTTTTGAAGGATTGAAAGAAGAATCACTTGAGAAGGAAGCGGGTTCTGAAGGCGTGAGGGATGGACTAAGAAGACTCAATTCTGTGGTGGTTTCTTCCCAAAACCAGAGTCGAGGGGGGTCTGTGGATACAAGAGATCGCAGAATTTTTGTATATAATCTTCCACCAAAGACCTCCAACATGTGGTTGAAAAACTTGTTTTTAGAGTGTGGAGAGATTACCAGGGCGGAGACTCCGTCGAGACCCAATCTGAAAGAGAAGTGGTTTGGGTTTATCAATTTTAAATCGGTGGAAGGGGCACACAAGGGTTTGGAGGTCTTCAATGGTTTCGTGTTGAAAGGGTTCAAACTCTTTGTGGCTCGTGCTAGGAGTCGGAACACGGAGACCAAAGCATTCAGAAGCTCACTTCCCTGTAGGCCGATGGAAATTCGGCTAGATGAATCTCAACTTCAACAGTTCCAGGGCACGGTAGTGGAGGCGCATCGGGAGTGGATTAACGGTGGACATCTGGCCTAGTTACACAAGAACCATTCACCAGAGGAGATCATGGAGGAAATCAAACTGGAAAGAGGTGTGGACATCATTGTTAGAGCATTGGGAAATAGAGTGGTCTTGGTGTATTTTCCAGATCAAGAGGTGGAGAAAGAGGCTCTTATCCAAGATAAGTGCTGGTTAAGCTATTGGATGATCTTGTTGTCGGATAAAAATCATCTCAACTTTCAAGGAGGGAAGTTTTCTTGGGTTGCACTCCATGGCATTCCCATTTTGGGTTTGTGCAAAGGAAGTTTTGAGGCTGCTACTGCTGGGTTGGGAACTTTTGTGTGTACTCACCCCACTTCTATTTTGGGAACGAATATGGAAGCTGCTTTTGTACTCATCCATTCGCAAGAGTACCTGAAGGTGTTTAGAGATGCTGAGTTAATGTTGGAAGGACAGAGCTATAAATTCTTTGTTACCTCTGTTGACATTTCTGTTGTACCTACCAGTCTTTATAACACAAATTCCTTTGGGGTGTCCTCATCTTCTTCTAAGTCGGATAAGTCAGAAGATCGTCTATCCTCTGAGTTCAACATCACTCTTACTAAAGAAGGGACCATTACAAAATCTACTGAATTAAATGGAGACACCATTGATATTAATGTAGTTGCTAGACAGTCACTTGTTGGGAAGAATCATGACTTGGACTTTCCTCGGTTGAATATTGGAAAGAATTTGTTTGATGCAGGGACCTCTGCTACTCCAGAAGGAACCCCTCTCACCTTCAAAGAGACTCTCATTGCTCCAAATTCGGTTGAGGAAGAACTCACTGGGTTTCTTGCAACTGTTCCGGCGCCGGTCTTGGAATTGACAGGGGGTCCTGTACTAGTTGGGGATGTCGGGCCTGTGATGGGGCAACAAGGACGGGATCTTACATTGGAAGCTACCCACATTAATGAAACAAATCAAAGTACACCTGTTGTGAAGGATTTGGGGCCCAGGCTGCAGACTCCTGCTTTCAAATGTGCAAATTAGGAGGGAAGGATTATTTCAAAATTTTCACCAATTAGTGCTAATGTGCCTGTTCAAAACCATACTTTGAAGGGTAAAAATATTATAAAGAAGAAAGATAAATTTGTTGCTTATAACACCAGGTCAAGAACAAAGGTGCAACTTCCAAGCATTGGTGGAACTGTAGTGGACAGTGGAGTTAGAAAGAACCCTTAATCCTTTAATCATGGGGGAGCTGGTACTTTGGAATATTGTAAAGCTTTAGGGTTGAAAACTTACATTGCTGATAAGTTAGTGGCTGAGCAATTTGATAATCTTGAAAACGAAGTCAATCAAACAGTGGAATTGGATGCAGACTCAGATGATAATTACTGTGACCTTGAGGAACTGGATGAAGGTTTAGTGGAGGGATCTGGTATAAGCTCTCTCCCTACTCAAAGACTATCTTCTCCATGAGAATCCTCTCATGGAATATGAGAGGGTCCTCTTCTAGACATAAGAGTAAAGCATTGAGGAATGTTTGTTCCAAGCTACATCTTTCAATGGTACTTTTACAAGAGACTAAGCTAGAGACTGTTCCTGATTACTTCTTAGGTGGGTCAGGGTTATCCCTGTAGTGGGAATTGATTGCCATCCCTGCCATTGGCAATTCTGGAGGGGTGCTGACTCTTTGGAATAAGGAGATATTTGAGATACATTCATCTCTTGCAGATGATCATGCATTGTCTTGGTTTGGTTGTTACAAACCTTTTAATTGTTGCATCACCATAGATAATGTATATGCTCCATGTATTGTGGCTGCTAGAGCTTGTTTATGGATTGATATTTGTCACAAAGTTATAAATTTCACCTCCTTATATTGTAGCTGGTGACTTTAATGCAATCCTTGATGCATCTGAGAAAACTGGGCATGTACATTCTGTTACAAGCATCAGAGACTTCCAAGGCTTCCTGGACAACTTGGGGGTTATTGATCTCATACTTGCAGGTGGGAGTTTTACATGGTTTGACACTGGGTCTAGGGCTTCTAGACTTGACAGATTTCTGGTTTCTCCCCAACTATTGTCTACTTTCAACAACCTTTCACAGTCTTGCCAACCAAGGGCAATCTCAGATCATTGTCCCATCCTTCTCTGCAATCCTATGGAAGACTGGGGTCCCAGACCTTTTAAATTTATCAATGCTTGGATTGAACACCCTTCCTTCTTAGCACATACAAAGGAATGCTGGGAGTCCATCCAAGTATCTGGGTCTGCAGCATATATCTTGTGGTTTAAACTCAAGGCTTTAAAGCTTTTCTATAAGACTTGGAACTGCAATGTTTTTGGATGGCTTGATAAGGATATTGAGACACTCAAGACATAGATTCATGCACTAGACTGTTTATTGGAATCCAGACAACTCACTCCACAAGAGATCTCAATAAGGGCTCTACATAATGCCAGGTTGATTCAGAAGTTTAAACTACAGTCCAAATTGTGGAGCCAAAAGGCAAGGCATAGGTGGTCCAGAGAAGGTGGCAGGTGCATAAAGTTCTATCATTTGATTGCCAATTATAATTACTTTAGGAAGAAGATATCTCAACTCTCTGAGAACGGGGGTTATATTTAGAAAGAGAGAAGGAGAGGAGAGATAAAGAGAAGGCTTGCTAGGGTTTTGTGACGTTTCCCGTCGATCAAACCATTGGATCGTCTCAACGATAGAAGATTCAAGCTCACACCGACATTCTCTACGGTGAGCACCTAACCGTTTTTCAATTTGCTTAAGTTTGAAAGTTAGGGTTTGAGTAAAACTAGTAGTTTATGGCGGTATTGAGGTGTGGGGTTCGTTGGAGACGTTTTGGAGCGGAGATTGAACGTTATCCGGTGACCGGGAGCTTAGGGGGATCTCGGCCACCGTGTACGGTGGCTGGCCGGCCATGGGGTAGCTGGCCGGAGCTAGGGCCGGCCACCACCATGGTGAGCCGGGCCCAAACCAACCCTAGCTACCCACGGCCAAGTGTGGCCGGGTGGGGCCCACTTGCTCGGGTGTTCGTGTTTCGTGTTCAGGTGGTTTAGAACGTTCCCCAAGCAATTAATCTACACCCGGATCGAAATTTGGAATTAAATTGTGGAAGTTGTAATTGACGGGTTTAGAAACTTTAAACGCAAATTAAATTACTCGGAAGTCGGAATTGGATTCCGTCGACTGCCTAGGAACCCTTGAATTATTCTAAGACCGTAGAAACGAAAACTGGAATTTTCGGAGCCCCGGAAGGGCGTTTCCAAAACCCGGGCAGATTCGCCATGACCCTGCGAATCGGGCTTTTCCGGGTCCATTATCGACAATGTCGAGTAATTAGGAAGTTTGGGAGTGATCGACATTGTCGGGGTTACTTTTGGGCGTCAAGTTTATTAAAATTCAGTTTATGTCTGCGAACTTAAAAGTATTTGAAATTGTGTCTTATTAGATCGTGCCACCGACAGAGGAAAGGGAAAGTTAGGCGAGTGATCGGATCACGCTAGAGCTTGTTTGTGCGCTTTTGGAGAAAGAATACGAGGTAGGGGGATCTCGGCCCTGACTAGGGAAATTTAATAGTAGAAATGCATGTGACACTTGGGTGTCGTGGGTTAAGTAAGTTTATCGAACAATAGAAAGGGAGGCGACATCGGGTGGTGTCGTATGATACGAGAACGTATCGAACAATAGAAATGCATGTGAAACTTAGTAGTGTCGTAGGAGCAGTGAACTTTCAATATTAGAATTACTGGAGGCATTTGGTTATGCCTGGAGGTTGATTGTTTAATTTGTTTCTTGGGTGGCCATGAGAGCCCGTGTCTTTACCGTTGGTGTTTTGGGTGGCCTTGAGTGCCCGTGAGGTTGTTGAACCCGTGTTTTACCGTTGGTGTTTTGGGTGGCCTTGAGTGCCCGTGAGGTCGTTGAACTTGTGTTTTACCGTTGGTGTTTTGGGTGGCCTTGAGTGCCCGTGGGATTTTTGAACCCGTGTTTTACCGTTGGTGTCTTGGGTGGCCATGAGTGCCTGTGGAGTGTTAAACCGGTGTTGTTGCTGTTTTTAAACTTTGCTTGTGATTGTGGTTACCCGGGGTTGGTGACTGTGATAGGTCGACAGCTTGATCCGACTTTGTGTCGGGAAAAGTGCGACAGGTCGACTGCCTGATCCAACCGTCGCGTTGGGAAAAGAGCATTAGGTCGACTGCCTATCCGATTGGGGTCGGGAAAAGTGCGACAGGTCGACAGCCTGATCCAACCGTCGCGTTGGGAAAAGTGCAACAGGTCAGCCGCCTGATCCAACCGTCGCGTTGGGAAAAGGGCAGGGGGTTACTGAGCAACTGGAGTGCGATCCTTTGCGATCTTGTTTGGTGTGCGTTCCCTTGTGATATTGGGCGTTGCGTGGTTATCTTTCGTGTCTTGGAGGAAGTCGTAATCGTTGGGTCGGGTCTACATTACGTGTACGAGTGTTGAGTCGTTTGAGGAAAGTAACGGTTTGTGTGTCACTCGGGTTAGTTAAGTTTGGGGATAGTAGTCCCCGGTGTTGGGTTTGGTGTTGGTGTTACCGGCATTGTCTGCTAAGTATGCCGTTGTCAGTCTGTTATCCGTGGTGGTGAGCGAACGCTCACCCCTAGCTTCTTTTCCTACAAGTACTGGTCGCGGGATGGACTAGGTGAGCTTCCGAAGCTTGAAGAGCTAGGAGCGGGAGTCCGGGTTTACTTTTGAGTCTAGCAACATATACCTTGTATTTTATCCGCTTGTTGGGACGTACTTTTGGGTTGTAAATAACTATTTTGTTTAAGTAATTGGTGGTTTTAAAGTGTTTGATTTAAAGGTTTGAAAATGTTTTATTAATCTAAACGTTCGCGTTCCGGGTTCGGTTCTAATGAATTTGGGGCGTGACAGTTTAGTTAAGGTTTTCATCAGCAACCTTCCCTTTGGTACTACGCAGGCTTGGTTCGATTCTTAATTCGGCAGTGTTGTTCATCTAGCTAAATCATTGGTGGTTAAACGCCCTAATAGGAATGGCAGATGTTTTGGTTTTTCTTATGTTCGTTCTCGAGATGAAGCGGCGAGGTTGATCGACAGCCAAAACGGGAAGAAGGTCAAATGTTTTATTCTTCTGGTTGCCTTGGACTGGTTGGAAGCTGGAGGGAAATATGGGGCTCGGAGACACACGGTGTGGCGTCCTAAAGTGCAGTCTACATACCTGCCGAATCAACCTTCTCAGCAATTGCCTCATGAAGTGTTGCTGCGTAAGGACGAAATTGAACGCATTCATCAAGGGGAAATTGTCTCCCTTCGTTCTGGTTTTGATTTGCAGCAGGTTCAAGAGGAAATAGAGGTTTGTGGGGCAAAGGGGATGGAGGTTTGTCGAATTTCAGCTAACTTCTTTCTCCTACTCTGTTCGGATGTGTTGTTCGCCTCAATGCTTCGAGAAACCGAGTGGCGCTGGCTCTCGACTTGGTTCAACATTCTGAGTTTGGAGGGTGCTCTTGCCATGCGTGGAGAGAGGTGGTATTGTGTTGAAGTTTCTGGAGTGCCGTATTATTGTGCAGAGAAGGCGGTGATGGATAAAGTGTTTCAACATTCTGGTTCGGTGGTTTCTACAGTTCCAATCCCAAATATCATTGATCTGTTAGTAAATTACTTTGTCATGTTGTGTTTTCCGGCTGAAATGGTTATTCCTCATTGTTTTAGCCTTAATCTTGGAGATGAAATTTTTAATTTGACGATCAGTGAGGCCACCTCTGCGCCGGACTTCCCTGTGTTTGAGACGGACTGCGTGTCGCCAGTGAAAGGAGATACCGATCCTAACGCTGATTTTCAGAATGCTGTTACGTTTTTGAATCATCTTTCTGATAGCCCAAGCCCATTTACTTATCTTGTAAATCCGGCAGAAGATGTGTTGGGACAGGACTCTGCAGCAAAAAAGGACGTTAATTCTGAAGGAATTTTACCGCTTATCGCAACTGGGGAAAATGTTATTTCTGAAGGCACAGAGTCTGAAAGAACTTTTTCGCTTATCGCAACTGGGAAAAACGTTATTTCTGAAGGCACAGAGTCGGACAATGCAACCGGGAAGTTTGTTATTTCTGAAGGTACATAGTCGGATAGTGCAGATGGGCAAGTCGCTGGTACAATGGTCTCTACCTTGACAGACATGGCCCAGTTCCCTCCTTTGAATGCTGCTCGTGAACGCACGCCAAAAAGGGGTCCAAAGCACACTTTAATATTGGCTGGGTCAGCAGATTTTTCAAAGAGGGATAATGTTACTTGCAGGACAAGACATGTTGCTTCTCCTGTAACTCTGGTTGGGTCTGTTGATAATTCATCATATACAATTCAAACCAGCTCCAAAACATGTTCTCTTGATCGAGAACGTGCAAAAGGGGTTAGTAACTCGTATTTTCATGTTCTTAATCATGCTGTGAAACGTGATGCTTGGAACGTTATTCACAATTTTGCAATTACAGAAACTCAAAAAGGATGTTAAATTGGTTGACTCCTGCACTGAAAATAATATTGCTTGTATTGTTCCGGGTGATGCTATTATTTGTGTTGATACTGGGCCCTCTTATTCTGTCGAGGGTGCTGCAAGCAATTTGTGAAACATAATGAGGGTCCTCTCCTGAAATGTGAGGGGCCTCAATTCCTCTCAGAAACGTGGGTGTCTGAGGGATTTGGTGATGCAACATAGACCTCTTTTTATTATGATTCAGGAAGTGAAGGTGGCGGCAGAAAGCTCGAATGTCTTGGTTTTCGCTGTGGGGATAGGCGTACTCGGTTGTTCCACATAATTGCTAATTTTCGAGCACACAGGAACCGGTTGTCAAAAGTTAGGGTTGGTGATCTTGTGATTTCGGATCCGGAAGAAATTTTAGAAGGGGCGGCTGGCCACTTTGAACAACGGTTCTGTAATCCCTTGCCTGATTGTGGTACATTGCCTCCTCTTCCCTTTCAGGTTCTATCTTATTATCAAAGAATTGCTATTGAACGTCCTTTCTCGGTGGCGGAAATTGAAAAGGCTATTAGTGATTGTGGTAGTGACAAGTCTGCGGGCCCTGATGGTTTTACCTTAAAATTCGTTAAGGTAGGTTGGGAGATGATCAAAGATGATGTAAAGCGTTTCTTTGATGAGTTATATTCCTCTGGTTCCTTGGGTAAAGGATTGAACTCCACTTTTATTACTTTGATTCCCAACCATGCACAGGCTGAAACTTTTGGTGAGTATCGACCAATTAGTCTAATTTCGAGTTCTTACAAGATTTTGGCTAAGGTTTTGGCCAACAGGCTAAAAGTTGTTATTGGTGATCTGATCAGCGATAATCAGAGTGGTTTAGTAACAGGGCGACAATTGATAGACGAGGTTCTATTGCTTCATAAATTATTCAGTTTGTGAAGAAGCCGAGATTGGAGACGGTGATTTTGAAGCTTGATTTTGAGAAAACCTATGATTTAGTGCAATGGGGTTATCTTGAGGAAGTGTTTGTTCAGATGAATTTTTGGAGGAGGTGGAGGAGTTGGATTTCCTCGTGTTTGCAAGCCCATCTTTCGGTGTTGGTTAATGGGGTTCCATCTCGGGATTTTCAAATGGAGAATGGTATTCATCAAGGTTGCCCTTTATCTCCCTTTCTTTTCTTGATTGCTGCAGAAGGACTCCTCCAGTATTTGGAAGTTTTTGTTTCAGGTTTAAGGGGTGAATTTTGAAAAATCGAAAGCAATCGTTATGAATTCCTCTATTCTGTCAGCTGAGCAGGTGAGCAGGGTGTTGTGTTGTGATTCTGGCTCTTTACCTATGAAGTATTTGGGTTTTCCTCTAGGGGCCTCCCTAAAGAGGTTAGCGACATGGGAGCCTGTGATTATCAACTCTCTCTGGTTTGCCTCTGTTTTTTATGTCTTTATTCAAAGCGCCTAAAGGGGTAGTCAAAGCCCTGGAGGCAATTCAGAGAAGGTTTTTGTGGCACAATGGTGGTAATGGAAGGGTGTTGAATAAGGTGAAATGGAGTTTGGTGTGCCGGCCAAAGCTTTTGGGAGGACTCGGCCTTCGTAGGTTGGAGGTAATGAATTTGGCTTTGTTGGCCAAATGGTGGTGGCGGTTCGCGACCAACAAAGTTTTGTAGTGGAAGGTTTTGATTTGCTTGAGGATGGGTTGGGATGTGGCTCATTGTGATTTGACTTGTTTAGATAATTCCGGAAATTGCTATCTTTTCAGTCACATTTTGGACCTTGCTACTGACCCTCTCTTTTCTAGCTTGTTTGGCAATCAGGGGCTCTCTTGGAATCTGGGAAGAGTAGAGGACATATCATTTTGGGATGATGTTTGGATTGGAGACGCTCCGTTGAGGACTCGCTTCTCGCTAGCTTTTTCGAGGGCCGTCAATAAGGTGGGAGTTGTTGCTGATTTTTGGAATGTACAAGGATGGTCGGTCTCCTTTCGTTGTAGTCGTGGTCACAGGGAAAGAGATGAGGGGGCTGCTCTGTTTGAGTGCTTGGAGGATTGTGTTCTTTTGCCTGATCTTGATGATGTGCTATTATGGAGAAAATCACCCTCTGGTTATGCAGTTTCAAAAGCTTATGCTATTTTGATGGGGGAGGATTTGGTGGAGCCATATCCCTAAGCTAAGGTATTATGGGTGGCAGGCATACCGCCCAAACATAATTTGCTTGTTTGGTTAGCCGTCTAGAATGCCTTACCAACGACTGTTTTCTTGGAGGAGAGGGGTATGTATTTTATCCTGAATCAGATGTTCTGCCTTATGTGTAAAGCTTCTATGGAGACCATAGACCATATTCTTATTCACTGTCCTATTGCGTGGTGGATTTGGGGAAGAGTTTTTAGTTGGTGGGGTTTGGTTTGGGTTATGGCGAGGTCTGTGGCGGAGGCGGTGGTGATGTGGAGAAGTGTGGGTTCACACCATTTTTGGAAGGTGTGGGTTCGGGTTTGTTATGTAACTGTTTGGTATCTTTGGTTATTAAGAAATGTTGTTGTGTTTAATCAGGTGATGGAGTCAGGTGATATTCTCTTTGGAAAGATTCAGAATCACTCGTATGTTATTTTGTGGCACTCTCAGTCGTTGAAATCTGGGGTCTCTTATGTGGATTGGTGTAGGAGGCCCAGTTGATGCATTCGGCCGAGGAAGAGAGCTGATTCTCGTCTTTGACATGTGGTCTTGTTTTGGATTTTGTATGGGTTGTGTGGTTTTTTGGTTTTTTTCAGGAGATTTGGGAGCTCCCGAAGCTATTCAGGTTTCGCCTGTTTCCCACTGAAGTTTGGTGAGTGCTCATCCGGGGGGACGTTAAAGGCTGATCTACTCTCAGAGTGGAGGGGCACAGATTACTTAGTATCTTTGCGACCAAAGGATCCACCTGTCTACCCTGAGGCATTATTCATTGGTTTCGGTGGGACGCCTGTTTTGGTTTTTGGGTCTTCTTTTGTCACGCCCCAATTTCAGTAAACCGAACTCGGGACGCGAACATTTAAAATGATAACACATTTGAAACCTGTTTTGAATAAACGCTTTGAAATTACCATTTAGTTAATCAAAATAATATTTACAACTCAAAAACGTCCCAACAATTGGACAAAGGTACAAGGTATCCGTCACTAGACTCAAAAGATAAAACACGGACTCCGCTCCTAGCTCCTCAAGCTTCGAGAGCTCACCTAGTCCGTCCTGTGATCAGTACCTGTAGGAAAAGCAGCTAGGGGTGAGCGTTCGCTCACCACCACGGATAACAGACTGACTATGGCATACTTAGCAGACAAAGCCGGTAACACCAAAACCAAACCCAACACCGGGACTACAATCCCCAACTCAAGTACTCAACTGACCCACAACCCGTTACCTTGCTCAACAGACTCAACCTCAAACTCGTAATGTAAACCCGACACAACTATCGACGACCTCCTCCAAAGACACGACAGAAGACTACGCAACACCAAACAAGATCACAAAGGATCGCACACCAAACATGATCACAAAGGATCGCACTCCTGTCAGCTGCTCAGTGCCGATTGCTAACCGGCTGGGCTCGAGTCTGCCCCACGCGCTTTACCTGTCACTGTCAGGCTCCAGGCGGTCGACCTGTTGGCAATAAACCGAGCTACTTTTCCGATAGCTAGTCGGAAGGGGAGCTGCCCTCTCATCGCCTAAAAACGCTCACAACCTACCGAGACTCGAACACGGATCAGGCTAGCCAAAGAACGCTCGCAACCTGCCGAGACTCGAACACGGATCAGGCCAGCCAAAGAACGCTCGCAACTTACCGAGACTCGAACTCGTAAGCCAGCCAAATTCCACACCACTTCCCGACACGAAGTCGGGTCACTAACCTCGGGCAAACACAATCACAATCACAAGCAAAGTTCAACAAACAGCAACAACACAGGTCCAACACTCCACAGGCAATCATGGCCACCCAAGACACCAACAGTAAAACACGGACTCAACTACCCCACGGGCAGTCACGGCCTCCCAAGACACACCAACGGTAACTCCCGGGCTCAACAACCCCACGGGCACTCACGGCCTCCCAAGATACACCAACAGTAACTCACGGGCTCAACAACCCCACGGGCACTCACGGCCTCCCAAGACACACCAACAGTAACTCACGGGCTGAACAACCCCACGGGCACTCACGGCCACCCAAAACACACCAACAGTAAAACACGGGCTCTCATGGCCACCCAAGACACAACAGTATCACGGGCTCTCATTGCCACCCAAGACACGACAGTAACACGGGCTCTCATGGCCACCCAAGACACAACAGTAACACGGGCTCTCATGGCCACCCAAGACACGACAGCAACATGAGCTCTCATGGCCACCCAAGACACAAATTACACAAACAACCTTCGGGCATAACCTAATATCAACAGTCTCACAATCAATCTCCGGGCATGGTCATATGCCTCCAGTACTCCTAATATTGATAAGTTCACAATCAACCTCCGGGCATGGTCATATGCCTCCAGTAATTCTAACCTCGATAAGTTCTCTGCTCCTACGACACTACTAAGTGTCACATGCATTTCCAATCTTCGATAACCTACTTTACCCACGACACCCAAGTGTCACATGCATTTCTAATATTCGATAACCTACTTAACCCACGACACCCAAGTGTCACATGCAATTCTACTGTTAACTTTCCCTACTCAGGGCCGAGATCCGACTACTTTTCCTTACCTCATATGCTTTCTCCAAAAGCGCACAATTAAGCTTTGGCGTGATCTCGGTCACTCGCCTAGCTTTCCCTTTCCTCGGTCTGCAGCACGATCTAACAAGAACACAATTTTAAACTCTTTTAAGCTTGCAAGCATAAACTGAATTTTAATAAACCCGACGCCCAAAAGTAACCCCGACAATGTCGATCACTCCCAAACTCCCCAATTACTCGACATTGTCGATACTGGACCCGGAAAGGCCCGATTCGCCCACCATGGCGAATCTGCCCGGGTTTTGGAAACGCCCTTCCGGGGCTACGAAAATTCCCGTTTTCGTTTCTACGGTCTTAGAATAATTCAAGGGTTCCTAGGCGCTCGACGGAATCGAATTCCGACTTCCGAGTCATTTAATTTGCGTTTCAAGTTTCTAAAACCCGTTAATTACAACTTTTCCAATTTAATTCCAAATTTCAATTCGGTTGTGGATAAATGGTACGGGAACGTTCTAAACCATCCGAACACAAAACCCGAGCACCCGAGCACGTGGGTGGCTTGGGCCACCTTGGGCTCGGCTCACCATGGTGGTGGCTTGTCCCAGCTCCGGCCAGCCACCCCATGGCCGGCCGGCCACCACCCACGGTGGCCGGAGCTCCCCCCGAGCTTCCGGTCACCGGAAAACGTCCCCCTTCACCTCCAAACGTCTCCAACAATCCTCCAATCCTCAATACAACCGTAAACTACTCATTTTAACCAAACCCTAACTTTTGAAATTAAGCAAAACGACGATCGGTTTGGTGATTACCGTAGAGGAAGACGAGGGGAGTCCAATTCTTGGAACGTTGAGACGATCCAAAGGTTGAAGACGTGAATAGTGCCCCTCTAAGCCCTAGCTCCTCTCTTTTCTTCTTCTCCTTCTCTCCCTTTCTTCTCTCGTCTTTCTCTTTCTAAAAGACTAACTCATTTTTTCTTTTTTTTTTCTTTTTGAAACATGTGGCCGGCCACCACCTTGTCTTCTCTTATTTTCCCCCAAAAAACCTAACACCACCACATATTAGACAAGTGTCAAGTGGGTCCCACTCCTTTTTGGAAAATATCTTCTAGATATTTTGCCAATCAGATTCGCGAAATTCGGACGTTTCGGGCCCCGAACGGGAACTTTTTACACGAAATTACGAAACTTCATGGGCTACAAGGAAACGGCTCAACTAAGACTGCTGCGACGACGGCTAAGCTTTTTGGATCCAAAACGGACCTCGAATGGACCAAAACGTCGTTCGGTTGACTTTTCCAACGAAAAATCAACATTTCCCAAAATGGTCAGAAAGTTGCCCTGAGTCCCTCGGAAATCATTTTGGTCGATATCGGGGTCAACTTAAGTCCGGTATGACCCTCGGGGTCAAATTTAGGTTCATTTAAGTGTCTGCTTAAATTTTTTAAATTTTCCTGTTTTTCGCAGATTTGACTGGCGTTGACCGGGAGTGGTTATTACAATCTACCCCCCTTAAAGGAATTTCGTCCGCGAAATTTAAAACAACGCACCTCCGGAGTCGAACAGATCGGAGTACTTCGCGCGAACCTCGTCCTCGCGTTCCCAAGTCGACTAGGCCTCGTGGTGCCGCCAATGCACCCGTTCTAAACGGATAACCTTTCCGCGCAAGACCTGCTCCCGTGGATCAATTCCCCAAATTGGTTTCTCCTTAAATGAGACATCATCTGTTACCTCGACATCCGTCCACTCAATGACGTGCGAGGGGTCCGCATATACTTTCACAACTGGAAAACGTGGATATTCCCAAGCTGCGGTGGCAGCGCAAGTCGGTATGCATATGCCCCCACTCCGTTCAAGACCTCGAAAGGCCCAACACACCGCGGGGCTAACCCGCCTTCGCCGCGGTTGAAACGCACCAGTCCACCTTTCGGACTCACCTCCAAGGATACATGGTCACCGACTGCTGACTCGAGAGGTCGGCGCCGTCTGTCAGCACAGCTCCTACCGACTCTGCTGTCTCTCGATCCAGTTCTAGACCCAGTAACCTCTTATTCCTCACTTCCGCCCCGCACACGGGCGACCGACACGACCTACCATACAACGTTCCGAACGGTGCCATCATGATACTGGCTTGAAAGCTGTTGTTGTAGGTGAACTCGGCTAACCGCTCACGAAACTCATCGTGACGTGCCCCCATTTCCACTATGCAACCCGCAGTGGTTGCAATAATCCAGCGGGACGCTGTTGTTCGGCTCTCACCTACCGACAAGTGAGGCACCGCGATACCAACTCTGCAACCGCTCTCCGCATCCCCCTCCACTAGATATGTCGCCTGACGTCGCGCTCCTCTTAGTGCTACCCACGTGCACTGTCAAACGCGAATAGTGCGACTCTCGCAGCTCGTCGCCTCCACCGTTACTCGGTACGAACAAGTCTCCGCGATACCGTAACTCCCAATTAGCCCGATGATCCCTGACCGAGGACTCTCGCCTCAGCGAGCCGAAACCCACACTTCTCCAGGTGGGCGTATAGCTGATGAGTGCGCAACAGGGTCAGAACACCCCTCAGATGCTCCTCATGTGCCGCCTCGTTCTACGAGTAGATCAAGATGTCGTCCACAAACACCACCCCAGATTGATTTAAGAACGGCCGGAATATACTTTTCATCAGATCCATGAACGCTGCAGGTGCGTTCGTCAGTCCAAACGGCATCACCAAGAACTCGTAATGCCCGTAGCGTGTCCGGAATGCAGTCTCTACGACGTCCCCCTCTCGGACTCGCAACTGGTAATATCCGGATCGCAGGTCGATGTTTGAGAAGCACGTCGACCTTCTCAACTGGTCGAACAAGTCGTCAATCCTCGGCATCGGGTATCGGTTCTTCACCGTAACCCGGTTCAGCTTCCGGTAGTCGATGCACATCCGAAGCTCTCAACTCTTCTTCTTCACGAAGAGTGCTGGCGCTTCCCACGGCGAGTTGCTCGGCCGGATAAACCCCTTCTCCCGAAGTTCCTCGAGCTGACTCTTCAGCTCGGTCAACTCGGCTGGCGCGAACCTATGAGGCGCCATCGATATCGTTGCCGTTCCCGGCACCAGGTCAATCCCGACCTCCACCTCACGAACTGGTGGCAACCCGCTCAACTCCTCAGAGAAGACCTCGGGGAACTCGCACGCCACTCGCGGTAACTCTCGGCTCTACACGGCCGATACTTCCTTTACTGCGGACTAGCCGACAGGAGAACTCCGCTCCTACTGCCCAGAATACACGAACCTTTCGTGTTGCCTGTTGATACCGTCACTCGTCGCCAGTAACAGTCGATATTGGCTCGACACTTCCCCGGCCAATCCTTTCTCAGGATCACGTCAAAGGCTGTCATTTCGTAAGTGTCCTTCCCAAGGGTACACGCACAAGCTCAGTCGCTGCCAAACTTTACGGAACCTCGCGGTCTCTCTAAGACCTCGCTCCTCTACCGTCGTCGTGCCTACCAACTCTGAACATACCCGATCCTCGGGGTGAGGACTCGATCCAGCATCCGGGCTCTTGAGCCCTCTCTCGAACCTCCTGTATCGGTTCGCTTCTCCAACTCCGCAGGCACGACAGACCCTAGTCAACACCACCCCAACACCAACCGGCGTGTCCAGACGCAGGGGTGGACTTAACGGCTATAAACTCAGTCCTAACCTCTCAGCACAACTCGACGAACAACCGAGTGTGACATCCCGGTATCCAATAAAACTGACGCCCAAATCGGAGACCGAACACCCACTCCATTAGTCACCCCGGTAAGGTCAAGTGCAACCCTCACACGGTCCTCTATGCATTTACTTATAACTTTCCGCAACCAAACCAGTGTTCGCTACTCGTCCCTTGCGGGAAAAGTAGTAAAGGGGATGAGCGTTATGCTCACCTCCACGGACACCCGTTCGATTATGGCATACTAGTAAAGAACTAAAGACTTACCGATCTAACCAGGGCAAACCACTACTTCAAACCTGATGCCAAACGTCACACTGCTCACGCTATCAACACCTCAAGTAGTCGCTCATGTAAGATAAACCTCGACACGGGAAACACGTCCTCAACTCAGTAAATCACTATTGCTCACACCATCAATAACCCAATAACCCGATCACACAAGGAAACCTCAAATAACCCACTCACGTGAAGGAAACCTCAACCCACCCGTTCACGGAGGGAAACCTCGAACACACGTTCACATATGGAAACCTAGTTCGTATGGCGCCGTGGCGCACCAACCCTAACCCCTCTCCGTGGTGAGACTCTCACACCGAGGCGCGGTATCACTCCCACAGGTTAACGATGAGTCTCGAACCCAAGATCTCATCCCTTAACACCGAACTTACGACCTCTACACCCAACACAACCGTGAACACCGCCACGCAAGGCCAACACTCAAACTGCACAATCAAGACGGTGGAACAGACAGGGATCACGGACCCGTGACAAACCCCGTCACGGTTGGGGTCACGGTGCCGTGACGAAGGCCCTAGAATTTCCTAAACGCGCTGCTCCGTCACGGATCCGTGACAGGGTCCGTGACCCTCACGCATGCCAGTTTTCCAAAAACGTTTCAAACTCGACCCTTACTCCTTTTTAACCTCAAAAGAAACCTTGAACGACACACACGCTCGACCCACAATTTACCAACACACGTACGACAATTCAAGATCAGACACAAGTCTCCCAACCTCAATCATAAGCCGACACAGCCAAACAACAACACAACAACACTCGCCCACCGGGCCAACCAATACCGAACCACGCCCACCGGCCAACCAAAATCAAAACCCGCCCACAAGGCCAATCAAAATCAAAACACGCCCACAGGGCCAATCAAAATCAAAACACGCCCATAGGGCCAATCAAAGTCAAAACCCGCCCACCGGGACAACCAACTTCAAAGTACGCCTACAGGGCCAAACAATTTTTAAAACCTTTCCTTTTCATTATAAAACTTCATTTCTTGACATCACGTAGTTACAACTCGGTCCAGGCGTCCCCAAACTACATTGTACCCATTGATGTCAACGCCGTCGCGTTCGACTACAGGAGCGCTCCTGAGTCGAGTCGCAACAGCTTAAAAACGTTTCACGCAGCACCCACAATCAGTATGCCAGCATAAAAATACTACACATACGCACAAACACAATCAGGACTCAAAACACTATGGGTCTACACACGGTTTCCGACTCGCGTACCCAACGCACGACGGGACTTTACTGACTCGACTCTCCCCACCTAATTGACGTACAGTCCGAGGTGTGAAACCTCGAGCTCTGATACAAAGCTGTCACGCCCCAATTTCAGTAAACCGAACTCGGGACGCGAACATTTAAAATGATAACACATTTGAAACCTGTTTTGAATAAACACTTTGAAATTACCATTTAGTTAATCAAAATAATATTTACAACTCAAAAACGTCCCAAAAATTGGACAAAGGTACAAGGTATCCGTCACTAGACTCAAAAGATAAAACCCGGACTCCGCTCCTAGCTCCTCAAGCTTCGAGAGCTCACCTAGTCCGTCCTGTGATCAGTACCTGTAGGAAAAGCAGCTAGGGGTGAGCGTTCGCTCACCACCACGGATAAAAGACTGACTATGGCATACTTAGCAGACAAAGCCGGTAACACCAAAACCAAACCCAACACCGGGACTACAATCCCCAACTCAAGTACTCAACTGACCCACAACCCGTTACCTTGCTCAACAGACTCAACCTCAAACTCGTAATATAAACCCGACACAACTATCGACGACCTCCTCCAAAGACACGACAGAAGACTACGCAACACCAAACAAGATCACAAAGGATCGCACACCAAACAAGATGACAAAGGATCGCACTCCTGTCAGCTGCTCAGTCCCGGTTGCTAACCGGCTGGGCTCGAGCCTGCCCCACGCGCTTTACCTATCACCCGAAGTCGGGTCACTAACCTCGGGCAAACACAATCACAATCACAAGCAAAGTTCAACAAACAGCAACAACACAGGTCCAACACTCCACAGGCAATCATGGCCACCCAAGACACCAACAGTAAAACACGAACTCAACTACCCCACGGGCAGTCACGGCCTCCCAAGACACACCAACGGTAACTCCCGGGCTCAACAACCCCACGGGCACTCACGGCCTCCCAAGATACACCAACAGTAACTCACGGGCTCAACAACCCCACGGGCACTCACGGCCTCCCAAGACACACCAACAGTAACTCACGGGCTGAACAACCCCACGGGCACTCACGGCCACCCAAAACACACCAACAGTAAAACACGGGCTCTCATGGCCACCCAAGACACAACAGTATCATGGGCTCTCATTGCCACCCAAGACACGACAGTAACACGGGCTCTCATGGCCACCCAAAACACAACAGTAACACGGGCTCTCATGGCCACCCAAGACACGACAGCAACATGAGCTCTCATGGCCACCCAAGACACAAATTACACAAACAACCTTCGGGCATAACCTAATATCAACAGTCTCACAATCAACCTCCGGGCATGGTCATATGCCTCCAGTACTCCTAATATTGATAAGTTCACAATCAACCTCCGGGCATGGTCATATGCCTCTAGTAATTCCAATCTTCGATAACCTACTTTACCCACGACACCCAAGTGTCACATGCATTTCTAATATTTGATAACCTACTTAACCCACGACACCCAAGTGTCACATGCAATTCTATTGTTAACTTTCCCTAGTCAGGGCCAAGATCCGGCTACTTTTCCTTACCTCGTATGCTTTCTCCAAAAGCGCACAATTAAGCTCCGGCGTGATCTCGGTCACTCGCCTAGCTTTCCCTTTCCTCGGTCTGCAGCACGATCTAACAAGAACACAATTTTAAACTCTTTTAAGCTTGCAGGCATAAACTGAATTTTAATAAACCCGACGCCCAAAAGTAACCCCGACAATGTCGATCACTCCCAAACTCCCCAATTACTCGACATTGTCGATACTGGACCCGGAAAGGCCCGATTCGCCCGACATGGCGAATATGCCTGGGTTTTGGAAACGCCCTTCCGGGGCTCCGAAAATTCCCGTTTTTGTTTCTACGGTCTTAGAATAATTCAAGGGTTCCTAGGCGCTCGACGGAATCGAATTCCGACTTCCGAGTCATTTAATTTGCGTTTCAAGTTTCTAAAACCCGTTAATTTCAACTTTTCCAATTTAATTCCAAATTTCAATTCGGTTGTGGATAAATGGTCCGGGGAACGTTCTAAACCATCCGAACACGAAACCCGAGCACCCGAGCATGTGGGCCTCACCCGGCTAAGCTTGGCCATGGGTGGCTTGGGCCACCTTTGGCTCGACTCACCATGGTGGTGGCTGGTCCCAGCTCCGGCCAGCCATCCCATGGCCGGCCGGCCACCACCCACGGTGGCTGGAGCTCCCCCCGAGCTTCCGGTCACCGGAAAACGTCCCCCTTCACCTCCAAACGTATCCAACAATCCCCCAATCCTTAATACAACCCTAAACTACTCATTTTAACCAAACCCTAACTTTTGAAATAAGCAAAACGACGATCGGTTTGGTGATTACCGTAGAGGAAGACGAGGGGAGTCTGATTCTTGGAACGTTGAGACGATCCAAAGGTTGAAGACGTGAATAGTGCCCCTCCAAGCCCTAGCTCCTCTCTTTTCTTCTTCTCCTTCTCTCCCTTTCTTCTCTCTTCTTTCTCTTTCTAAAAGACTAACTCATTTTCTCCTTTTTTTTTTCTTTTTGAAACATGTGGCCGGCCACCCCCTTGTCTTCTCTTATTTCCCCCCCAAAAACCTAACACCACCACATATTGGAAAAAGTGTCAAGTGGGTCCCACTCCTTTTTGGAAAATATCTTCTAGATATTTTCCAATCAGATTCGCTAAATTCGGACGTTTCGGGCCCCGGACGGGCACTTTTTCCAAGAAATTACGAAACTTCACGGGCTACAAGGAAACGGCTCAACTAAGACTGCTGCGACGATGACTAAGCTTTTTGGATCCAAAACGGACCTCGAATGGACCAAAACATCGTTCGGTTTACTTTTCCAGCGAAAAGTCAACATTTCCCAAAATAGTCAGAAAGTTGCCCTGAGTCACCCGGAACTCACTTTGGTCGATATCGGGGTCAACTTAAGTCCGGTATGACCCTCGGGGTCAAATTTAGGTTCATTTAAGTGTCTACTTAAAATTTTTAAATTTTCCAGTTTTTCGCATATTTGACTGGCGTTGACCGGGAGTAGTTATTACATCTTTAATCTCCTGGTTTTTTGTTTTTCGGGCTTAGGCCCTTAGCTCATTATATGAGTTCCTTTGTTATCGTTGTTCTATCAGCCCCTTCCACCTTGGAATGGGTTATTTTTAATAAAATTTTCGAGCTTATAAAAAAAATATTGTTGAGTGCTGATAAATCTTCACTAATAAATGTTTTATATCGGAGGTATCAAACTAGTGCTAAATGTTGATAAAAACATGTACTAAGGTGATAAAAAACAAATAATGAGGTGATAAAAATCATGTTCAAATTTTGATAATAAGTGTGATAAACTAGAGTTTACCGTTGATAAAAAAACATGTACTAAGGTGATAAAAACCATGTTCAATTTTGATAATAAGTGTGATAAACTAGAGTTTAGCGTTGATAAAAAAAATATGTGATGGGGTGATAAAAACACATGCAATTTAATGATAAACATAGTGTTTTTAGTCTTGATAAAACTAGTGTTCATAAAAACACGTGATGAGGTGATAAAAATCATAGGGTTTTGGAAAATGAGGTGATAAAACTAGTGTTCAGTGTTGATAAAACCAGTGTAAAGTGTTGATAAAACCAATGTAAAATGTTGATAAAAATTACCCAGATATAAATTTTTTTAAATCAGCCCCGAAATAATTCTTTTTTTCGTGCTTAAAAAAAACATGTGATGGGGGTGATAAAACATATGTAATTTAATGATAAACTTAGAGTTTGGTGTCGATAAAACTAGTGTTCATAAAAACCACGTGATGATGTGATAGAATCATGATCAGTTTTGGAAATGAGGTGATAAAACCAGTGTAAAGTGTTGATAAAACCAGTGTAAAAGTGTTGATAAAAATTACCCATATATAATTTTTTTAAAATCAGCCCCGAAAAAAAAAATTTGTGGTTCAATATATATTCATGAGTGATTTTGATAGAAAGCCCTTGAAAAAACAAAACTAATGGCGTAAGTTTGAAGCCAATCGCAGTTCAAACGAAGTGAGAAAAATTAAATTAGTGAATTGGTAAAAAAAAGTAATATGATAGTTTTACTAAAAAACTCTTCCCACTTACTAAAAAAGTGCTGGTTTTTTTGCAGGCAATAAGTCAACAACTCAATTGTATCTCATCCCTCCATTCTTAAAATGGATGGCTTAGATTGGTTCTCATGGTTCTTAGGTTAAGACATGGTGTGTACCACATTTCTCCTCTACAAGTAGGTGGCCTTGTTTTGTTATATATATTTTTTAATCTTTTAAAGAATACAAATACACACAGAAACTGTGAAGTGAGGTCATATAATTCTTTTGTTTTTCAGTTAAAATCAGAGCTATTTTTTTCATGCGTGAAAAAGAGTGTTTTACCAAAATCTAGATAATTCTTGTGAGTTCTCAAAAATGTGTTGAGAGTTACAAGTGCTAGCACACATTGGGCTTGTTCGTGTGGATACTTGCAGAGGGCGAATCCTATTGGAGGCGTCTCGATCTCAAAGAGTCAGAAGCGTTTTTAATCAAGGGTCCCCGTCTCGAACCAGGCATCGAAACTACAAGAGGTAACCATTTCTATTCATTTTCTTATCGGTTAATCGAATTACATGGATCCAGCTTTTGGGTTTTAGATTTAATTTTTAATTTTCGCTGTGTTACGTTTGTTAAAACCCAACAGTGATATCAGAGCCTCTTGTAATATGATTAATTGATTATGCATGTATGTGGTTAAACGTACATACGTAATATGATTAATTAATTGATTATGCATGTATGTGGTTAAACGTACATGTATGTGTTTTACTGTTGGTGTGATATCAGAGCATCTCGTAATATGATTAATTAATTGATCAATTAATCATATTACAAGAGGCTCGAAATTATGTTAAATTGATTTGAAAAATCGTTTTAATATAGTTTTGGATTATATAATTAAGATGCATATAATTTAAAACCAGAAAAACGGTTTACAATTTTGTGAAATTCGTTACGAACGAATTCTAAAATTGCGTTTAATTGTTAAACGAATATGTGTTTTTGGTTTGTATGTTTTTTCAATTTGCATGGTGCATAACATAGCCCTTTTAAGACCAATGTGATTGCTTTAAATTATGGGTTATAATTATATAAATACGGTCTGCGTGTCGTTTATTTGGATGTAATTTATTTTGAGTTACGACCTGTGTGTCGTTTATTTTATTGTAAAAGTTAGAATAGAAATTTTTTTTGTAACAAGAGCCAAAGGTGGTCAATTTAAGAGAAAGAAGACTTTGGAGGAAAATCAAACTTGGAGGCCCAAGATGGAGATCCAATTTGAAGACCCAAGATGGCGAATCCTTTGAAGGCTTTTCTTTTGTGTTTAAGCCTAGGATTGACTTTTGGTCTTCGTATGGGCCTATGAAGATCAAGTTAGTAACAGACTATGCTATGACACGTTAATTTTGCATATGTATGATTTGCATGACTTGTATGATAGTAACATGCTTAGGCCGTTTGTATGCGATACAATAAAATGAAATCAACCATGAACTAAATATTAAGTCGGTGAGATGCCTTCCATATATTAAACGCATATCGAACCTTATATCGCTATGTGTAGGTTATGCCAAAGCGTGGTGCACAGAGTTGTCTAAAGTTAGATAGGATGGATCGAACCTTGGATCGTTGTGTGTAGGTTACGCCAAAGCGTGGTGCACACAATTGTCTAAATTAGATGGATCAAACCTTAAATTGCTATGTGCAGGGTTATGCTAAAGCATGGTGCGCATGGTCGTTTAAGTTTGATAAAATGCAGTGAACTTTAGACTGCTATGTGTAGGTTATGCCAAAGCATGGTGCACATAGTTGTTTGAGTTGCATATCCGGATATGGTTGAACTTAACTAGGTTATCAAAACGGTTTTGGACCTAGGGCATCAGATAGAATTTGTGTCAACATATTGTTAGTCTTAGTGCCCGTAGTTCAATCCTAAATGTCCAAATGTATATATCATCGTTAGCAATAAAATTAAAGCGGCTTTATATTACTTATGTGTTGGAGTAATATATCGATGTGTGCTCTGATCTATGCCCACCATGCGAATAGAACCATAGATCGAGATAGATCACACTAGATGGGTCCCTAGTCAACAAAGCTTCACTAGAAGCGACTAGTATGAAAGATGGCTCTTTATGGCTTACGTTCTGTTAGTCATTGGAATGGGATTCCGGAGTCTGATCATAGATATCATGTGGGACATGATATTGGACGACCCGCCCTAAATATGTGACATAGATTAAGTCATGAACATATTCAGTGTCGTAGCTTGTCATGTATCCTTAGACCAAGGAGTCTTTGTGATCTCTATGTAGTCAACAACTGAGTTTGACCTGAGCCTAACGTTGTCCGTAACCGGGCTTCCATAACGGCCAGGATTGGCTTGGGGACGGGCTACATGAGTGACACAAAAGGCGGCTAAGGGATTTATCCCTCATACTAAGATATGGGAAAGATATCGGTTCTCGGCCGCTTGATCAAGAGTGACTGAAAGAATAGCATGGCCATGCACATGATACTGGGTATCATATCTTCAGTCATCTCACATATCAAGGAACGGTGATTGAGAATAATAAGGATGACGGCTCTAAGCCTTATCTCAACCAGGATATCGGAGATAAAAGGATAACGACAGGGATGACAGAAAGGTTAGAATCGATAGGGTCGATTCGTTATGCAGTGTCAGGCAATACTAAAGTCTCGTTAGTTTCCACTTAAATAGGTTCAAGTAAAATGGGATTTTACGTTGATCTATTGACATGCATAAACCTAAGGGTCACACCGGAGGATGAAACTCATTGACACATTTATGGAGAATGGCCAAAAGGGAGTTCTCTCGAGACATGATCAAAACTGGGTTTTGAGTCATGTGCCCATAAGTGAATAGGACTTTACGGATCAAGACAAGGCTTGGAGTCTTGGGATTGATCGCGTCGGATAGTGTTGGACATTTCCGGTATGGAAGGCTTGGAGGCGATGAGCGAATCACGAGACCTCTTTGGAAATGGCCACGGGCCATGTTCCAAGAGGCCCATGAAAGGGCCATGTTCCAAGAGGCCCATGAAAGGCCCATGCAACCAAGGCCCATGGAACTAATTAATCAAGTCTTGATTAATTAGTACTAAGTAAGGAAGACAAGGATTAAGGTGTTGGTGATTCACCACCTAACCCAATCTTGTCTAGCCATACTTTGTCCTATTTACACCTTACTTGACACCATACTTGTCCCATGCCTTTAGTTGGACAAGTATGAGTTTTGTTATGTTTAAGTCATCTTTTTTCAACATAACAAACACAAGACAAGAATAGGAAACACAACTTCTCTCCCCCTTCCCTTGCAATTTCGGGTTTGGCAAGTTCCCACCTCCATTTTTGTGTTCTTAAGTCCTTAAAGAGAAGAACTACGTGGCTTTGATTCCCATGTGGATACGTAGGCGTCTTGGAGACTCAAGCCAAACATTTGTTAACCGGTGTTCTTGTTTTTGTAAGAACTAGTGCTGAATTTTTCTCTTGTGAATCCATTCTTTGTTAGTTGTTTCATGGTTTTAATCGTCTCTTGGTTTTCATTGATTTTCCGCTGCGAGTTGGTTCATCTCCAACCCTACCTCGAGACCCAACAGTGGTATCAGAGCCGTGCTACCTTCGGGATTCACAAGACGGTGTTCAAAGTTTCGGTTTTGCTTGAAAGTTTTGTTTTGGCATGTTGTTTTACTAAATTGTTTGATAACATGTTTTATATTCTTGTTTATGGATTTAATTCATGTAAAATGAATTTTTGAAAATTATTTCAAATCTGTAAATTTTGAAATTTTTTTGATTTTTCGGGTCTCGGGAGCGGGACTCTCGGGGAGCCGAAACCGGGACTGAACGGGGCTCCGTTGGACGGAGCTAGGCCAAGCATGACCATTGGATGGTTGATATGCTAAGGCTAAACCGTTTTTTTAGTTATGACGAGTTTGGAACCGTCATGACGAACTCGAAGATCAAATGTTCAAAAGTTTCATTTTTGAACGGTTTCGATAAACCGAGCATCAAAAAATTTCGAAACTTGGCTATTAAATAAAACCGGAAAATCACATGATGTTTGATAACATGATTGTTTGATAACACGATGTGTGATGTGATGTTGGCATGGTGTACATAATAGCCCCGAGCACGATTTAATTATTTATCGCTTTTCACGGCCTGTGAGCCGTTAGAGTTAGCGTGTAATTATTCTTTCAAGGTGTGGTCGTCGAACCACTTGTTTGTAATATTTATTTATTCCCGACCTGCGAGTCGTGTATTAAATTTTAATATTTTACTCAAGACGAAGAAAGGGCGAAAAGGTCATTTGGTGGCTATTCGGGTGTTGGCATCGGCTTGGAGTCGGTGGAGCTCAAGAAGATAGTGGGAGTTAGTTTTGTTAGTCTTAGTGCCCGTAGTTCAATCCTAAATGTCCAAATGTACATATCATCGTTAGCAATAAAATTAAAGCGGCTTTATATTACTTATGTGTTGGAGTAATATATCGACATGTGCTCTAATCTATGCCCACCATGCGAATAGAACCATAGATCGAGATAGATCACACTCGATGGGTCCCTAGTCAAAAAAGCTTCACTAGAAGCGACTAGTATGAAAGATGGCTCTTTATGGCTTACGTTCTGTTAGTCATTGGAATGGGATTCCGGAGTCTGATCATAGATATCATGTGGGACATGATATTGGACGACCCGCCCTGAATATGTGCCATAGATTAAGTCATGAACATATTCAGTGTTGTAGCTTGCCATGTATCCTTAGACCAAGGAGTCTTTGTGATCGCTATGTAGTCAACAACTGAGTTTGACTTCAGCCTAACGTTTTCCGTAACAGGGCTTCCATAACTGCCAGGATTGGCTTGGGGACGGGCTACATGAGTTACACGAAAGACGGCTAAGGGATTTATCCCTCATACTAAGGTATGGGAAAGATATCGGTTCTCGGCCGCTTGATCGAGAGTGACTGGAAGAATAGCATGGCCATGCACATGATACTGGGTATCATATCTTCAGTCATCTCACATATCAAGGAACGGTGACTGAGAATAATAAGGATGACGGCTCTATGCCTTATCTCAATCAGGATATCGGAGATAAAAGGATAATGACAGGGACGACGGAAAGGTTAGAATCGACAGGGTCGATTCGTTATGTAGTGTCAGGCAATACTAAAGTCTCGTTAGTTGCCACTTAAATAGGATCAAGTAAAATGAGATTTTACGTTGATCTATTGACATGCATAAACCTAAGGGTCACACCGGAGGATGAAACTCATTGACACATTTATGGAGAATGGCCAAAAGGGAGTTGTCTCGGGACATGACCAAAACTGGGTTTTGGGTCATGTGCCCGTAAGTGAATAGGACTTTACGGATCGAGACAAGGCTTGGAGTCTTGGGATTGATCGCGTCGGATAATGTTGGACATTTCCAGTATGGAAGGCTTGGAGGCGATGAGCGAATCACGGGACCTCGTTGGAAATGGCCACGGGCCATGTTCCAAGAGGCCCATGAAAGGCCCATGCAACCAAGGCCCATGGAACTAATTAATCAAGTCTTGATTAATTAGTACTAAGTAAGCAAGACAAGGATTAAGGTGTTGGTGATTCACTACCTAACCCAATCTTGTCTTGCCATACTTTGTCCTATTTACACCTTACTTGACACCATACTTGTCCCATGCCTTTAGTTGGACAAGTATGGGTTTTGTTATGTTTAAGTCATCTTTTTTCAACATAACAAACACAAGACAAGAATAGGAAACACATTTTCTCTCCCTCTTCCATGGCCATTTCGGGTTTGGCTAGTTTCCACCTCCATTTTTGTGTTCTTGAGTCCTCAAAGAGAAGAACTACGTGGCTTTGATTCCCATGTGGATACGTAGGCGTCTTGGAGACTCAAGCCAATCATTCGTTAACCGGTGTTCTTGTTTTGGTAAGAGATAGTGCTGAATTTTTCTCTTGTGAATCCATTCTTTGTTAGTTGTTTCATGGTTTTAATCGTCTCTTGGGTTTTATTGATTTTCCGCTGCGAGTTGGTTCATCTCCAACCCTACCTCGAGACCCAACAAGTTTAGGGGGCTATTATCTGTACATTTATCGCTTTATGCTTGGTTTATTTTATGCATGACTAATTCTATGTGTTTTAGAATTGCATGCTTAACTTTATTTACCGAGCATATCACCTCACATGCAAAGATAAAATTGGAATTCCAATCCTTGTGTGTGAGCCCTTAGAATCGTCATTACATTGGATGTAGTTGACGGGTTCGAAGGAAGAATTACATTGGATGTAATTTGAGACATCATTGCATTTGGAATGTAGTTGATGTGCTCATCGCATCTAGGATGTGTCAAAGTTTTAAACACATCCGGACAAGTAAAAACGGGTCATGTCTGATACCTCCTAATTATCAACACCTTACTACCTCCTCGTCCTATGGGTGTCGTGCGCATTAGCGGAGCATCCATGGGAAGCGGGGTAGTAGGTTTGGACGACATATGTGGGTGTCGTGCGCATTAGCGGAGCACCTACATAGTGACGGGCCATAGTTGAAAATTGGTGGACCCGACTACGATTCTCAGCCTGAGGTTGAGCTAGGGTAACAGATAGGGTAAGCCGTGTACATAAGTGCATAACCTAGCCAAGAGTCACATTGTATGTGATTGGATGGAGTCCTACCTACATAGCTCGATTAAGTGGTGAGCATTAGTTCAGCTTAATTGAGTGAATCAAGGATCTTGGTTTCAGATTCTAAAGGTTTAGAATCGATTGTTGGTGTTTAAGCTTGATCTTCATAAAATTTATTCAGTTTACTGATTGAATTTTATCTGTTGTAGATCAAATGACAAATTCAGCGAACATTAATAGTTTGTCATTAAAAACCATTCTTGACAGGGTCAAGCTAAATGGGACAAACTATTTGGACTGGTACAGAATTTTGAGGATAGTCCTCAAGTCTGAACGCAAAGAATATGTCCTTGACAAGGCTGTCTCTAAGACCATATCAGAGTTACATGAAGTGTCAATAACTGCTGAGAAGAATATATCAAGGATCTGGGATCCAAGGATATTCTGATGGTCAACAAGGGAATTGGAAGTGGCAAGGGCGGGGCCCATGCGCACTTGGCAGGAAAGATGAGACACCTGAGAATGTCTGCTTCTACTGCTAACAGCCTGGTCATTGGAACCGGGATTACAGGAAATTCATGGCTGATCTGAAGAAGGGCAGTGGGACTGCGCCTTCATCAGATAGCCTGGATGATCTGAAGAAGGGCAGTAGGACTGCGCCTTCATCAGGAAACCTGGATGATCTAAGGAAGGGCGGTGGGACCGTGCCTTCATCTGGTATTAACTCTATAGAGGTACATCTCTCTACTTCCAAAGATTCATGGGTATTAGATACCAGGACTGAATCTCACACATGCACTAATATATGGTGGCTGAAAGTAGGAGAGGTTTGGAAAGCACGAAGTGGACCTCAGAGTTGTTGCAACTACTGTAGGATCCATGAGTCATGCTTTTCCAAGTGGCCTTGTCTTAGTATTGTATAATGTATATTGCATACCTACTTTTAGTAGGAATATTATATCTGTATCCGTGTTTGACAAGGAAGGATATAATGTTAATATTGGAAATGGAGTTTTTAATGTTCTATGCAATGATATGTTTTATACCAGTACTGACTTGGTTGGAGGATTGTACATATTAGATATGGGTAACAATGCCTCAAGTTCTATATATTACGTTAATACCAAGAGGTCTAAATCCAACGATTTAAACCTAACTCTGTTATGGCACTTTCATTAGGGCCGTATAAACAAGAAGCGCCTATCAGCACTTCAGAAGTGCGGACTTTAAGGTTCATTCGAATTCCATTCGATCGATAGGTGCAAGGTTTGTCTGATGGGAAAAATGACTGAAGAGCCCTTTATCGATCGCGATGAAAGGGCGGGTGAATTATTGGGGCTGATACACTCGAATGTGTGTAGACCAATAAGTTCACTTGCCAGGAGGGGTTTTAGCTACTTTATCACATTTACTGATGATTACAGTAAATATGGTTATGTCTATTCGGTGAGACATAAGTCTGAAGCTTTTGATAAATTCATAGATTTTAGACTAAAGTAGAAAACCAGCTCGACAAAGGTATTAAGGCACTTCGATTGGATCGAGGTGGAAAATACTTGACCACAGAGTTATTAGATCATCTAAAAGAGAATGGGATCCTTTTGGAATGGACTCCTCCTCCGACACTGTAGTTGAAAGGTGTATCCAAACGGAGAAATTGGACATTGTTAGACAATGGTCCGTTCCATGATTAGTTGGACTGATCTTCCAATCTCTTTTTGGGGTTATGCTCTAGAGACGACCGCATTCATAGTGAATCGGGCTTCGACGAAGGGTGTGGAAGGGACACCATTTTAAAAATGGTACGGGACGATGCCCGCTTTGTCCTTCCTAAAGATTTGTGGTTGCGAGGCTTATGTGAAACATTTGATTTCGACTAAGCTCGAACCAAGATCTGAGATATGCACCTTCGTGTGGTATCCCAAAGCAACAAGGGGATACTACTTCTACAATCCCAGTGAGAACATGGTGTTCGTCGCTTGGGGTGGGGTCTTTATGGAAAATGAGTTTTGTTTCCAAAGACATCATTGGGAGGACTGTGCATCTCGAAGAAATTCAGGATGGTACAGATCTGTCTAAACCAATTGACAACCTAATCGGAAAGGAGTCAGAGATTGTCGTAGAGTAAGAACCAATTCCTGTTACAATTCCGGAAGGTCCAAGGCAATTTGAAAGGATCAATCTTCCACCTCCAAGATATGGTATCCGGAGGTGACAATGAAGTCATGGTGGATCACGATGATCCAGCCACCTTTCAGGAAGTCGTGGATGGGCCCGACTCCGAGTTATGGCTGGGAGCCATGAGGGAGGAAATGCAATCCATGTCGGACAACCGAGTCTGGGAACCGGTTGATCCCATCAATGGTGTGAGGACCATTGGATGGAAATGGATCTTCAAGGTGAAGATGGACATGGACGGCAACCCTCTGACCTACAAAGCTCAACTGGTGGCGAAAGGTTATAGGCAGATCCAATGGATTGACTATGAGGAAACCTTCTCCCTAGTGGCTATCGTCAAAATCGATCCAAATTCTTCTTGACATAACTGCATATCATAATTACGAGATATGGCAAGTGGATGTCAAAACCGCTTTCCTAAATGGAAATTTGACTGAGTACGTTTGTATGTCTCGGCCCAAAGGTTTTGATGATCCGAAGAATAAGGGAAATATTTATAAGTTGTTGAAATCCATTTATGGATTGAAACGAACTTCTCGGAATTGGATCCTTCGTTTTGATGAAGTTGTAATTGGATTTGGCTTAATCAAGAACGAGGATGAATCTTGCGTTTATAAGAAGGCTAGTGGGAGCAAGATTACCTTTCTGGTTCTCTTTGAAAATGACATCCCAACCTTGCACGAGACTTAAGCTTGGTTGAGGAAGTGTTTTTCAATAAATGACTTAGGCGATGCTTCTTATATCTTAAGGATTAAGATATGTAGAGATCGCACCAAGAGGGTCTTGGATTTAAGTCAGGGAACCTATTTGAACAAGGCATTGAGTAGGTTCTTAATACTCAATTCAAAGAAAGTACTCTTACCCACTAGTCATGGCATTTATCTCAGCAAGACTCGTTGTCCTAAGACAGCTGATGAGCTGAAAAGGATGATGAGAACCCTATGCGCCTGGGGGCAGGATCGATCATATATGCCATGACATGTATGAGACCGGACGTCTCGTAAGCCTTATGTTGTACCAGTAGACATCATTCTAACCCGGGGGAAAGATGATGTTGAACTAGTCGTCGAAGGATGAGTAGACGCTAGTTATCCAAGACGAATCCAGATGACTTTAGAAGTCAGTCAGGATATGTGTTTACGCTGAATGGCAGAGCTTTAGTTGGGAGAGCGTAAAGCAAGATACCATTGCCGAATCTACGGCAGAGGCCAAGTACATGGATGCTGTAGAGGCAGCTAAGGAGGCTATGTGGATTTGGAAATTCATGGCAGGGCTGGGTGTAATTAAAAACCCATCCAACCCGGTGAATTCATTTTGCAACAACACAAGGGGCATTGCGCAAGCTAAAAGCCCAGATCGCATAACAAATCCAAACATGTACTGCGGCATATCCACCTCATCAGAGAAATACTGAACTGAGGTGAAATGAAGATAACATATATTGCAACAGATGATAACATAGCCAACCCTTTGACTAAGGCAGTGTCACTGCCTGAACATGTTAGACATGTAAAGTCGATGGGTACATATTGGAGTTTAGATTGGAACTAAGGCAAGTGGGAGATTGTTAGTCTTAGTGCCCGTAGTTCAATCCTAAATGTCCAAATGTATATATCATCATTAGCAATAAAATTAAAGCGGCTTTATATTACTTATGTGTTGGAGTAATATATCGATGTGTGCTCTGATCTATGCCCACCATGCGAATAGAACCATAGATCGAGATAGATCACACTAGATGGGTCCCTAGTCAACAAAGCTTCACTAGAAGCGACTAGTATGAAAGATGGCTCTTTATGGCTTACGATCTGTTAGTCATTGGAATGGGATTCCAGAGTCTGATCATAGATATCATGTGGGACATGATATTGGACGACCCGCCCTGAATATGTGCCATAGATTAAGTCATGAACATATTTAGTGTCGTAGCTTGTCATGTATCCTTAGACCAAGGAGTCTTTGTGATCTCTATGTAATCAACAACTGAGTTTGACCTGAGCCTAACATTGTCCGTAACAGGGCTTCCATAACTGCCAGGAATGGCTTGGGGATGGGCTACATGAGTTACACGAAAGACGGCTAAGGGATTTATCCCTCATACTAAGGTATGGGAAAGATATCGGTTCTCGGCCGCTTGATCGAGAGTGACTGGAAGAATAGCATGGCCATGCACATGATACTGGGTATCATATCTTCAGTCATCTCACATATCAAGGAACGGTGACTGAGAATAATAAGGATGACGGCTCTATGCCTTATCTCAATCAGGATATCGGAGATAAAAGGATAATGACAGGGACGACGGAAAGGTTAGAATCGACAGGGTCAATTCGTTATGTAGTGTCAGGCAATACTAAAGTCTCGTTAGTTTCCACTTAAATAGGATCAAGTAAAATGGGATTTTACGTTGATCTATTGACATGCATAAACCTAAGGGTCACACCGGAGGACGAAACTCAGTGACACATTTGTGGAGAATGGTCAAAAGGGAGTTGTCTCGGGACATAATCAAAACTGGGTTTTGAGTCATGTGCCCATAAGTGAATAGGACTTTACGGATCAAGACAAGGCTTCGAGTCTTGGGATTGATCGCGTCGGATAATGTTGGACATTTCCGGTATGGAAGGCTTGGAGGCGATGAGCGAATCACGAGACCTCGTTGGAAATGGCCACGGGTCATGTTCCAAGAGGCCCATGAAAGGCCCATGCAACCAAGGCCCATGGAACTAATTAATCAAGTCTTGATTAATTAGTACTAAGTAAGGAAGACAAGGATTAAGGTGTTGGTGATTCACCACCTAACCCAATCTTGTCTTGCCATACTTTGTCCTATTTACACCTTACTTGACACCATACTTGTCCCATGCCTTTATTTGGACAAGTATGGGTTTTGTTATGTTTAAGTCATCTTTTTTCAACATAACAAACACAAGACAAGAATAGGAAACACAAATTCTCTCCCCCTTCCCTTGCAATTTCGGGTTTGGCAAGTTCCCACCTCTATTTTTGTGTTCTTGAGTCCTCAAAGAGAAGAACTACGTGGCTTTGATTCCCATGTGGATCCGTAGGCATCTTGGAGACTCAAGCCAATCATTCGTTAACCGGTGTTCTTGTTTTGGTAAGAAATAGTGCTGAATTTTTCTCTTGTGAATCCATTCTTTGTTAGTTGTTTCATGGTTTAATCGTCTCTTGGTTTTCATTGATTTTCCGCTGCGAGTTGGTTCATCTCCAACCATACCTCGAGACCCAATACATATATGATGTGTTTATTCTATCCAAGAGTTGCATCGTGATGCAATTGGTAAAGAGTTACCTACCTAATTAGTTCTGTTTGGGGAGATAAGCCAAAGCTTACTCTAAGTGGAATTAAATATGGATTTTGGTTTTTAATGTATCTTTAAGATACAACTAAAGGTTGATTGTTTTATATTTACATTAATGACTTTGCATATCTTTTTTGTTGTAGATCATGTCTTCAAACAATTCACATAGTTTATCGTTACGATCGTTCCTTAAGAAGGATAAGCTCAAGATGACAAATTTTATGGATTGGGCCAGACACCTGAGAATTGTTCTCAGGCATGAAAGAAGAGAGTATATTTTGGATGAGCTAGTTCCTGAAGAACAAACTTCAAATGCTTCGAAATCCATTAGAGATGGTTGGACCATGATTTAAAACGACTCGATATACGTCACTTGTATAATGCTTGGTTGCATGGAGACTAATCTCTAGAAGAAATTGATGGAGGAGAGTGTGTACGACATGATAGAGAAACTCAAGGAAATGTTCCAAGAAAAGGCTAGGATTGAAGGTTCAATACTGTCAAGAAACTCATGTCACGCAAGATGCACGCTGGGAAGAGTGTTGGCCTTCATGTGCTCGAGATAAAGGGTTATCTAGAGCATCCTGAAAGACTCAGTTTCAAGATTGAACCGGAGTTGGCTACAAGTATTCTTTTCCAGTCACTTCCGAATGAATTTCATGATTTCATTATGAACTTCTACATGCACAATATGGTAAAGACCATATCAGAGTTGCATGAGATGCTTCAAACTGCTAAGAAGAGCATTCAAGGTAATACTAAAGATGTTCTGATGGTTAAGAAAAGAACCGAGTGCAAAAGGAAAGGGTCATGCGGCTCCTATGGGTTTAAGGCCCATGTTAAAGCCGAGACCCAAGTAAACTCAATTTCTAACCCCAAAAGATTATATTTGCCATTATTACAACGAGGCTGGTCACTAGAAAGGGAACTGCAAGAATTATACAGATGATCTGAAGAATAACAAGGGTAGTGTATCAAGCTCTTCAGGTATTCATGTTATAGAAATCAATGAATCTACTTTTGATTCTTGGATATTTGATACTGGATCCAAATCTCATATTTGTACTAATGTGCAGGGTGGACCTACGAGTTGGGGATGACCATGGAGTTATTGCCTTAACCGTAGGGACATACGAGTTGGCCTTACCTAGTGGAATTATTTTGTAGTTAAATAATTGTTATCATGTACCTACTATTCGTAGGAATATTTTTTTCATTATTGACATGGAAGGTTTTAAATTTAGTTTTTATAATGATAATGTTCATTATGCAGCTACTTCTCGATTTAAAGGTTTTTATGTTTTGAACATAGAAGACTTTAATGAGAATTCCCTCTATAACATTGATACAAAAGGGTTTAAGTCTGATGAGACAAACCCTAGAGTCCTCTGGCACTGTCGCTTGAGTCATATAAATGAGAAACACATATCAAAACTCCAACTACACAAACAAGACGGTGAGAAGGACAGGGGTCACAGTGCCATGACAAAGGCCCAAAAATGGCCAGAACCCTCTGATCCGTCACGGATCCGTGACAGGGTCCGTGACTCTTGCACATGTCAGTTTTCCAAAAAACGCTTTAAACTCGACCCTTACTCCTTTTTAACCTCAAAGAGAAACCTTGAACGACACACACACTCGACCAACAATTTAACAACACACGTACAACAATTCAAGACCAAACACAAGTCTCCCAACCTCAATCATAAGCCAACCCGGCCAAACAACAACAACGACACCCGCCCACCGGGCCAACCAAAGTCGAACCTCGCCCGCCGGGCCAATCAAAATCAAAACACGCCCACAGGGCCAATCAATTTTAAAACTATCTCCACTTCATTAAAACCTGATTTCTTGACATCACGTAGTCACAACCCGGTCCAGGCGTCCCCGAACTACGTTGTACCCACTTGACATCAGCACCGTCACGCTCGACTACATGGTCGCCCCTGAGTCGAGTCGCGACCGTTTAAAAATGTTTCACACAGCAATACACAAACAGTATGCCAGTAACACCGTACTGCACATACACACAAACACAAACAGGACTCAAAACACAACGGGTCTACACACGGTTCCGACCTGCGTACCCAACGCACGATGGGACTTCACTGACTCGACTCTCCCCACCTAATTGACATACAGTCCGAGGTGTGAAACCACGAGCTCTGATACCAAGCTGTCACGCCAAAATTTCAGTAAACCGAACTCAGGACGCGAATGTTTAAAACAATAAAACATTTTGAAACATTTTACATAAATCCCTTTAAAATCACCATTTGTTCATCAAAAATAATCATTTACAACTTAAAGGCACGTCCCAAAAAATGGACAAAAGCAAGGTATACGTCGCTAGGCTCAAAGTAAACCCAGAATCCTGCTCCTAGCTCTTCAAGCTTCGAAAGCTCACCTAGTCCATCCTGCGACCGGTAGTTGTAGGAAAAGCAGCTAGGGGTGAGCGTTCGCTCACCACCACGGATAACAGACTGACTACGGCATACTTAGCAGACAATGCCGGTAACACCAACAACAACCCAACCATCGGGGATCACTATCCCCAACTCATGTAACCCGACCGACACACACGCACCGTTACTTTCCTCAACCGACTCAACACTCGGACACGAAATGTAAACCCGACACAACGATTGACGACCTCCTCAAAAGACACGACACACAACCACGCAACACCCAAGATCAAAGAGGATCGCACACCAAACAAGATCACAAAGGATCGCACGCCAGCTGCTCAGTAACCCATCTCTCTCTCGCCCTTTACCGATCCCAGTTAGGTCCGGCGGTCGACCTGCCGCGTAACTTCTCCCGATCTCAGTCGGAAGGCTAGCCCGCAACGTCTCCCCTACCCCCGATCTCAGTCGGGTGACTAGCCACACCCGCGCAAACCACGAAACTTCTCCCGACACACAGCCGGGAGGCTAGCCCACAACCTCTCCCCTACCCCCGATCTCAGCCGGGTGACTAGCCACACCACCAACCTCGCAATCCTTCTCCCGATCCCAGTCGGGAGGCGAGCCCACAACCTCTCCGCTTCCCCCGATCCCAGTCGGGAGGCTAGCCACACCACGCAACTTCCCCGACACAAAGTCGGGTTTCCAACCTCAGGTAACCACAATCACAATCACAAGCAAAGTTAAACAAACAGCAACAACACAGGTTCAACACTCCACAGGCACTCATGGCCACCCAAGACACCAACAGTAAAACACGGACTCAACAACCCCACGGGCACTCACGGCCTCCCAAGACACACCAACAGTAACTCACGAGCTCAACAACCCCACGGGCACTCACAGCCTCCCAAGACACACCGAAAATAACTCACGGGCTCAACAACCCCACGGGCACTCACAGCCTCCCAAGACACACCAACAGTAACTCACGGGCTCAACAACCCCACGGGCACTCACGGCCTCCCAAGACACACCGACAATAACTCACGGGCTCAACAACCCCACGGGCACTCACGGCCACCCAAGACACAACAGTAACACGGGCTCTCATGACCACCCAAGACACAACAGTAACACGGGCTCTCATGGCCACCCAAGACACAACAATAACACGGGCTCTCATGGCCACCCAAGACACAAAAGTAACACGGGCTCTCATGGCCACCCAAGACACAATTTACACAAACAACCTCCGGGCATAACCAATGCCTCCAACAGTTCTAATATCAACAGTTTCACAATCAACCTCCGGGCATGGTCATATGCCTCCAGTAGTTCTAATGTCAACAGTTTCACAATCAACCTCCGGGCATGGTCATATGCCTCCAGTAATTCTACTATCGATAAGTTCACTTCTCCTACGACACTACTAAGTGTCACATGCATTTCTAATGTTCGATACGTTCCCGTATCATACGACACTACCCGGTGTCGCCTACCTTTCTAATATTCGATAAACTTACTTAACCCACGACACCCTAGTGTCACATGCATTTCTACTGTTAACTTTCCCTAGTCAGGGCCGAGATCCGGCTACTTTTCCCTACCTCGTATGCTTTCTCCAAAAGCGCACAAATAATCTTTGGCGTGATCTCGGTCACTCGCCCAGCTTTCCCTTACCTCTGTCTGCGGCACGATCTAATAAGAACACAATTTTAAACGCTTTTAAGCTTGCAGGCATAAGCTGAATTTTAATAAACTTGACGCCCAAAAGTAACCCCGACAATGTCGATCACTCCCAAACTCGCCAATTACTCGACATTGTCGATATTGGACCCGGAAAAGCCCGATTCGCCCGACATGGCGAATCTGCCCGGGTATTGGAAACGCCCTTCCGGGGCTCCGAAAATTCCCGTTTTCGTTTCTACGGTCTTGGAATAATTCAAGGGTTCCTATGCACTCGACAGAATCAAATTCCGACTTCCGGGTCATTTAATTAGCGTTTAAAGTTTCTAAACCCGTCAATTACAACTTTCACAATGTAATTCGAAATTTCGATCCGGGTGTAGATTAATGACTTGGGGAACGTTCTAAACCACCCAAACACAAAAAACCCGATACCCGAGCATGTGGGCCCCACACGGCCACAATGGAAAATGTTTCTTTTCATCCCAAAACGTTCCTAACGAACCCCAAACCTCAACCCAACCTTAAACAAACCATTTAAACTCAAACCCAACAATCCAAATGTTCCAAAATGAAAATCGGTTAGATGCTCACCGTAGAGAATGACGGTGTGAGCTTGATTCTTCTATCTTTGAGACGATCCAACGGTTTGATGCTCGTGAATAGTGGAAAATCTCCAAACCCCCCTTCTCTTTCTCTCCCTTTCTTCTCCTTCTCCTTCTCTCTCTAAAACCCCACTTTTTTCCAATATGGCCGAACATCACAAGTCTTCATCCTTTTGTTTTGTTTAAAAAAAATCAATTCTAATACTTATTTACAAAACTAACACTATGTAGTCTTCTCTTGTCTTGTCAAATGAACCTAACACCACCACATTGGTGACATGTGGCAAGTGGGTCCCACACCTTTTTGGAAAATATCTTCTAGATATTTTCCACTCAGATTCGAGAAAATTCGGACGTTTCGGGCCCCGAACGGGCAGTTTTTCCAAGCAATTACGAAACTTCACGGGCTACAAGGAAACGGCTCAACTAAGACCGCTGCGACGACGGCTAAGCTTTTTGGATCCAAAACGGTCCTCGAATGGACCAAAATGTCGCTCGGTTGACTTTCCCAGCGAAAAGTCAACATTTCCCTAATTGGTCAGAAAGTTGCCCTTAGTCCCCCGAAACTCACTTTGGTCGTTATCGGGTTCAATTTAAGTTTGGTATGACCCTCGGGGTCAAATTTAGGTTCATTTAGGTGTTTGCTTAAAAATTTTAAAAATCCTGTTTTCCGCAGGTTTGACTGGCGTTGACCGGGAGCGGTTCTTACAAAGATGATATTGCCTCCATCGTTTCACACTGTAAAACCCACTTCGCTTAAAAGGGTATTAAACTGCAATTTGAAACGTTTGGGTATGAAATTACAACGAGCAATCTTGAAAAAAAAAGATAATGAGAGGAATCTGGGCTGGATTGGGCTGGTCAGACCCTAATTGGGCCCTACTCTCGCGACCCAGCCCAACCCAAACGAACTCAAACCCTACGCGTAAAACAACCCCAGCGCCGCTTCGTTTCTCTCAGTGCGCGCACGCGGTTCGAGGCGTCCCTTTCCCCTCGTCCTTTCTCTCTCGAACTCGCAGATCCAGAGATCGTCGCTGGCGTGTTCTCTCCTTCTCCGGCAGTTCTCGCTCTTCTCCTCCACTCTCTTCTACTCCCATCGGAACCCAGAAACAGAGCCCCAACCCCCTCTTCTTCCTCTTCTTCTCCGTCCGTCGTCAGAAACGCGCGAGACCGAAGCCTCGCCGGAGTGTTCGCAACGGGCTCACCCTTCTCGAAATCAAATCGAGCCAACCCTTGTCCCTTTCCTTCTTCTCCAGCCTCGCTTGTCTCAGATCCGGGCTGTTCCGAGCTCGATGCGTACGGTTGGAGGTCGGAACCATCGCCGGCGACCTCGCGAACCCGAGATCTGGACGGGTTCTCGACCGGGTCGGGTTCGGATCCGGGTCAACCCGAGTCATTTAAAAATATTTTGAAAAATCAGATTAAATAATTAACTTTATTTAATTAAAGGTGAGAAATTGAAGGTTTGATTTAAGCATCAGAGGACCTTTGGACGTTTATCAGTATTGATTTGGACGTTTTATTTGTCAAATCTAGACGAGACTTCGCCCGAGATCAAGGGCTGGGAACCGAGCTAGAAGAACGAAGGCCAATCCAGGACCCGTGTGAAGAACGGAGAAAAGGTCACTCGAGTTTTCATCAGAGAATGATTAGAGGAAGACCACAAGGTAGAGAAAATCTTAATTTCTTATTTAAACGCTTAGTATGCATGTTAGGTTAATAAAATCGGAAAGGTCCTAGAATTGCCTATAGGATGCGAATAACTAGAATAATCGTTTTTCAATTATTAATAACCGGAAATGTCTAGAATGCATGTTTAGGATGAAGATGACTAGTGTAACAACTCGCTTTCAATACTTGAGATTTGATTTACTGGTAGAGAGGCTGTGAAGAGCTCTCGGATCAGTTGTGTGCTAGGTTCACATGCTTGGTTGGTCGTTATTAGGACAAGTAAGGGTCTAATGAAACTAGTTAGCTTATATGATTGAATGTTTAATTGATCGTTCACATGATTGTTTACTGGTGGAAAGTTCACTTGGTTGATTAAGTGATTGTGTTAATAAATTGTGGTTTGGACGGATGATCGAGTATGACTGGTTGTGCCAAGGGGTACAATCAGGTGATCGATGTACTGATGGTTCGTGACAGGTAAGTATACGGTAAGTATGGAATGGTGTTGGATGTCTTCGTTGTGATGAAAGTGTGTTCCGATGTGTGTTGGTTGATGGATGAATGATAATGTTTGTTCCCGTTATTCTTATTCTGGAAATGTATGCTTGTTCGTTTGTTTGTCTGTTTGCTTGCTTGGTTCGGTACTACACCGGGGGGGGGGGGGGGGTAATCCGGTGCCGTTGTGGTGGTTGGAGTTGGACAGATACATTGAGTGATGTGAGGAGCCTGTGGTTCGGCAGATCCTACGGGATATTGAGTGATGTGAGGGGCCTAAGGGCTCGGCAGATCCTACGGGATATTAAGTGGGGTTAATTCATGAGAGAGAGTTTCTGAGGTTTCACCCAAGAGTGTGTGTGTCCTACTGGAGCACTATCTTGGTTCCCTATGACTATGGCCCTTTGGAGACATTTTCGAGAATACCGAAGATGAGTATCCCCATGGGATGGTTTCCGGTACTCCGACGTATGTGTCTCCTCCGGACCGAGGGAAAATCTGATATGATATGAATACTCTAGTGGATCGGGTTATGGGAACCGAGGTGGCACTAGAATTTATTCATAGATCGGAGGCTTGAGAATGCAAGTGGTTGGCGTGATAACAATTGATCTTTTTTGATCGTTATGACACTTTGTATTGATTATTTTATGGAACCTTTCCAGTTAACGTTATCTTGTTTATATATTATTTCTTCGCACTTATCTTATTCTATTTTTGTTACTCATTATTCCATTGTTAATCGTATTTTTTACTGTTATTTGAGTTATCTGCTTATCCAGTACAGTGTTGACCTAAGGGTTGAGTTGTTAAGGTTTTTCCTACTGAGTGTAAGCTCATCCCCTTTTGGTTTTCTTACTGTTTTACAGGCGTAGCTGATGTCTATTGAGTTCGAGGCTCGGGGCTTTTGGACATCTTGGGGTTGATCTTAGAGTTATGTTGGTCTTGTGTTTTAAACATGATTTATTTGACTCTTTATGTTGAGTTGTGACCCATTGGAAGTTTTGGAACTATCTTACATTGTTGATCTCAGAGAGTTTATCTTGATATTACAAAGGTTTTGGTAGTTAATTATCGTTTTTCTACTTTTACTTTTGGTCACGTCTCAAGTCCGGTCAATACCGGATTTGGGGTGTGACACACACTATCATGGAACACTTATGTAAACACCTTCTAGATCAAGTCTTACAAATCGGTTCCGTCCATTACTCTTGGATGTTTTCTATGGAAAGGGATTGGGATATTACAAGAAATGGGTGCATAATCACTATTACCCTGAGCGTTGCTGATGAGTGGGGATGACTATGTGCCAAAGCCCTCTTTTAACGTGCATCTGTACACGGTCATCAAGTAATAGAATGGATGGTTAAGTACCAGTCGATACCACAAGGAGTAGATGTATTACTCGTATTTTTCTAAAACCTGGGGACGTGGGCTGTCATTACCACATCCCTGAAAGGGAAAATAAAGGGCAAAACTGTAAAAGTGTTGTTTAAGTGTAGAAAGTAATTAAATCTATATACACGCTACCACCTAAGACACATAACTTTTGATTCACACAAAAAGTCGGTGACGGGTATAAGTAAACATGACTTCCAATTAATGCAAGGTTTGGTTAACGATGAGTAAAAACAATAATGCTTTCCTTATGATCTTAGAACTCTTAAGTTCCTATGTATGCGGTATCATGAAATCAACCAAATACTAGTCATTGGGAGAGGGCACAAGACCATTGCCCGGACCGATATGCGAACCACCAATGATCAGAAATCAATAAAATAAGGTGTAGTTCTATGATCTTGAGCAAAGCTCGATCAATCATCGAACGAGAGATAAGGACAAAAAATGCATGGCACTCTCGCTACCATCTACCACAAGTATAGATAGCTACACCACTCGGCGAATCTACTCGAAAATTAGGTAGAACTAAATAGGGTATCGAATCATGATACTCTAGTACTACACAAGCATGAGCGGACTCTAAATAAATAGTCGAATCTACTTAGCTACGCCTAGTTCAATCAACCTAACGACTAAATGAATCGATCATCAAGGAGAATTAAATAGAGCAACGAATCATGAAGCTCTATTAATACACAAGCATAAGTAAGACTCTAAATCATGGACGAATCTACTTAGCTACGCCTAGTTCACATCTTAAAAACCAAACACCATTGATCAAGATGAGTTCGGTAATCAAGTAGAACCATAGAGTAACGAATAATGAAACTCTGTTGATACACAAGCGTAAGTAAACTCTAAAAAAGTTGACGAATCTACTTAGTTACGCATAGTTCAATCAACCTAATTACTGAACGCCACAATAAATATGGTCATCCGATAATTAAGGAGAACTAAATAGAACATCGAATCATGATATTCTAATAATACACAAGCGTGATAAAATTCTATAAAAGTGAAATCTCGTATCACACTGGATCGAATCATGGATCGATCCAAACATCAATCTACATAGCGCACACAAGAACTAAGGAAAATCCCTAAATCGTTCAATCGACTTAAACGCCCAAGAGAATCGAGAAAGCACATCCTAGCATATTTCTATCTCGTCAATATGAGATCAACACATATGAATGTGGGAAAACCTAGGTAAGTTCACTAAATGGCCAAAGTTTGCATTTTTACCAACTCTAACATAGAACTTTATATACACCCTAGAGATGAAATAGCTAGCACATGAAATCAGATCTTAAAATCATGAAAAAACGAACACAAAGTAAGATAATCATGCTTGAACATCATTTAGATTAAATATAGATTAAATACTCATACAAGCAAGTGGATGCTATTAAACTCGAAAACCCCTGAATCATGCAAATAACATCACCAACATCAAATAACCATAAACCCATGCATCAATTTAAAGGAAAACATCATCTACACAATACCCATGACCAAGGATTGAAATCCAAGGTCATGGAGTCCGAATTCTCCTCAAACTATCCATAAATCCTAGTTTTACAACAGAATAAAGAAGAGTAGAGATTAGAACCGTGATTGGGTTGAAAAACCCAATCAAAAACTCGTCTTGCTTGCAAACCCACCATCTTCAACTCTCCAAAGCTTCAACCCATGAAAATTGAGAAGTTGGAGATGGTGGGAGGTTCATGGAAGCTTGAAACCTCTTTGGATCGTCATAAATATGGACTTAAATGGTAGAAAATGCTCCCAAAATAAAGAACAAAGAAGAAGAAATAAAGAACAAGAGAGAGAAGAGAGCAAACAATAAAACTTGAAATTTGATTCACAGAATAAAAAAATCTAATCTCTTCCAAGGCTACTCACGCCTCTTACAAATATATAGGCAAGACAAATAAAATATAAAAAACAAATTGGTTAACTAAAGAAACAAAAAAAATGAGCCAACGAAAACAAACACAAAAGCAAGGTTTACTTCAAAGTTATATTGCTCTGCTAGAGTTTGCGCATCCAATGGAGGACAAACCTAAGTTTTCAACCCCTCCCCACCGCGTCTCACCCCGACGCTGCCTCCACCTCCCCCGGCGTAGGTTTGGTCTCTCCTCTATGCCGCCATGACGTTCTCCATATTCATATGCTTTATCTGCTGCTGTTTGGCCTGGGTTAGAGGAGTTTCTCTCTCTACGGGGCGTCCTGTCTCGACCTTTTTCGTCGGCAATTCCTCGAATATACTCACCTCATTGGCCTCCACAAATGGATGTGAACAGGGTACAGTTTCGCACCCCTATTTTATGTACCTATTGCAGATTGATCTGGCACTAGATCAATCTGTCTCGGATCCTCGCTCCCGAGCAACGCTCGCCGTCTCTGAAGCCACCACCGGCGCGCCCATTTCCTTGGCATCTACCGCCGAACCATCCTCGACCCCTCTCTCGATTCTGGACCAAGATAATCGAGTGGGTCTTTTTTGTTTTCACTAATTTTTTCTTTGTAGGGTCAAAGATTAGCGCGCAGAGAGTCAGGGACTTCTCTGGGGAGGGAAACCTGATTCACGTATATCCTCCCACTACTACTGGAGAAATCCTTGGCCATTACTGTTGCGATAGTTTTTCGAACCAGGACCTCTAGTATCATCTTCGCACTCGCTTTTTTGTTGGCCCTTATGGAATCCAAACACTGTCGATGGCGGTTGATTCGCGTATATTCCCAACACTACTGGAGAAATCCTTGGCCATTACTGTTGTGACAGTTTTTTTAGGAGGACCTCCAAAACTATCAGCCCCAAATTCAGTAGAACCGAACCTGGAACGCGAACGATAAAACAATAAACCAATTTCAAACCTTTTAAATAAATCGCTTAAAAACACCAATTAGTTAATCAAAATTATAATTTACAACTCAAAAGTACGTCCCAACAAGCGGACAAAAGACAAGGTGTACGTCGCTAAACTCAAAAGGAAACCCGGACTCCTGCTCCCAGCTCTTCAAGCTTCGAGAGCTCACCTAGTCCGTCCCGCGACCAGTACCTGTAGGAAAAGAAGCTAGGGGTGAGCGTTCGCTCACCACCACGGGTACCAGACTAACTACGGCATACTAGCAGACAATGCCGGAAACACCAATAAACAAACCCAACACCGAGGACTACTATCCCCAACTCAAGTAACACAACTGACACACAAACTGTTACCTTCCCCAACCGACTCAACACCCGGACACGTAATGTAGACCCGACACAACGATTACGACTTCCACCAAAGACACAAACGATGACCACGCAACACCCAAGATCACAAAGGCTCGCACACCAAACAAGATCGCAAAGGATCGCACTCCAGCTGCTCAGTGCCGGTTGCTAACCGGCTGGGCTCGAGCCTGCCCACGCAACTTCCCCGAACGACGTCGGGTCAGGCGGTCAACCTATCGACGATGTATAAAGCCGTACTTTTCCGATAGCTGGTCGGAAGGGGAGCAGCTCTCATCGCCAAAGAAGACGCTCAACCTTACCGATCCCTGTCGGAAGGCTAGCCAATACCCACGCAACTTTTCCCGACACGCATTCGGATCAGGCGGTCGACCTGTCGCACTTTTCCCGACACGCAGTCGGATCAGGTGGTCGACCTGTCGGGTCCCATCCTCAGGCAACCACAATCACAATCACAAGCAAAGTTCAACAAACAGCAACAACACCGGTTTAACACTCCACATGCACTCATGGCCACCTAAGACACCAACAGTAAAACACGGGTTCAACAACCCCACGGGAACTCATGGCCACCCATGACACCAACAGTAAAACACGGGTTTAACAACCCCACGGGCACTCATGCCCACCCAAGACACACCAACAGTAAAATACGGGTTCAACAACCCCACGGGCACTCATGGCCACCCAAGACACACCAACAGTAAAAATACGGGTTCAACAACCCCACGAGCACTCATGGCCACCCAATAAACACAAACAATACAATCAACCTCCGGACATAACCAAATGCCTCAAATAATTCTAATATCGATAAGTTCACTGCTCCTACGACAATACTAAGTGTCACATGCATTTCTATTGTTCGATACATTCCCGTATCATACGACACCACCCGGTGTCGCCTGCCTTTCTATCGTTCGATAAACTTACTTAACCCACGACACCCAAGTGTCACATGCATTTCTACCGTTAACTTTCCCTAGTCAGGGCCAAGATCCGGCTACTTTTCCCTACCTCGTATGCCTTCCCAAAAGCTCACAACCAAGCTCCGGCGTGATCACGATCACTCGCCTAGCTTTCCCTTTCCTCTGTCGGTGGCACGATCTAATAAGAACACAATTTAAAACACTTTTAAGCTTGCAGGCATGAACTAAATTTTAATACACTTGACGCCTAAATGTAACCCTGACAATGTCGATCACTCCCAAACTTCCCAATTACTCGACATTGTCGATAATGGGCCCGGAAAGGCCCGATTCTCCCGGCTCGGTGAATCTGCTCGGGTTTCGAAAAACGCCCTTCCGGGGCTCCGAAAATTCCCGTTTTTGTTTCTACGGTCTTAGAATAATTCAAGGGTTCCTATGCACTCGACGGAATCAATTTCCGACTTCCGAGTAATTTAATTCGCGTTTGAAGTATCTAAACCCGTCATTTACAACTTTTACAATTTAAATCCAAAATTCGTTCCGGGTGTGGATTAACGACTTGGGGATCGTCCTAAACCACCCGAACACGAAAACCCGATACCCGAGCATGTGGGCCCCACCCGGCTATCCTTGGCCGTGGGTGACTAGGGCCGGTTTTGGGCCGGTCCACCATGGTGGTGGCCATTCCTAGCTCCGGCCAGCCACCATACACGGTGGCCGGAGTTCCCTCGAGCTTCAGGTCACCGGAAAACGTTCAATCTTCGATCCAAAACGTCTCCAGCGAACCCTACACCTCAACTCATCCATAAACTACTAGTTTTAACCCAAACCCTAACTTTTAAACGTTACAAAATGAAAATTGGATAGTTTCTCACCGTAGAGAACGACGATGGGAGCTCGATTCTTTGATTGTTGAGACGATCCACCGGTTGGATAGTCGGGAAATACCAAAACCCTAACTCCCCCTTCTCTTTTCTCTCCTTCTTCTATCTTCTTTTCTCTCTCTAAACTCTCTTTTTTTTCTATTTTTTGAAGCTATGGCCGAACACCCCTCCTCCTCTCATCTTTGTATTTTTTCAAAAATCACCTAACACCACCCCATAATTGACATGTGGCAAGTGGGTCCCACCCCTTTTGTAAAATATCTTCTAGATATTTTTCAGTCAGATTCGCGAAATTCGGCTGTCTCGGGCCCCCGAACGGGCACTTTTTCCATGAAATTACGAAACTTCACGGGCTACAAGGAAACGGCTCAACTAAGACCACTGTGACAACGGCTAAGCTTTTTGGATCCAAAACGGACCTCGAACGGACCAAAACGTCGCTCAGTTGACTTTTCCACCTAAAAGTCAACCTTTCCCAAATTGGTCAGAAAGTTTCCCTGAGTCCCCCGGAACTCACTTTGGTCGATACCGGGGTCAACTTAAGTCTGGTATGACCCTCGGGATCAAATTTAGGTTCATTTAAGTGTCTGTCCAAAAAATTTAAATTTTCCTGTTTTTCGCCGATTTGACTGGCGTTGACCGGGAGTGGTTCTTACAAAAACCATCTTCGCACTCGTTTTTGTTGGCCCTTATGGAATCCAAAAACCGTCGGTGGCGGTTACAGTATAGAAAAGATTGGTGAACTTCGGTTCCGTACTGTCCTTCATAAGTGGCCAGGGAGCTTGTTCCTTAACGCACATCAATGTAATGGTTATTAAGGTTTAATGAAATTTCCCCTTTTCGTTCAAAAAAAGAAAGAAAAAAAAATAATTATAAAAGAAATTTTGCTTTGATTTCACACTCACACGGAAGAGGAATAGAGGGAGGGCGCGAGTTGGCACATCTGAGGATAAGAGCGCCACTAATGATGACATCGAAACTAGCTCTCAAGGCAAATCAAGAAGACATTAAAGATGAATTCAAGACTCCAACAAATCTGTTTTGCCTCTTTTCCAAGGAATTAATGAAGACAACTTGTTCCATATTTCCAAACACAAATCATCTACTTAATTCAATGCAATGGAGAGGAATTCAGACTATTAATGAGCTATTTGTGCTGTTTTGCAGATTTCCAACATTTAGTTAATCAATGAGTTATTTAGTTGTCCAATGTAATTAATTTCGAGTTTTGATGTTGCCCTATTTAACAAGGTCCCTTTTCAGCATGTAATAGAGAAGTTTATGCAAGTTTTATGAAATAAAATTCGAGTTTTCTTCTGGTAAGAACTTTAAGCAATTCAATCTTCATGTGTGTGAATCCTTGAAGCTTGATTGTTCGACTTATCACAGACTTTCCATAATCTATGTGTCGTCATTCATTCCACCATCTATCTCCCTAGTTACTTAGATTCTTCAAAGAGTGATGTACGCCCAGTTGAAGTATCTCCATCATCGACTCCATCTTCATCCATTGGTTCCTTAGAGAGTGTTGTACGACCAGCTAAGGAACTCCAACCTATCATCACTATCTTACATATCTTATCAGCAAGTTCTACCTCATCCTACCACCACGTTCCTGTATTAGCCACGAAGCGCTTAGTGATTGGACCACGTGGCCTATTCTTTTGTATTCTTTTCCATTTAAACTCTAAATTTTCATCGCTCATTCTCGCTTCCTTTGGCCTCCGATCGACCTCATTCTTGCGCCAATAATTTTCTTTTTTCGAGGCCTACAAAACAAGACCAATGATGAATATATTTTGAACAACTGAAAAATATCGCATACGAACGAGGTTTTGCACAATTATTATTAAACGTTAAAACCATAAAAACGAATTGCAAACAAGATAAACACATGGAGAAAACTAGCCAAATTGTGCACCTCTGGCCTGCCAAGAATCAGCTCATTTGTTCTTCAAGCATGTGTGGACTGTTCCTGCACCAAATCCTTATAATATTCAAAGTGTCACATTCAATTTCAAATGGAGTTTGTTTAGAAGATACAATTCATTCTCTTTTGAGGCTCGGGTGGCAAATCCTACTAGTTGTGGGAGAGTTCTCAAAGAGCAGCTTCCTCTTGAACCTTTTGGTCATATCTAATGGTTGCAGATCTCTCTTTTCCTCAACTTCTATTATCAGATTGGTTTTTTTTTTTGATCAGCAATTTTTTGTTTTTATTAAGACCTAGCTTTCGATTAAAAGCCAAGGCCAAGGGACTAGCCCTCAAAGAGAGTACACAACTTTCAAACCTAACTATGAACCCTTTCTTGGGGCACAAGTTTCCCAACCATAATTTGAAACCCAACTACTTTTTGGAACCCAACTACCTTTCCCTTCCCCCCAATTGAAACCCAACTATAAAGCTAACATCACAGTTGTTCTCAAAAGACTTGTGGAGACCCCTTCCCCATTTTAAAAACAATTAAACCTGAAGCAAGTAATGACTAAAAGATAAAGATGTTGTAAATCTAAAAAACACCCCAAATCTTCCAAAACACCCATTTAAAAGCCAATTTTGATCCTCAAAATGGTGAGGACAGATGAAGCCAATTGTGATCTTCTTTTGATGTTCCAAGTGTTGAGGATAGTTGTAAGTGTGAGTAGATCTTGTGAACTGAAAACCAATCTGCTGTAACAATCTGCCTTGGTAGCCAGTCCAAACCAAATGTGAGTGTTTGCAGCAAGGCCATGAGTTCCCATAATTAAGCTGCAGTTTTCAGTCCAAAACACCAGAAGTAGCACCTGAAATTTGAGAAGAACCTTCCCAAGAGCTACCCTAAAAACTCCTCACTCCTAAAACTTAGAAAAAATCTACCCTCACACAGAACTAAAAATGAGACTAAAACCCCCACACAGAACAACAATTAAAACCCAACAAAACCAGTACCTTACTATCCTCACACACTCACCCAAAACCACCCAACCCTTTCCCACCCCCCCAAGAAGTACCAAAACCAGTGCTGAATAAAACTGTAGCCCCCTCAGAATGTAACCCCATGAGTCATAACTCCACAAGAAAGAGGGGAATTGATCCAGTCTAAAAATGAGAAAGACTGATCCTTTTTAAATTTGGCCCACATTATAAGGAAGGAGTCACTTTGGATAGCTTGAAGAACCTGTTGTGGATGATCAAAGGTAGTTTTGAAGATAAGTTTATTTCTGCATAACCAAATTCTCCATAGCACTATAGAGAATAGCATGTTCCAATGAGGTTTCTTCTTCTTGCCTCCTAACTGGTTCCAAGCCAAAAACCAGTCCTTTATAGTTTCACTACAGGCTGATTTAATTCCCCACCAATCCAAACACAAACACCATATATTCCAAGTCACAGGACAGCCAATAAATAGGTGATCTATCTCCTCTGGCTCCTCTTGACAAAAGCTACACCAAATGTTACTATGATATATACCCCTGCTCAAAAGAAAACATTTTGTGGGGATGGCTTGCATGCACATAAGCCAAGCAAAGGCTGCTATTTTAGGAGGCAGGAGAGGGGCCCAAAGTAATTTTGGCCAATTCACATTGTGATCATATTCCTCATCCATATATTGATACATCTTCTTGACTGAGAAACCCTTGCTATCCAGCTTCCAAGATACTTTGTCCACCCCAGCAGTCAGGTTAGGGGCATTGTCTAACAGTTGTGATAATAATTCTAACTGATGCAGTTCCCAACCTCTTAGATCCCTTCTGAATAGTAATAGCCAATCTTCCACATCCCAGCATTGAGATACCTTCTTCTTTTTTTGAATGCTGAGGTGATATAATCTCTGAAAAATGAATTTAAGTGGGATCTTAGATAGCCAACAATCCTCCCAGAAATAAATGTAATCCCCAGACACCACTTTCCATTGCAAACCTTCAGCCCCAAATGCAATGGAAAACTTAGGAATTGATAGTAGAGATTCAATATGCCTAAGAAAACTTAGGAATTGATAGATCCCAAGAATTTTGCTCCCAACCATATTTTGGGCAAAGTAGTTTTTTCCACAAAGAATCAGTTTCCAATGCAAACCTCCACCACCACCTTGCTAATAAAGACATATTCATTACCTTCAAACTTTTGATTCCCAAGCCCCCATTCTTCCTAAGCCTGCAGACCAAACCCCATCTGACTTTGTGTAACCCCTTCCTGATTAAATTGCCTTTCCAAAGAAATCTTTTTTGCCATTTTTCCATTTCAAGTAACACTCCTTTTGAGGATTTATATAGAGATAAATAGTAGAGAGGAAATGAGCTGAGGGTTGATTTTATCAACTGAATTCTTCCTCCAAATGACTTGGCTTTTGCTTGCCCAATATTGAGTTTGGCCTTGAATTTTCTGATCACAGGTTCCCATGTTTTTTTTCTCCTTGGATTGGCCCCCAATTGAAAACCAAGGTAATCAAAAGGTAGTTTTATTGCACTGCACCCCAAAACCCTTGTTATGTCTTCAGTTGCTACTGTAGTTGGATTAAGAAGTAAGACCTTTGATTTTTGGAAATTGATCCTCAGCCCTGTTGCTTGTTGTAAACAGCATAAAATATGCTTCAAATTGACTGCTTGTTGGCTCCCTGCTTTGATAAATATCAAGGTGTCATCTGCAAATTGTAGATGAGAGATCTCAGGTCCATCCTCACTGCATTTTACCCCTTCAAATAATCCTTCTGAGCATCCTTTGACCATTAACTGATGTAGGCTTTCAGCAATTAATGCAAATAGTAATGGAGATAGAGAACACCCCTGCCTTAACCCCCTTTGTAACTGAAAATCTCTAGAGGGAGAGCCATTAATCAATACAGATGACCAGGCTTGCACACATTCTTTGATCCATGATATCCACAAAGAGCCAAACCCCATGGTTTTTAACAAAAGAAACAAGGCCTCCCAATCAATGTGATCATAGGCCTTTTCAAAATCTATTTTGAAGACAATGACCTCCTGTCCAGATTGTTTAATAAAATGAATGAGCTCTGATGCAATGAGGATTCCATCTAGTATTTTTCTTCCAGCTATAAACCCTGTCTGTACATCATGAACTAAATGATTCATGTGAGGCTTCAATCTTGCTGCCAGGATCTTAGAAATGGTTTTGTAAGAGCTGTTGATGAGGCTGATGGGTCTATATTCATCACAGGTTTGAGGAGTGTTGTTCTTTGGGATCAGAGTTATAAAGGAAGAGTTCAAGCCTTTACCAATCTGCCCACCATTATGAAAATGATGCAACAGCTGCAAAATATCTTCTTTGACAATTTCCCAACAAGTTTGATAGAATTTGAGAGTGAATCCATCTGGACCTGGAGCTTTTTCTCCATTTCAAGCTTTAATTGCTAATAGAACCTCTTCTTCTTGAAATGGAGTCTCCAAGTTTGAAGCCTGGACTTGAGTTAAAGAGAGAAAAGGCAGGGCTGACAAATCTATACTGATTTCCACACCTTTCTTGAATCGATTAGCAAAATGGTTTGAGGCCAATAATTTTATCTCTGCAGGATCATGATAAAGTCTCCCATCATCCTGTATCATTGAGATCTTTCTTCTAGTAAAATTGTAATTGGCAATCAAATGGAAAAACTTGGTACATCTGTCCCCTTCATTGCTCCACTTGAGCCTAGCCTTTTGGCACCACAACTTTGCTTGGAGTTTAAGCTTTTGGATTAAGAGAGCTTGGCATAAGGCCCTAAGAGATTCCTCAGAGGGTAGCAATCCTCTGGATTCATTCAGCCCATCCTAAACATTGATCTGCTTTCTCAAACTTTCAATATCATTTTCCAAGCAACCAAAGGTATTGATGTTCCAACCCCTATAAAAAGTTCTCAGAGCTTTTAACTTAAACCAGAATTTATAAGAAGGAGATCCAAAAACAACCAGAGAGTCCCAAAAATTCTTAGTATCAGAGAAGAAAGTAGGATGTTTAATCCATGCATTGACGAATTTGAAGGGCCTGGATCCCCAATCTACCACAGGGTTACATAAGAGGATGGGTTTGTGATCAGAAATCCCTCTAGGCAAGCAAGACTGGGAGAGATTATTAAAAGTTGTGAGGACCTGTGGCTTAACCAGAAATCTGTCAATCCTAGAGGCACTTGATCTGCTGTTGAACCAGGTGAATTTGCCTCCAGACATTTGTAGGTCAACCAACCCTACATTGGTAAGCAAGCTTCTGAAATCTCTGAGACTAGCTTGTGAGCATTGGGGGCCTGCCTTTTCAGAGGGTTCCAAGATGGCATTAAAGTCTCCAGCCACTAAAATATTGGGAGAGAGAGAAGAGGACTTAATGTGTATATCTCCCTAAAGCACTGATCTTAAAGGTATTGAACAAGGTGCATAGACATTAACCACAGCCAAGTAAAAGTTGAGAGGAATAAACTTGCCAGACCAATACACAGCATTTTCTTCAATGTGAGAGGAAAGTTTTTCAAATACCAAAGTGTTCCATATTGTAATGATCCCTCCAGAATTACCAACGGAAGGTGTATATACAGCTTCCCAAGTATTTTTAAATCCACAACTATCCAGAAAATAAAATGGCAACTCCTCCATTTTTTTATTCTTGTAACAAAACCATTTCAACCTTTTGTTTGTGGCACAAGGTACTGAGAGCTCTTCTTTTTTGTTGAGAAGAGGCTCCCCTCATATTCCATGAGAGAATTCTCATGGAGTATTGAGTCTCTGAGTAATGGGAGTATGAATCAAAGAGTTGTCCCTCTCTTCATCATTCTCCTATAGATCACAAAAATCATCCTCTGAATCTCCATCCAAGTCCACTGCTTGATTGATATCATTTTCCAAACTGTCAAACCTAGCTGCCACTTGATCTTCCTCAATGTAAGCTTTGAGACCCAAAGCTTGATAGCATTCCCAAGTGCCTTCTCCCCCTGGTTTAAAGGTCTGCAGCTCCCTCTTCTCCTTAACTTTTGCAATAGATTGGAAAGGTTTTGGGACTGGTAATTTAGTTCTTGATCTTGTATTGTAGGCTGCAACTGTGTAAGAGTTTTTCTTCTTTGAAGTGGGTCCATTTTCAGTAAAACAAGTAGGGTTAGATTGGAACTCATAATTTGAAACTTTAATTCCCCCCAAATCTGAATTAGGGTGTAAAACAGGTTGTTCTCTGGGCCCCCTAGGAAAAAGGAAATGTTGAGTCTCATTAATGATTTCAGCTCCCAATATCTCCTTTTGTCCTTGTTGAGGTGTTGTTGTCCCATCTGTAGTAACCAATTGATGAACCAGACTGTCCAATTCTAAACCGACCAGAACAGTAGTAACCTTGTCTGAATTTTCCTCCCCAAAGGTATCAGGAGCAATAAGAGCATCCTTGAAAGTACCAGAAGACAAAGGTTGTTGAGATTGTTGTGATTGCACAAGGTTTAACCCTATTGTAGTTGGAGTTAATGAAGGGAAATGTGAATCTTGTTCCCCCAAAACCTGCAACCCAACCTCTTCTACCATCAGATTACCCTCCTCCACAATAATGGTTCCACCAACCTGAGATTGAGTTATGAATGTGCCATGATCAGAGTAGATATTTTTGTCTCCACCTTGAGGCTCCTTTTCAGATTGATGAGAAATGACAAAAGGGATATCAGCCTGAGGTGTGTCCCCTAGAGTATTCGACAAACCCAAATCTGTATCATCATTGTCTTCATTAGAATCAGAAGAAGTAATTGTCACTTTAAGTTTTGGATGAACAGAAGGTAGTGCAGAGCTCTCCACTGAGCAAACCATGACATTATATGCCTTTTCTTCTAAAAATAAACATGTTTCCTTGTAAACCTTTAAAAACTCCAAGGAATGAATCAGCACAAAGGCCACATCCATTATATGACCCTCAAGAGTGGCTGGGTGAATGGTAACAATGGAGCCCAAATCATTGGTTATTGCTTCGAAAGTTTCAGTACACCAACCCAATAATGGAACACCATGGATGGCCACCCAGGTAAATTTCTCTCCTTCTTTGCATAACTTTATTTTATCATGGATGATGGTCATCCAAAACCTGAGCCATTCAACATCTTCTTTCAAAGCCTCCTTCTCTACCTCTTTATCAGGAAAGAAAATCAAAACCACCCTATTTCCTAGTGATTTAATGACAATCTCCACCTCTCTTTCAGCTTTAAAATCCTCCATGATGGCTTCAACAGAGTAGTTCTTGTGTAATAAGGCCAAATGTCCTCTATCAATGAGTTTCCTTTGATCTTCAACCACCTTACCAGTGGGAAAGGAGTGATTTTGTTCCTCATACCCTAGTGGAATTTCCTGTTCTTTTCTTTTCCAGAAGTGCAGATTACTTCTTTCTCCCCTCAGCTTCCTTTTGTCCCAAGCTTTCACCACAAATAACCTATAACCTTTGAGTACATACCCATTGAAGATGTGTAAACCCTTCTGTAAAGCTTCAGAGGTGCTGAAGGTAATGAAGGCAAACCATTTCCCCCTCAGATTCGGTTTAGCTGGCGTCTCCACCTTGTCAATCTTTCCACATTCCAGGAAGAGATTTTGGAGCCAGATTGAGGAGGTCCTAGGAGGTATGTTGTGGACAAAAATTTGGTGTTCCTCCACATCTCCTCTGTTTTCATTTCCCACTTCGTCACTGGGTCTTTGTTGTGAGGGTACAATAACGGACTTGAGTGGACCACCTTCAGTTCCCAGACCAGTTGGATGTGGGTGTTCAAAACCAGGAGGGGGACCAGTTGCTGACGAAGATGCCATAGTCACAAACGAGAGAAAACTAAACACTGAGGATCTGGCTTGAAAGTATACCAGAAAGATCCTTAGTGGTTCGATGGATCAAGCTTGATCCACCCTGAACACTACACCAAAAGCACCTACACTTCAAACCCCTTCCATGATAGATTGAAGATGTCCAAACTGAAGAAACATGAAGAACAGAGATGAAGATTCTACAGTAGCATTATTGTAGCTGTTGAGAGAGTTTTAGAGATTTGTTTTGGATATCTAGAAAAAAAAAACTACTACATTTGATAATGATTGTTGATCATTGAAGTCTTAGATTTATTATCTGATGATTATCAGATTGGTTAGCTGTTTTTTTATTGCAATTCTTTGTATGGGTAAATTGTATTTCCTTATTTGTTTTTCCTTTTCATAGTTTTCCCCACTTGTTTAAGTGTTTGCACCTGGTTGTACTGTTTTGTTTGTGTACTTGTGACTCAAGGCCTTTTGTTTCTTCTAACTCAAGGAACTTTGTTTCTTGTGACTAAAGTCATTTTCTGTTCTTCACTTGAAAGATAGATTTTATATATAGCATCGCTTGTCACACCCCAATCTCAGTAAAACCGAACTAGGGACGCGAACATTTTGAAAACATAAAAACACTTGAAAACTTGTTTTCCTTAAACACTTTAAAAGTACCATTTGTCCAACAAAATAATAATTACAGTTTAAAACACGTCCCAACAAGTGGAAAAAAGTAAAAGGTATCCGTCACTAGACTCAAAAGACAAAACCCGGACTCCGCTCCTAGCTCCACAAGCTTCGAGAGCTCACCTAGTCCGTCCCACGAACAGTACCTGTAGGAAAAGCAGCTAGGGGTGAGCGTTCCCTCACCACCACGGATAACAGACTGACCACGACATAAATAGCAGACAAAGCAAGTAACACCAACAACGACTCAACACCGGGGAACACCATCCCCAACCCAAGTACTCTGACTGAACAAACACCTACAGTGACCTTCCTCGAACAACTCAACACTCTGACACGTAAAGTAGACCTGACATAACGATTGACGACCTCTTCCAAGGACTCAAAAGAAGTACGCAACACCAAACAGCATCACAAGGGATCACACACCAACCAAGATCACAAAGGATCGCAAACCAGCTGCCAAGAACGCCCTCCCGGGAATCTAACCCGATCAGGCCAACCCAAGAATGCTGCAACTTACCGGGACTCTAACCCATAAGCCAGCCGGAAAAAATGCTGCAACTTACTGGGACTCTAACCCATAAGCCAGCCGGAAAATGCTGCAACTTACTGGGACTCTAACCCATAAGCCAGCCAAGGTATGCTCACAAACCCAAACCACACACGCGCGGCCAGGACCCCTTTATTGGCGGGCGGGCCCCCTACCCCGTCTGAATATGCAGACGCGTGTGATCGTGGACCCCCGTTTCATGAAGCGGGCCCCCAACCTCAGGTAACCACAAACACAATCACAATCACAAGCAAGTTCAACAACCAGTAACAACACAGGTTCAACACTCACAGACATTCATGGCCACCGAGACACCAACGGTAAAACTCGGACTCAACAGCCCCACAGGCACTCACGGCCTCCCAAGACACACCGACAGTAAGACACGGACTCAACAACCCCACAGGCACTCGCGGCCTCCCAAGACACCAACCATAAAACACGCTTGCAACTTACCGAGACTCTAACTCGTAAGCCAGCTAAAGAAAGCTTGCAACCCCCCGAGACTCTAACTCGGTCAGGTCAGCCAAAGACACCAACCATAGTACACGGCTCTCAAAGCCACCCAAAACACCAATTTAAATACACGGGCTCTCATGGCCACCCAAAACCAATTTAAATACACGGGCTCTCAAGGCCACCCAACTCAATCAATAAAAAATACGGGCTCTCAAGGCCACCCAACTGAACAAATAAGCAATCAACCTCCGGCTTAACCAAGCCTCCAACAGTCCTAGTATCAACAGTTTCTCACTCAACCTCCGGGCATGGTCATATGCCTCCAGTACTCCTAATATCGATAAGTTCACAAACAAACTCCGGGCATGGTCATATGCCTCTAGTAATTCAATTATCGCTAAGTTCTCTGATCCTACGACACTACTAAGTGTCACATGCTTTTCTCATAAACGCTACAATCCCGTATCATGCTTTTCTAATAATTACCAAGTTCCCGTAGCATGATTTTCTAATAATTAACTAAACCTATTCAACCCACGACACCCCGGTGTCACATGCAATTCTACTGTTAACTTTCCCCAGTCAGGGTCGAGATCCGGCTACTTTTCCCTACCTCAACCGAAGAGCACCCGCTACGCTTCCTAGCTGCTGACGTTCTGGCTCGCTACCTCCGGGCTCCACTTCGATCGAAGCCGGACGCTAAAGATAACACGAAAGCCATAATTAGAGGCGGTTCCCAGGTTAATTTAAAAGCCACGCTTAAACCAGTTTAAAACCGGCAGTTGTCCTTTAAACTCGAGCGGGATAAAAGCGGGGTCACGGTGAATCGGGTTGAGTACCCGAGCACCGAAACCGGTGCATGCGAGGCACAGTCCCAATACACGAATCCCGAGGTCCGATTCAGCGGTCCGCTTTTGTTCCTTTTTAAACCCAAATAGCAGTCCATTTTAACAGCCCGATTATTCGTTCCACACTCAACAGATCAAGATCCATTTTAAATCAAATCTGATTGTTCCCTTAAAACGATTTTCTAAAACCCAAGTTTTATTTCCGACGATTTCAGTCCCAAATCATAAAACCAACGTCGCGTTAGTTTATTTCCTAACCAAACTGATTCTCAACTCCTCGATTTAAAACCGTTTTTAAAACACAAATTTATTTTAATTCCCTTTTATTTTAAATCCCTTTTTCTTTAATCTGATTTTCGTTTTACAACTTTTCTTTCCAAAATCCTGATTTTGATTCCACTAAACAGATCCAAAATTTACAGTTGTTTTCGTATTAACAGATTCAACATTTACAAAATCAACATTAACAGATTTAACGTTAACAGATTTAACATTAGTCGAAAAAAGAAATACAACGAAAGGGAGGGCTCGGTCAGAAAATCCGACGACCCTCGACGGCGATAAAGCCGGCCGGAAACTCACGGTGGTGGCTCACCGTAGGGGAGATAAGGGCGGAGGGAGGTGGTCGCGGTGCCGGGCGTGGCGGCGGAGCACGGCGAGGCACGGTGGCCCCTCACTCGTCTCAGATCTGGGACGACGGGGCTCGGGTTCGAGGGTTGCGACGACGAGAGGGGGAGGAGGTGGCGGACCCTCGGGAGAGAGAGGCGAGAGGAGCTCGGGGACGGCGGGGAACGGCCGGCGACGGTGGGTCTGGTCCGAGAAGACGAAGGAGAGAGGCGGGGTTCAGTGGCGAGGTCGTGGCGGCTCAGATCCGAGAGAGGTGGGAGACGAGGCTGGAGAAACGTGGCCGTTGCGCGAGGCCGGTCGGAGATGGTGAGAGGACGGTGAGAGTGAGGGCGGCGGTTTGAGCCGGAGAAGAACGGAGACGGGGCGGCGTGGTCGTGGTTGGACGGAGAAGAGGGACTCGGTGAGGAAGAAGTGAGGGAGAGGGTGGCGCCGGCGGCCGGAGTTGAGAGGAGGGAGGGATGTCGGGTGAGGCTCGAGGAAGACGAAGAAGAGGGAGTGAGGGAGGGTGGCTGCGGCTGAGTAGCGAGAGAGGAAGGGAATTTTAGGGTTTAACCCTAAAATTGCCTTTAAATAGGCGGGCCTGGTAAGTGGGCCGAGCCATCCGGGTCTGCAGCTTGGGCCGGGACTGGCCCGCCCGGTCCAGCCCCTTTGATTTTTTTTTTCCAGACTTTTCGAACCGCTTCCCAATCCCGTCAATTAAAACCCGTAAAAAGACAATTAAATTTTTCAGGACTTTACATCGCTGATCCAGAAAAAGATACGTTCAAAATATTATTTTTATTTATGGATGGGTAAAATTATTATTTTTTCAAAAAAAATGGGAAAACACGGGTTGTACATGTAATTTATTTTTGAAGAGTATCTTAATTGTAATCTTGTAAACGATAAGCAGAAAGAGATTATGATAGCTCCTTTCTCAGTCGGTCTTATTTGGTCTTTTCGCCACCCTCGATGTCCTCCTTCTTAGGCCTCATCTTGTCTATCTATCGTCGATCGACCACCACCAACCCCTCCTCTATCTCCTTCGGCGATCAACCTCAGAATCCCCTTCTGGTACCTCATCATTGTTTACGGTGGCTCTGTTGGGGTCCCGCACCTCCTCCCTTGATTTACGAACCATCAGTATCATCGGGAGGACGTGATGGCTCTGACGATAAGAGAGGGTTGAACATGACCACGATGAATCCATTGAAAGTGTGGCTGACGATGGAAGTCGATGGTGTCTTTTCTGGAGTATTGGCAGCGGCGATATGCTGTCGTGGATCAGGAATAGGAACTCATGTTGGCCCAAACAACCAGGCAAGGTCTGCTACACAGCTTCGCCAATTCTAATGAGTACCAGACGGGAGGGAGGGACGATGTTGAAGAGATACGTCTCATCCTAATGGGATCTGAAAGAACTCGATCTCAAATCTCCTCCTTTTTCTAGGGACCTCGTGTGATAGTAACCTGCCCCCATTGGAATAGGGATCACCACCTAAAAGGTCACATGAACTAGCCCGGCATTTTAGTTGCAAGGTCAGTACTATGAATTTGTCTGGAGCTATGTCTCACCCTTTCCATTTCTTATAAATCATGTTACCACTCATCTTTCATTAATAAAACTTCCACAATTATGCTAAAAAAAAATTATTTTTTTTCCGTTAGACATTATTGACGGTACAAAAAATATAACGATACAAATTTATAATACTTTGTAATAAAAGATATCAACTTACAAGACATTAGAATTATAAAAACGTTATTCGTTGTGGATTGAATCATGTCGATACTTTTGCACGAATCCAATTCATTTTTCGGGTGAATCTTATTATTCTGTTTTGAATACTAGATTTACTGTATATACGTGGCCTGACGTTTTTGTAAAACCCGCTTCGTTTCGTAAGGTATTAATTTGCAAACGAGAACCTTAGGGTAAGTTTTTGAAACGAGTGCAAAAAAAAAAAAAAAAAAAAAACAGGTCTGGACCAGGCCAGGCCCGCAGGCCCAGCCCAGCCCAACTGAGGCCCAATCTGGTCAGGGATGGGTATATAACCCACCCTTACCTCAGAAACCCTAGCTCACCCTCACAACCCAGCCGCCCTCTACCCTCTCTCTCTACCCGACCCTCACTCCCTCTCTCTCCTCTCTCGTCTTCTCTGGCGAAACCGGCACCGACCGCCGTCGCTCCGGCCGCTCTCCCATCGCCACGCCCAGCTCCGACCACATCCCAGCCGAACCCCGACCTCCCTCTTCTCCGTCCGACCACGCCCATCTCCGGCCACGTCCCAGCCGTTCCGTCCTCTTCTCCTCCGTCCCGACGCCGTCACCGCTCCGGTCAGCCACACGACTCCGTCCCCGAGCTCGCTGCCTCACCCTCCTCCTTCGTCTTCCTCGCCGAACCAGCACCGGCCACCACCAGCTCCGGCCATCAGTTTCGCCGCCGAGCTCCCCGCGCCACCACTGTCCACCACCGGTACCGTCCGAGCCCTAACTCGCCCCGAGCTCCCGCCGTCGCCGACGAGCTCGCCAGATCCGGAACGGGACGAGCCGTTCGGACCCGCGCCGACGCCGCCGTGCACCGCCGTCCACCGCCGTCCACCGCCGCCACCGTTTCCTCACGGTTAGTTCTCGGCCCGTGGAAGCTCGGCCGACCGGCGCCGGTGGTCGGCCGGACCAAGCAGAACCGTTCTTCTTCTTCGCTTTCCCTTTTCTCGAGTTCGTTCAAATCTGGTCGGGATGGAACGGAGCTCCCGAAATGGAAGGGAACGGAATAGAAAAACGTAGATCTGGTTGTTTAACGGATTGTTGTAATCGTGTAAATCTGATTTTGTAAAGATCGACAAAATATAAGTTATCGATAAAATTATTCTTATGTTTTGAATAGATTTAAGGACGATCGGGTTGGGTTCAAGCGATTTGTAAAACGAAATCAGTGTTAGTTTAAAGATCAAATCCGTACCGTTTGGACGTAGTTTAATTATCGATAAAACTATATCGGCTTAGGGTAAACGGGTTTTAAAAACGAAAGTCGTTTATTAAGGTTAGACTCGAGTTGAGTTAAACCAAAAAAAAGGGGGGGAAGCGAAATCAAATCGACTTTATAAGGGTTTTGGACCAAATATCGAGTTTGGAAACGAACGAAAGGAAACCGTTTTGTCTTAAGATCAAAGACGGATTTAATTAAAGCTAGGGAGTTCAACGACGGTTTTAAGTTAAAAAGGGGTTTAAACTGGGTTTAGATCAAAACTGGGTTCGGTGCGCGGGTGCCTGAACCCGATCCGTCGTAACCCGACTTTCATCCCGCTCGAGTGTAAACGAAAACTGTCAAGTTTAAAATGGACAAATCGTAGCCGTTAACTGAACGGTGGAACCGTTATTATTTTGGGTTTTGAGTTATTTATTTTCGACCGGTTCGTACTAGTTTAAAGTGAGTTAAATCTGTGTTCTTTTAGATCGTGCTGCGGACCGAGGCAAAGGGAGGCTCGGCGAGTGACTGCGATTCATCTCGGGTTTAGTGGAGCGCTTCTGGAGTTGCTTTGGAGGTAGGGAAAAGTAGCCGGATCTCGGCCCTGACTAGGGAAAGTTAACTGTAGAATTGCATGTGACATCGGGGTGTCGTGGGTTATTTAGGTTATCAACTATTAGAAATGCATGATACGGGAATGTAACGAATACTGGAAATGCATGTGACACTTAGTAGTGTCGTAGGAGCAGAAAACTTAGCGTTAACTTTGTTACTGGAGGCATATGACCATGCCCGGAGGTTGTTGTGCGTTAATTGTTGATTGAGTTTGGGTGGCCCTGAGAGCCCGTGTTATTTATTGTCGAGTTTGGGTGGCCTTGAGAGCCCGTGTTATTTATTGCTGAGTCTTGGGTGGCCATGAGAGCCCGTGTTGTCGTTTCGGTGTTTTGGGTGGCCGTGAGTGCCCGTGGGGTTGTGAACCCGTACTTTACCGTTGGTGTCTTGGGTGGCCATGAGGGCCCGTAGGGTTGTTGAACCTGTGTTTGGTTGTTGGTGTCTTGTCGGCCTTGAGTGCCTGTGGAGTTGTCACCGGTGTCGTTACTGTCTGTTTGAACTTGTTTGTGATTGTGATTGGTTACTGGTTACTGGTGGAGGTTGTGTGGTGTAGCTAGCCTCCCGACTGGGATCGGGAGAAGCGGAGGGGTTGTGGGCTAGCTCCCCGACTGGGATCGGGGGAAGGACGCGCAGGTGTGGCTAACCACCCGACTGGGATCGGGTGAAGCGGAGAGGTTGTGGGTTAGCCTCCCGACTGGGATCGGGAGAAGTTGCGCGACAGGTCGACCGCCTGACCACGTCTATGATCGGTAAAGGGCGAGAGACAGAGATTGGTTACTGAGCAGCCGGTTTGCGATCCTTTGTGATCTTGTTTGGTATTGTGTGGTTGTCAGTCGTGTCTTTGGAGGAGGTCGTCGATGGTAGTGTGGGGTCTACATAACGTATCCGAGTGTTGAGTCAGTTGAGGAAAATACTGGTCATGTGTGTGTCTTTGAGTCGTTGTTAGTGTCATCGGCTTTGTCTACTAATTATGCCATAGTCAGTATGTTATCTGTGGTGGTGAGCGAACGCTCACCCCTAGCTGCTTTTCCTACAGGTACCGTTCGTAGTCTGGACTAGGTGAGCTTCTGAAGCTTGAAGAGCTTGAAGCGGGTTACTGGGCGTTTGAGTCTAGAGACGTGTATCTCGTTTTGTCCAAGTGTGGAACTCTTATTTTGGGATGTAACTATTATTCTTTTGTGGAACTAAACTGACTTTTTAGGTGATTTATCGAAAACAGGTTTCAGTCTTGTAACTTTTTGAACGTTCGCGTCCCTAGTTTCGGTTCTCAGAAATTGGGGCATGACAGTTTTAGTATACGATACACCTGCTTTTATCATGATGAATGGGAATTAATGATGTAGAGCTACGTTCATTTAAAAGTTATTTATAGAAAACGCTACTTTTATAATTAGCCTTAAACTATTGGATAAATGTTATAAAAGTAAGAACGATACTTGTGAATGGAAGAACAATAACTAGAGAGAACAAGAGAATATGGAGAGAATAGAGAATCGAATATTATTAAATGAATTCATCCTTTATAATGACCTCTATTTATAGGCTCATAATCATAGAGTCATAACCTTAATAAACTACATAAATGATAGAATCCAAAATACAAAAGTCTTGTAACTCACATAAAAGTCTTGTGGCTTCTATCTAGAATATTCCATGTAGTCATCCAATCAAATATTCATAACACTCCCTCTTTGGATGACATGTACAAATATTATTATGCCTCATTAAAACCTTTCTAGGAAAAACCCAATGGGAAAAATACTAGAAGGAAAAAGAGTACATAATTTGTACAATACGTATAATAGTTACCTCATTAAAAACCTTGTTAGAAAAACCCATTGGGATAAAACCTAAAGCAAGGGAAAAAGAGTGTAACACGTATTTCTCCCCCTGATTACAACATCTCCTTATAAATCACGGAGTTTTCTCATGCCGATCTTGTAGACCAACTTTTCAAAGGAAGATGTAGGAAGCGCCTTAGTGAACAAATCTGCAAGATTGTCACAGGAACGAATTTGACAAACATCGATATCTCCCTTTTTCTGAAGTTCATGAGTAAAGTAGAACTTAGGAGAAATGTGTTTCGTTCTATCTCCTTTGATGTAGCCTCCTTTGATCTGAGCTATACAAGCTGTGTTATCTTCGTATAGGACAGTTGGACTTCCTTTATTTATTGAAAGATCGCATGATTCTCGGATATGATGGATTAAGGACCTTAGCCATATACAATCACGACTTGTTTCATGAAGAGCTATCAATTCAGCGTGATTTGAAGAAGTGGTTGTAAGTGTCTGTTTTGTTGAGCGCCAAGATATAGCGGTGTCACCATATGTAAACACATATCCAGTTTGTGACTGCGCTTTGTGGGGATCAGATAAATATCCGGCATCAGCATATCCAATCAATTCAGACTTCGAGTCTTTTGAGTAAAATAACCCCATATCTAATGTTCCTCGAAGATATCTAAAAATTTGTTTAACACCAGTCCAGTGTCTTCGAGTCGGAGAGGAACTAAATCTTGCTAGCAAATTAACAGAAAATGCTATATCAGGACGGGTGCAATTAGCAAGATATATTAGTGCCCCAATGGTACTAAGATATGGTACTTCTGGACCAAGGAGTTCTTCTCCTTCTTCTTGGGGGCGAAATGGATCCTTTTTCACATCAAGTGATCGAACAACCATGAGGGAACTCAAAGGATGTGAATTATCCATATTGAATCTTTTAAGAATCTTTTCAATGTATGACGACTGGTGAACAAAAATCCCCTTCGACAAAAGTTCAATCTGAAGACCGAGACAAAATTTTGTTTTCCCCAAGTCTTTCATTTCGAATTCACTTTTCAAGTATTCCATCGTCTCTACAAGTTCACCATGTGTTACAATGATGTTCAGATCATCAACATAGACCGCGATGATTGAAAATCCGGTTTTCGTCCGTTTAATAAAAACACATGGACATATTTTATTGTTGATGTATCCTTCTTTCAAAAGGTATTCACTGAGACGATTATACCACATTCGACCAGATTGTTTTAGCCCATACAAAGATCTTTGGAGCTTTATTGAGTACATTTCTTGAGGTTTTGAGATGAATGCTTCTGGCATTTTTAGTCCTTCAGGGACTTTCATGTAAATGTCATTATCAAGCGACCCATATAAATATGCGATCACGACATCCATCAAGTTCATTTGGAGTCCTTCTAAAATTGACATGCTAAGTAAAAATCTGAATGTGATTGCATCCATGACCGGTGAATACGTCTCCTCATAATCAATTCCTGGTCGTTGTGAAAATTCGTGTGCGACGAGTCGAGCTTTGTATCTCACGACTTCGTTTTTCTCATTTCTTTTGCGCACAAATACCCATTTATATCCTACGGGTTTGACACCTTCAGGTGTCTGGACTACAGGTCCGAATACTTGGCGTTTATTGAGTGACTTCAATTATGTCTAAGTGACATTTTTTCCATTTCGGCCAATCATTTCTTCGTCGGTATTCACTGACCGATCTTGGTTCATGATCCTCGTTTTCTTTTGAAATATCTAATGCAAATGCATGTGCAAATATATCATCCACAATAACTTCTTTTCTATTCCATCTTTCACCTTAAGTGACATAGTTAATCGAGATCTCTTTATTGTCATCTTTTCCAGGTGTTTAATCATCTTTTGAAGACGTCTCTTCATTTATCACATTTTCTTGTTCTTCGGGAATTGTGATATCATTTGATGTACCAACTTGCTGAACATGTTCCTTTCCTTTTCTTGGGTTTTTATAATTGGATCCAATAGGTCTGTCACGCTTCTTGCGTGCTTTAGACTCATTTGCTAGTGTAATAACCACTCCTGGTCAACGCCAGTCAAACCTGCGAAAAACAAGAAAATTTAAAAATTTTAAGACTGGCAGTTAAGTGAACCAAAAATGACCCCGAGTGTCATACCGGACTTAAGTTGACCCCGTTATTGACCAAAGTGAGTTCCGGGGGACTCAGGGCAACTTTCTGATCAATTTGGGAAATGTTGACTTTTCGCCGGAAAAGTCAACCGAGCGACGTTTTGGTCCATTCGAGGACCGTTTTGGATCCGAAAAGCTTAGCCGTCGTCGCAGCGGTCTTAGTTGAGCCGTTTCCTTGTAGCCCGTCAAGTTTTGTAATTTCTTGGGAAAAGTGCCCGTTCAGGGTCCCGAAACGTCCGATTTTCGCGAATCTGATTGGAAAATATCAAGTAGATATTTTCCAAAAAGGTGTGGGACCCACCTTGACACTTGTCCACTTTGTGGTGGTGTTAGTTTTGGGGGGAAAAGATGAGGGGACATAAGGTGGCTGACCATGTGTATTAAAAAGAGAAAAAAAGATAAATTGAGTTAGTTGTTTGAAATAGAAAGGAAGAGAGGGTTTAGAGAGAGAAGGAGAAGAAGAAGAAGAGAGAAGAGAGGGAAAGCTAGGGTTTGGATTTTATCAAACCTTTGGATCGTCTCAAGGCAAGGAGCAATCTCGTTCCCCTCGTTCTCCTTTTGAGTAAGCACCGAACCGATTCCCGTTTTGTTGATTTTCAATTGTTAGGGTTTGTGTAAAACTATTAGTATAAGGTGGTTTTGGTGTTGGGGTAATTGTTGGAGACGTTTTAGAGGTGTTGGAGGCTTGATTGAACATTTTCCGGCGATCGGGGGCTCGGGAGAAGCCCCGGCCACCATAGGAGGTGGCTGGCCGGAGCTAGGGCCGGCCACCACCATGGTGGCCGAGCCTCATTTAAGCCCTAGGGCCCACGGCTAGGTTGGGCCGGGTGGGGCCCACGTGCTCGGGTGCTCGGGGTTTAGTGTTCGGGAGGTTTAAAACGTTCCCCGGACCAATTATCCTTAACCGAATCGAAATTTGGAATTAAATTGGAGAAGTTGTAATCTATCGGGTTTAGAAACTTTAAACGTCAATTAATTGACTCCGAAGTCGGAATTTGATTCCGTCAAGTACATTGGGACCCTTGAACTATACTAAGACCATAGAAACGAAAACGGGGGCTTTTGGAGCCCTGGAAGGCAATTTACAAAACCCGGGCAGATTCGCCATGTCGGGCGAATCGGGCCTTTACGGGTCCTTTATCGACAATGTCGAGTAATTGGGAAGTTTGGGAGTGATCGGCACTATCGGGGTTACGTTTGGACGTTAAGTTTATTGAATTTCGGGTTTTTCGTAATAGTTTAAAAGTGCCTTAAATGTGTGTTCTTTTAGATCGTGCTGCGGACCGAGGCAAAGGGAAGCTCGGCGAGTGACTGGGATCACATCGAGGTTTAGTGGAGAGCTTTTGGAGTTATACACGAGGTAGGGAAAAGTAGTCGGATCTCGGCCTTGACTGGGGAAAGTTAACAGTAGAATTGCATGTGACACTGGGGTGTCGTGGGTTGAATAGGTTTATTTAAATATTAGAAAAGCATGATACGGGAACGTAGCGAATATGAGAAAAGCATGTGACACTTAGTAGTGTCGTAGGAGCAGAGAACTTAGTGTTATTAGGAGTACTGGAGGCATATGACCATGCCTAGAGGTTGATTGAGAAACTGTTGATATTAGGACTGTTGGAGGCTTTGGTTAAGCCGGAGGTTGATTGATCTTTTGGTGTCTTGGGTGGCCTTGAGAGCCCGTGTATTATTATCGAGTTTTGGGTGGCCTTGAGATCCCGTATTATTATTGTTGTGTCTTGGGTGGCCATGAGAGCCCGTGTTATTATTCGTGTTTGGGTGGCCATGAGAGCCTGTACTTTACTGTTGGTGTTTTAGCTGGCTTACGAGTTAGAGTCTCGGTAAGATGCGAGCGTGTTTTATTGTTGAGTCTTGGGTGGCTATGAGAGCCCGTGTTATTATTCGTGTTTGGGTGGCCATGAGAGCCCGTACTTTACTGTTGGTGTTTTAGCTGGCTTACGAGTTAGAGTCTCGGTAAGTTGCGAGCATGTTTTATCGTTGAGTTTTGGGTGGCCATGAGTGCCCGTGGGGTCGTTGAACCCGTGTCTTTACCTTTGGTGTTTTGGGTGGCCATGAGTGCCCGTGGTGTTGTTGAACCCGTGTCTTTACCTTTGGTGTTTTGGGAGGCCATGAGTGCCGGTGGGGTTGTTGAACCCGTGTCTTTACCTTTGGTGTCTTGGGAGGCCGTGAGTGCCTGTGGGGCTGTTGAGTCCGTGTTTTACTGTTGGTGTGTCTTGGGAGGCTGTGAGTGCCTGTGGGGCCGTTGAGTCCGAGTTTTACTGTTGGTGTCTTGGTGGCCATGAGTGCCTATGAGTGTTGAACCTGTGTTGTTACTGGTTGTTGAACTTGTTTGTGATTGTGATTGTGATTGTGATTGTGATTGTGATTGTGGTTACCTGAGGTTGGGGGCCCGCTTCATGAAACGGGGGTCCACGAGCACACGCGTCTGCATGTTCAGACGGGGTAGGGGGCCCGCCCGCCAATAAAGGGGTCCTGGCCGCGCGTGTGTGGTTTGGGTTTGTGAGCATACTTTGGCTGGCTTACGAGTTAGAGTCTCGGTAAGTTGCAAGGATTCTTTGGCTGGCTTACGAGTTAGAGTCTCGGTGAGTTGCAAGCATTTTCCGGCTGGCTTACGAGTTAGAGTCTCGGTAAGTTGCAAGCATTCTTGGGTTGGCCTGACCGAGTTAGAGTCTCGGGAGGGTGTGAGCGTTCTTGGCAGCTGGTTTGTGATCCTTTGTGATCTTGTTTGGTGTGCGATCCTTTGTGATCTTGTTTGGTGTTGCGTAGTGTCACGCCCCAATTTCAGCGAATTGAACTCGGGACGCGAACTTTTAAAACATGAATACTAAAAAACCTGTTTTGAATAAAAGCTTTGACATTTCCATTTATTTACCAAAATAATAGTAGTATTTACAATACAAAAACGTCCCAACAAGTGGACAAGGTACACATCCGTCACTAGACTCAACAAAAGTAAAGACCAGACTCCGCTCCAAGCTCCATGAACTTCAAGAGCTCACCTAGTCCGTCCCACGAACAGTACCTGTAGGAAAAGCAGCTAGGGGTGAGCGTTCGCTCACCACCACGGATAACAGACTGACTACGGCATAATTAGCAGACAAAGCCAGTAACACTAAAACCAAACCCAACACTGGGACTATAGTCCCCAACTCAAGTACCCAACTGACCCACAACCCGTTACCTTCCTCAACAGACTCAACACTCGATAACACAATGTAGACCCGACACAACTATCGACGACCTCCTCCAAGGACACGACAGAAAGACTACACAACGCCAAACAAGATCACAAAGGATCGCACACCAAACAAGATCACAAAGGATCGCATACCAGCTGCTCAGTAACCTCTCCCACTCACACGAACACGGATCATGCTAGCCAAAGAATGCTTACAACCTGTGATACTCAAACTCGGACCAGGTCAGCCAAAGAATGCTTGCAACCTGTGTTACTCAAACTCGGACCAGGCCAGCCAAAGAATGCTTGCAACCTGTGTTACTCAAACTCGTGTCAGGCCAGCCAAAGAATGCTTGCAACCCGTTGATACTCAAACTTGGTCAGGCCAGCCAAAGAATGCTTGCAACCTACCAGGATCCGCAATCACAATCACACGCAAATTCATCAACCAGTAACAACACAAGTTCAACACTCACAGGCACTCATGGCCACCAAGACACCAACAGTAAAACTCGAACTCAACAGCCCCACAGGCACTCACGGCCTCCCAAGACACACCGATAGTAAGACACGGACTCAACAATCCCACAGGCACTCACGGCCTCCCAAGACACCAACCATAAGACACGCTTGCAACTTACCGAGACTCTAACTCGTAAGCCAGCTAAAGGAAGCTTGCAACCCCCCCGAGACTCTAACTCGGTCAGGCCAGCCAAAGACACCATCCTTAGTACACGGGCCCTCAAGGCCACCCAAAACACCAATTTAAATAGACGGGCTCTCATGGCCACCCAAACTCAATCAATAAATAATACGGGCTCTCAAGGCCACCCAAAACTCGATAATAAAAATACGGGCTCTCAAGACCACCCAAACTCAATCAATAAATAATACGGGCTCTCAAGGCCACCCAAAACTCGATAATAAAATACGGGCTCTCAAGACCACCCAAACTCAATCAATAAATAATACGGGCTCTCAAGGCCACCCAAAACTCGATAATAAAATACGGGCTCTCAAGGCCACCCAAACTCAATCAATAAATAATACGGGCTCTCAAGGCCACCCAGAACTCGATAATAAAATACGGGCTCTCAAGGCCACTCAAGACACCAAATAAGCAATCAACCTCCGGCTTAACCAAGCCTCCAACAGTCCTAACATCAACAGTTTCACAATCAACCTCCGGGCATGGTCATATGCCTCCAGTACTCCTAATATAGATAAGTTCACAAACAACCTCCGGGCATGGTCATATGCCTCCAGTAAAACAACTAACGCTAAGTTCTCTGTTCCTACGACACTACTAAGTGTCACAAGCCTTTCCAATAATTACTAAGTCCCCGTAACATGCTTTTCTAATAAACGCTACAAACTCGTATCATGCTTTTCTAATATTTAAATAAACCTATTCAACCCACGACACCCCAGTGTCACATGCAATTCTACTGTTAACTTTCCCCAGTCAGGGCCGAGATCCGGCTACTTTTCCCTACCTCGTGCGTGTTCTCCCAAAAGCCAAACCACGAGCTCCGGTGATGATCTCAGTCACTCACCCAGCTTTCCCTTGCCTCGGTCCGTGGCACGATCTAAAGGAACACAATTTAAAGTCACTAAACAACTCGCAGGAATAAACCGAAAACCAATAAACTCGATGCCCAAACTTAACCCCGACAATGTCGATCACTCCCAAACTTCCCAATTACTCGACATTGTTGATAAAGGACCCGTAAAGGCCCGATTCGCCCGACATGGCGAATCTGCCCGGGTTTTGTTAATTGCCTTCCGGGGCTCCAAAAGCCCCCGTTTTCGTTTCTACGGCCTTAGAATATTTCAAGGAACCCAACGCACTTGACGGAATTGAATTCCGACTTCTAAGTCAATTAATTAACGTTTAAAGTTTCCAAAACCCGTTAATTACAACTTCTCCAATTTAATTCCAAATTTCGATTCGATTAAGGATAAATGGTCTGGGGAACGTTTTAAACCACCCGAACGATAAAACCCGAGCACCCAAGCATGTGGGCCCCACCCACACTACTTGGCCGAGACCCTAGGGTTTAAGGGGAGGCTCGGCCACCATGTGGTGGCTGCTGCCAGCTCCGGCCAGCCACCTCATGGCCGACCGGCCACCACCCACGGTGGCCGGAGCTCCTCCCGAGCCTCCGGTCACCGGAAAACGTGAAATTAAACCCCCAAACACCTCTAAAACGTCTCCAACACCTCCCCACACTCTACACAACCCTAAGCCTTAGTTTATACTCAAACCCTAGCTTCCAAGAAAATAACCAAAACGAGAATCGGTTCGGGTATTACCGTAGAGGAGAACGAGGGGAACGAGATTGATCTTTGCTTTGACTCGATCCAAGGGCTCGATCACAAACCCTAGCTCAACCTCCCTTCTTCTCTCTTCTTCTCCTTCTCCTTCTCTCTCTAAAACCTCTCTTCTTCTTTCTAATTTAATAAACTAACAACAAAACTAACTTTTCCTCCTTTAAAACCTTATACTCGGCCACACCTTACAACCACACACTTTCCCCCCAAAACTAACACCACCATATACTTGACAAGTGTCAAGGTGGGTCCCACACCTTTTGGAAAATATCTAGTTGATATTTTCCAATCAGTTTTGCGAAAAACGGACGTTTCGGGCCCCGAACGGGCACTTTTCCCAAGAAATTACGAAACTTGACGAGCTACAAGGAAACGGCTCAACTAAGACCGCTGCGACGACGGCTAAGCTTTTCGGATCCAAAACGGTCCTCGAATGGACCAAAACGTCGCTCGGTTGACTTTTCCAGCGAAAAGTCAACATTTCCCAAATTGATCAGAAAGTTGCCCTGAGTCCCCCGGAACTCACTTTGGTCAATAACGGGGTCAACTTAAGTCCGGTATGACACTCGGGGTCATTTTAGGTTTACTTAACTGTCAGTCTTAAAATTTTTAAATTTTCCTGTTTTTCGCAGGTTTGACTGGCGTTGACCGGGAGTGGTTATTACAATCTACCCCCCTTAAATGAATTTCGTCCGCGAAATTTGAATAACGCTCATAAAAGGTACAAAAGAACACGTACCCTGATAGGTCTCGCGGTACGTGGAGGATCCTAGGGTCCGGGGGTCGGTAACTACGTACATTCTTCCCTCCGACTCCCGTTGCCCCTGACCCGGCGCACTGACTGCTGGGTACCCATAGCTCTGCTGCTGTCTCAGAGTTGGCACGCTCGTCGATGGCAGCAAAAACCTCGATTGCTGACTCTGACGAGGGCGACCCCTGGGTGACTGTACCGTCCGCGACTGCTGCGGCCGCTGCGCCGATGTCGCTCCCAACGGCTCACGACACCATTCCATCGTGTGTCCCACACGGCCGCACCGGAGACAGCTGGTCCCATCGGCTCCCGAATCCGAGCCCTGGCCTGCCCGGCACCCCCGCCGCAAGTGGCCTGGCTCCTTGCAGAGATGGCATGTCGGCACTCTCTGTGTCGCGACTGGCCCGATGGACGCCACCGACCCATGCTGTCTCGTTCCACCCTGGTGAGTCGGTGGTCGGAAGAATCCAGAGGTCCTCTGCCTCCTTGGGTCTCGTGACTCCGACGGCCCTGCAAAGTCGGTCGGTCGCTGTTGAACCTCGCGGGTTCTGGCCGCATCCTGGATCCCCTGCTCCACCGTCGATGCGGTGTCCACGAGATCTGTGTACTTCCGCAGTCTCAAGGCGAGAACCTGGTTCCGAATCCCCTGCCTCAGTCCTCCCTGGAACCGCAGGCAACGGTTCTGCTCGGTCATCACCATCTCCGGCGCGAATCTGGCCAAAGCTGTGAACCTGGCCTCGTACTCTGCTACCGTCATCCCCTCATGTTCCAAGTCTAGGAACTGCCGATGTCGCTCCAACCGAGCCGACTCGGGAAAGTACTGTTCCATAAAAACTGTCTGGAAGATGTTGTAGTCATAACCGACCATGTCCTTCACACGCCCCCACCAGTGGTAGGCGCTGTCTCTCAGCTGGTGGGCCGCGAAGGACACCCTACGTCGGCCATCCTCGACACCCGATGTGTCCAGGTCTCGAGTGACCTGCTCTAGCCACCTCTCGGCTAGGTCGGGGTTCGGCTCCCCGACAAATGTAGGTATCCCGAGCTTCAGGAAGTCTAGTAGTGCTCTGGATGTGTGATCCTCTGTCTGACCGGGCCTAACTGGGACCGCGGCTGCCTCTGGAGCTAGTGAGGCTGACTCTCGGTTGGCGATGACCGCCACCAAACTCTGGACTGTCCTGGTCAGCTCATCCAGGGCAGTCATAACGGGTGGGTCTGCGATCGGCGGGACGCTGGGCGTGCCCGTAGAAGGTCCCGCATCGCTCCTCCTGTCCTCACCGACAGGAGTACCCTGCGCCTCGGCGTACTCGGCGGGCTCAACGGTGGGCACCCATCCTGGTGTCCCCGCTGACCGTCCCCGCCTGGCTCGCGCGGGCGCTCGTCCCCGTGCCACTGCTGCTCTTCCTCGTCTGCCACGAGCCATCAGCAGGTATCCTCTGCACGGATACACGCAAACGTTCAGTTTGCGAACTCAAAAAAAAACAGCTCGAATGCAATAACGTTCACCCGGTCTACGTCTACCCCAACGTACTTGTTACTAAACGCTACACCGTTCACGCTAATCATACTTTAATCATAACATCACGTACGCGGAACCTCAAACTTAACCACACAAACGTACACCAAGCCCTTATTCGGTCCCTTATGCACTTACTCATAACTTTCCGCAACCAAGCCAGTGTTCGCTACTCGTCCCTTGCGGGAAAAGTAATAAAGGGGATGAGCGTTATGCTCACCTCCACGGACACCTGCTCGATTATGGCATACTAGTAACGCACCAAGGACTTACCACTCTAGTCAGGGCAAAACACCAACACAGAACTGAAGCCAACATCCCACCGTCCATGCTAACAACACCTCAAGTACTCGCTCGAGTAAGATGAACCTCGACACGGGAAACATGTCCTCAAAACAGTAAAACACCGTTGCTCGCGCTATTAAAGCCTTAAGTATACTAATACGTAAGCGAAAAAACTCAACAACAACAACCCAACCGTACACCAGGCCTACAGCCTCTACAACCCATAACCGCGAACACAAACCCATAAAACCAACGCTCAACCGCACGAACAAGAACCGAGTCACACAACCACAAACCTAAACGCACGACGAAACGAACTCTTACCCGAGGGTACTCGTATTCCACCAGTCTCTTGGCGACCCGCACACTAGTACGTCGCAGACAACGACCACCAAACACATAACACGTACCACAAAACCCGACTAAACCACAAACACAAGCCAAACCGGCGAAACACCCATAACAACGACAACGACGACACCCGCCCACCGGGCCAACCAAAGTCAAACAGCGCCCACCGAGCCAACCAACAACAATCACAATACGCCCACAGGGCCAATCGAAGTCAAACACAAACGCCCACGGCGTCACACAAAATCAAGACACGCCCACCGGGCCTACCAAAATCAAACACAAACGCCCACGGCGTCAAACAACATCAAAACAATCAAATTTTTAAAGCTTTCTCCACTTCATTTTTTTTTAAACCTCATACTTGACATCACGCAGTTACAACCCGGTCCAGGCGTCCCCGAACTACGTTGTACCGACTTGATATCAGCACCGTCACGTTCGACTACAGGAGCGCTCTTGAGTCGACCCGCGACCGCTTAAAAACATTTCAAGCAAAATCAAACAATCAACAAACCAGCAATAAAAACACTGCACATAAACACAAACTCAACCAGGACTCATAACACTACGGGTCTACACTGACTCGACCCTCCCCACCTAATTGACGGACAGTCCGAGGTGTGAAACCTCGAGCTCTGATACCAAGCTGTCACGCCCCAATTTCAGCGAATCGAACTCGGGACGCGAACTTTTAAAACATGAATACTAAAAAACCTGTTTTGAATAAAAGCTTTGACATTTCCATTTATTTACCAAAATAATAGTAGTATTTACAATACAAAAACGTCCCAACAAGTGGACAAGGTACACATCCGTCACTAGACTCAACAAAAGTAAAGACCAGACTCCGCTCCAAGCTCCATGAACTTCAAGAGCTCACCTAGTCCGTCCCACGAACAGTACCTGTAGGAAAAGCAGCTAGGGGTGAGCGTTCGCTCACCACCACGGATAACAGACTGACTACGGCATAATTAGCAGACAAAGCCAGTAACACTAAAACCAAACCCAACACTGGGACTATAGTCCCCAACTCAAGTACCCAACTGACCCACAACCCGTTACCTTCCTCAACAGACTCAACACTCGATAACACAATGTAGACCCGACACAACTATCGACGACCTCCTCCAAGGACACGACAGAAAGACTACACAACGCCAAACAAGATCACAAAGGATCGCACACCAAACAAGATCACAAAGGATTGCATACCAGCTGCTCAGTAACCTCTCCCACTCACACGAACATGGATCATGCTAGCCAAAGAATGCTTACAACCTGTGATACTCAAACTCGGACCAGGTCAGCCAAAGAATGCTTGCAACCTGTGTTACTCAAACTCGGACCAGGCCAGCCAAAGAATGCTTGCAACCTGTGTTACTCAAACTCGTGTCAGGCCAGCCAAAGAATGCTTGCAACCCGTTGATACTCAAACTTGGTCAGGCCAGCCAAAGAATGCTTGCAACCTACCGGGATCCGCAATCACAATCACACGCAAATTCATCAACCAGTAACAACACAAGTTCAACACTCACAGGCACTCATGGCCACCAAGACACCAACAGTAAAACTCGAACTCAACAGCCCCACAGGCACTCACGGCCTCCCAAGACACACCGATAGTAAGACACGGACTCAACAATCCCACAGGCACTCACGGCCTCCCAAGACACCAACCATAAGACACGCTTGCAACTTACCGAGACTCTAACTCGTAAGCCAGCTAAAGGAAGCTTGCAACCCCCCCGAGACTCTAACTCGGTCAGGCCAGCCAAAGACACCATCCTTAGTACACGGGCCCTCAAGGCCACCCAAAACACCAATTTAAATAGACGGGCTCTCATGGCCACCCAAACTCAATCAATAAATAATACGGGCTCTCAAGGCCACCCAAAACTCGATAATAAAAATACGGGCTCTCAAGACCACCCAAACTCAATCAATAAATAATACGGGCTCTCAAGGCCACCCAAAACTCGATAATAAAATACGGGCTCTCAAGACCACCCAAACTCAATCAATAAATAATACGGGCTCTCAAGGCCACCCAAAACTCGATAATAAAATACGGGCTCTCAAGGCCACCCAAACTCAATCAATAAATAATACGGGCTCTCAAGGCCACCCAGAACTCGATAATAAAATACGGGCTCTCAAGGCCACTCAAGACACCAAATAAGCAATCAACCTCCGGCTTAACCAAGCCTCCAACAGTCCTAACATCAACAGTTTCACAATCAACCTCCGGGCATGGTCATATGCCTCCAGTACTCCTAATATAGATAAGTTCACAAACAACCTCCGGGCATGGTCATATGCCTCCAGTAAAACAACTAACGCTAAGTTCTCTGTTCCTACGACACTACTAAGTGTCACAAGCCTTTCCAATAATTACTAAGTCCCCGTAACATGCTTTTCTAATAAACGCTACAAACTCGTATCATGCTTTTCTAATATTTAAATAAACCTATTCAACCCACGACACCCCAGTGTCACATGCAATTCTACTGTTAACTTTCCCCAGTCAGGGCCGAGATCCGGCTACTTTTCCCTACCTCGTGCGTGTTCTCCCAAAAGCCAAACCACGAGCTCCGGTGATGATCTCAGTCACTCACCCAGCTTTCCCTTGCCTCGGTCCGTGGCACGATCTAAAGGAACACAATTTAAAGTCACTAAACAACTCGCAGGAATAAACCGAAAACCAATAAACTCGATGCCCAAACTTAACCCCGACAATGTCGATCACTCCCAAACTTCCCAATTACTCGACATTGTTGATAAAGGACCCGTAAAGGCCCGATTCGCCCGACATGGCGAATCTGCCCGGGTTTTGTTAATTGCCTTCCGGGGCTCCAAAAGCCCCCGTTTTCGTTTCTACGGCCTTAGAATATTTCAAGGAACCCAACGCACTTGACGGAATTGAATTCCGACTTCTAAGTCAATTAATTAACGTTTAAAGTTTCCAAAACCCGTTAATTACAACTTCTCCAATTTAATTCCAAATTTCGATTCGATTAAGGATAAATGGTCTGGGGAACATTTTAAACCACCCGAACGATAAAACCCGAGCACCCAAGCATGTGGGCCCCACCCACACTACTTGGCCGAGACCCTAGGGTTTAAGGGGAGGCTCGGCCACCATGTGGTGGCTGCTGCCAGCTCCGGCCAGCCACCTCATGGCCGACCGGCCACCACCCACGGTGGCCGGAGCTCCTCCCGAGCCTCCGGTCACCGGAAAACGTGAAATTAAACCCCCAAACACCTCTAAAACGTCTCCAACACCTCCCCACACTCTACACAACCCTAAGCCTTAGTTTATACTCAAACCCTAGCTTCCAAGAAAATAACCAAAACGAGAATCGGTTCGGGTATTACCGTAGAGGAGAACGAGGAGAACGAGATTGCTCTTTGCTTTGACTCGATCCAAGGGCTCGATCACAAACCCTAGCTCAACCTCCCTTCTTCTCTCTTCTTCTCCTTCTCCTTCTCTCTCTAAAACCTCTCTTCTTCTTTCTAATTTAATAAACTAACAACAAAACTAACTTTTCCTCCTTTAAAACCTTATACTCGGCCACACCTTACAACCACACACTTTCCCCCCAAAACTAACACCACCATATACTTGACAAGTGTCAAGGTGGGTCCCACACCTTTTGGAAAATATCTAGTTGATATTTTCCAATCAGTTTTGCGAAAAACGGACGTTTCGGGCCCCGAACGGGCACTTTTCCCAAGAAATTACGAAACTTGACGGGCTACAAGGAAACGGCTCAATTAAGACCGCTGCGACGACGGCTAAGCTTTTCGGATCCAAAACGGTCCTCGAATGGACCAAAACGTCGCTCGGTTGACTTTTCCAGCGAAAAGTCAACATTTCCCAAATTGATCAGAAAGTTGCCCTGAGTCCCCCGGAACTCACTTTGGTCAATAACGGGGTCAACTTAAGTCCGGTATGACACTCGGGGTCATTTTAGGTTTACTTAACTGTCAGTCTTAAAATTTTTAAATTTTCCTGTTTTTCGCAGGTTTGACTGGCGTTGACCGGGAGTGGTTATTACAATCTACCCCCCTTAAATGAATTTCGTCCGCGAAATTTGAATAACGCTCATAAAAGGTACAAAAGAACACGTACCCTGATAGGTCTCGCGGTAGGTGGAGGATCCTAGGGTCCGGGGGTCGGTAACTACGTACATTCTTCCCTCCGACTCCCGTTGCCCCTGACCCGGCGCACTGACTGCTGGGTACCCATAGCTCTGCTGCTATCTCAGAGTTGGCACGCTCGTCGATGGCAGCAAAAACCTCGATTGCTGACTCTGACGAGGGCGACCCCTGGGTGATTGTACCGTCCGCGACTGCTGCGGCTGCTGCGCCGATGTCGCTCCCAACGGCTCACGACACCATTCCATCGTGTGTCCCACACGGCTGCACCGGAGACAGCTGGTCCCATCGGCTCCCGAATCCGAGCCCTGGCCTGCCCGGCACCCCCGCCGCAAGTGGCCTGGCTCCTTGCAGAGATGGCATGTCGGCACTCTCTGTGTCGCGACTGGCCCGATGGACGCCACCGACCCATGCTGTCTCGTTCCACCCTGGTGAGTCGGTGGTCGGAAGAATCCAGAGGTCCTCTGCCTCCTTGGGTCTCGTGACTCCGACGGCCCTGCAAAGTCGGTCGGTCGCTGTTGAACCTCGCGGGTTCTGGCCGCATCCTGGATCCCCTGCTCCACCGTCGATGCGGTGTCCACGAGATCTGTGTACTTCCGCAGTCTCAAGGCGAGAACCTGGTTCCGAATCCCCTGCCTCAGTCCTCCCTGGAACCGCAGGCAACGGTTCTGCTCGGTCATCACCATCTCCGGCGCGAATCTGGCCAAAGCTGTGAACCTGGCCTCGTACTCTGCTACCGTCATCCCCTCCTGTTCCAAGTCTAGGAACTGCCGATGTCGCTCCAACCGAGCCGACTCGGGAAAGTACTGTTCCATAAAAACTGTCTGGAAGATGTTGTAGTCATAACCGACCATGTCCTTCACACGCCCCCACCAGTGGTAGGCGCTGTCTCTCAGCTGGTGGGCCGCGAAGGACACCCTACGTCGGCCATCCTCGACACCCGATGTGTCCAGGTCTCGAGTGACCTGCTCTAGCCACCTCTCGGCTAAGTCGGGGTTCGGCTCCCCGACAAATGTAGGTATCCCGAGCTTCAGGAAGTCTAGTAGTGCTCTGGATGTGTGATCCTCTGTCTGACCGGGCCTAACTGGGACCGCGGCTGCCTCTGGAGCTAGTGAGGCTGACTCTCGGTTGGCGATGACCGCCACCAAACTCTGGACTGTCCTGGTCAGCTCATCCAGGGCAGTCATAACGGGTGGGTCTGCGATCGGCGGGACGCTGGGCGTGCCCGTAGAAGGTCCCGCATCGCTCCTCCTGTCCTCACCGACAGGAGTACCCTGCGCCTCGGCGTACTCGGCGGGCTCAACGGTGGGCACCCATCCTGGTGTCCCCGCTGACCGTCCCCGCCTGGCTCGCACGGGCGCTCGTCCCCGTGCCACTGCTGCTCTTCCTCGTCTGCCACGAGCCATCAGCAGGTATCCTCTGCACGGATACACGCAAACGTTCAGTTTGCGAACTCAAAAAAAAACAGCTCGAATGCAATAACGTTCACCCGGTCTACGTCTACCCCAACGTACTTGTTACTAAACGCTACACCGTTCACGCTAATCATACTTTAATCATAACATCACGTACGCGGAACCTCAAACTTAACCACACAAACGTACACCAAGCCCTTATTCGGTCCCTTATGCACTTACTCATAACTTTCCGCAACCAAGCCAGTGTTCGCTACTCGTCCCTTGCGGGAAAAGTAATAAAGGGGATGAGCGTTATGCTCACCTCCACGGACACCTGCTCGATTATGGCATACTAGTAACGCACCAAGGACTTACCACTCTAGTCAGGGCAAAACACCAACACAGAACTGAAGCCAACATCCCACCGTCCATGCTAACAACACCTCAAGTACTCGCTCGAGTAAGATGAACCTCGACACGGGAAACATGTCCTCAAAACAGTAAAACACCGTTGCTCGCGCTATTAAAGCCTTAAGTATACTAATACGTAAGCGAAAAAACTCAACAACAACAACCCAACCGTACACCAGGCCTACAGCCTCTACAACCCATAACCGCGAACACAAACCCATAAAACCAACGCTCAACCGCACGAACAAGAACCGAGTCACACAACCACAAACCTAAACGCACGACGAAACGAACTCTTACCCGAGGGTACTCGTATTCCACCAGTCTCTTGGCGACCCGCACACTAGTACGTCGCAGACAACGACCACCAAACACATAACACGTACCACAAAACCCGACTAAACCACAAACACAAGCCAAACCGGCGAAACACCCATAACAACGACAACGACGACACCCGCCCACCGGGCCAACCAAAGTCAAACAGCGCCCACCGAGCCAACCAACAACAATCACAATACGCCCACAGGGCCAATCGAAGTCAAACACAAACGCCCACGGCGTCACACAAAATCAAGACACGCCCACCGGGCCTACCAAAATCAAACACAAACGCCCACGGCGTCAAACAACATCAAAACAATCAAATTTTTAAAGCTTTCTCCACTTCATTTTTTTTTAAACCTCATACTTGACATCACGCAGTTACAACCCGGTCCAGGCGTCCCCGAACTACGTTGTACCGACTTGATATCAGCACCGTCACGTTCGACTACAGGAGCGCTCTTGAGTCGACCCGCGACCGCTTAAAAACATTTCAAGCAAAATCAAACAATCAACAAACCAGCAATAAAAACACTGCACATAAACACAAACTCAACCAGGACTCATAACACTACGGGTCTACACTGACTCGACCCTCCCCACCTAATTGACGGACAGTCCGAGGTGTGAAACCTCGAGCTCTGATACCAAGCTGTCACGCCCCAATTTCAGCGAATTGAACTCGGGACGCGAACTTTTAAAACATGAATACTAAAAAACCTGTTTTGAATAAAAGCTTTGACATTTCCATTTATTTACCAAAATAATAGTAGTATTTACAATACAAAAACGTCCCAACAAGTGGACAAGGTACACATCCGTCACTAGACTCAACAAAAGTAAAGACCAGACTCCGCTCCAAGCTCCATGAACTTCAAGAGCTCACCTAGTCCGTCCCACGAACAGTACCTGTAGGAAAAGCAGCTAGGGGTGAGCGTTCGCTCACCACCACGGATAACAGACTGACTACGGCATAATTAGCAGACAAAGCCAGTAACACTAAAACCAAACCCAACACTGGGACTATAGTCCCCAACTCAAGTACCCAACTGACCCACAACCCGTTACCTTCCTCAACAGACTCAACACTCGATAACACAATGTAGACCCGACACAACTATCGACGACCTCCTCCAAGGACACGACAGAAAGACTACACAACGCCAAACAAGATCACAAAGGATCGCACACCAAACAAGATCACAAAGGATCGCATACCAGCTGCTCAGTAACCTCTCCCACTCACACGAACACGGATCATGCTAGCCAAAGAATGCTTACAACCTGTGATACTCAAACTCGGACCAGGTCAGCCAAAGAATGCTTGCAACCTGTGTTACTCAAACTCGGACCAGGCCAGCCAAAGAATGCTTGCAACCTGTGTTACTCAAACTCGTGTCAGGCCAGCCAAAGAATGCTTGCAACCCGTTGATACTCAAACTTGGTCAGGCCAGCCAAAGAATGCTTGCAACCTACCAGGATCCGCAATCACAATCACACGCAAATTCATCAACCAGTAACAACACAAGTTCAACACTCACAGGCACTCATGGCCACCAAGACACCAACAGTAAAACTCGAACTCAACAGCCCCACAGGCACTCACGGCCTCCCAAGACACACCGATAGTAAGACACGGACTCAACAATCCCACAGGCACTCACGGCCTCCCAAGACACCAACCATAAGACACGCTTGCAACTTACCGAGACTCTAACTCGTAAGCCAGCTAAAGGAAGCTTGCAACCCCCCCGAGACTCTAACTCGGTCAGGCCAGCCAAAGACACCATCCTTAGTACACGGGCCCTCAAGGCCACCCAAAACACCAATTTAAATAGACGGGCTCTCATGGCCACCCAAACTCAATCAATAAATAATACGGGCTCTCAAGGCCACCCAAAACTCGATAATAAAAATACGGGCTCTCAAGACCACCCAAACTCAATCAATAAATAATACGGGCTCTCAAGGCCACCCAAAACTCGATAATAAAATACGGGCTCTCAAGACCACCCAAACTCAATCAATAAATAATACGGGCTCTCAAGGCCACCCAAAACTCGATAATAAAATACGGGCTCTCAAGGCCACCCAAACTCAATCAATAAATAATACGGGCTCTCAAGGCCACCCAGAACTCGATAATAAAATACGGGCTCTCAAGGCCACTCAAGACACCAAATAAGCAATCAACCTCCGGCTTAACCAAGCCTCCAACAGTCCTAACATCAACAGTTTCACAATCAACCTCCGGGCATGGTCATATGCCTCCAGTACTCCTAATATAGATAAGTTCACAAACAACCTCCGGGCATGGTCATATGCCTCCAGTAAAACAACTAACGCTAAGTTCTCTGTTCCTACGACACTACTAAGTGTCACAAGCCTTTCCAATAATTACTAAGTCCCCGTAACATGCTTTTCTAATAAACGCTACAAACTCGTATCATGCTTTTCTAATATTTAAATAAACCTATTCAACCCACGACACCCCAGTGTCACATGCAATTCTACTGTTAACTTTCCCCAGTCAGGGCCGAGATCCGGCTACTTTTCCCTACCTCGTGCGTGTTCTCCCAAAAGCCAAACCACGAGCTCCGGTGATGATCTCAGTCACTCACCCAGCTTTCCCTTGCCTCGGTCCGTGGCACGATCTAAAGGAACACAATTTAAAGTCACTAAACAACTCGCAGGAATAAACCGAAAACCAATAAACTCGATGCCCAAACTTAACCCCGACAATGTCGATCACTCCCAAACTTCCCAATTACTCGACATTGTTGATAAAGGACCCGTAAAGGCCCGATTCGCCCGACATGGCGAATCTGCCCGGGTTTTGTTAATTGCCTTCCGGGGCTCCAAAAGCCCCCGTTTTCGTTTCTACGGCCTTAGAATATTTCAAGGAACCCAACGCACTTGACGGAATTGAATTCCGACTTCTAAGTCAATTAATTAACGTTTAAAGTTTCCAAAACCCGTTAATTACAACTTCTCCAATTTAATTCCAAATTTCGATTCGATTAAGGATAAATGGTCCGGGGAACGTTTTAAACCACCCGAACGATAAAACCCGAGCACCCAAGCATGTGGGCCCCACCCACACTACTTGGCCGAGACCCTAGGGTTTAAGGGGAGGCTCGGCCACCATGTGGTGGCTGCTGCCAGCTCCGGCCAGCCACCTCATGGCCGACCGGCCACCACCCACGGTGGCCGGAGCTCCTCCCGAGCCTCCGGTCACCGGAAAACGTGAAATTAAACCCCCAAACACCTCTAAAACGTCTCCAACACCTCCCCACACTCTACACAACCCTAAGCCTTAGTTTATACTCAAACCCTAGCTTCCAAGAAAATAACCAAAACGAGAATCGGTTCGGGTATTACCGTAGAGGAGAACGAGGGGAACGAGATTGCTCTTTGCTTTGACTCGATCCAAGGGCTCGATCACAAACCCTAGCTCAACCTCCCTTCTTCTCTCTTCTTCTCCTTCTCCTTCTCTCTCTAAAACCTCTCTTCTTCTTTCTAATTTAATAAACTAACAACAAAACTAACTTTTCCTCCTTTAAAACCTTATACTCGGCCACACCTTACAACCACACACTTTCCCCCCAAAACTAACACCACCATATACTTGACAAGTGTCAAGGTGGGTCCCACACCTTTTGGAAAATATCTAGTTGATATTTTCCAATCAGTTTTGCGTAAAACGGACGTTTCGGGCCCCGAACGGGCACTTTTCCCAAGAAATTACGAAACTTGACGGGCTACAAGGAAACGGCTCAACTAAGACCGCTGCGACGACGGCTAAGCTTTTCGGATCCAAAACGGTCCTCGAATGGACCAAAACGTCGCTCGGTTGACTTTTCCAGCGAAAAGTCAACATTTCCCAAATTGATCAGAAAGTTGCCCTGAGTCCCCCGGAACTCACTTTGGTCAATAACGGGGTCAACTTAAGTCCGGTATGACACTCGGGGTCATTTTAGGTTTACTTAACTGTCAGTCTTAAAATTTTTAAATTTTCCTGTTTTTCGCAGGTTTGACTGGCGTTGACCGGGAGTGGTTATTACACGTAGTTTCTTTTGAGTCCTTGGAAGAGGTCGTGATCGTTGTGTCGGGTCTACTTGCATGTCAGAGTGTTGAGTTGGTCAAGGAAACAGTGGGGGTATGTTTAGTCAGAGTACTTGGGTTGGGGACAGTGTTCCCCGGTGTTGACCTCGTTTTTGGTGTTACCGGAATTGTCTGCTAATTATGCCGTAGTTAGTCTGTTATCCGTGGTGGTGAGCGAACGCTCACCCCTAGCTGCTTTTCCTACAGGTACCATTCGCAGGCTGGACTAGGTGAGCTTCTGAAGCTTAAAGAGCTTGAAGCGGGTTTCTGGGTGTTTTGAGTCTAGTGACGTGTACCTCGGTTTTGTCCACTTGTTGGGTCGTGTTTTAAGTTGTAATTATTATTTCGTTGAACTAAACTGGTATTTTAAAGTGATTTAATGAAAACAGATTCCAAGTGTTTTTTTTATGATTTTAAAACGTTCGCGTCCCGAGTTCGGTTTACTGAAATTGGGGCGTGACAGCTAGCGCTAGCATATTTCCCATTTCTTCATCAGGAAGAGTAATTCTACAAGGAACATTAGCAACTGGTATATGTGATTTTATCACAGTCTTAACATCCGTAAATGCATCAGGCAATGTATTTTCAACCTTTTGTAAGTGGATAATTTTCTGAACTTCTAGTTCATATTGATTCGTACGAGGATCAAAATGAGACAATGTCAATGCATTCCATGAACTTTCTCGTCTTTCTTTTTCAGTCGTTTCTTTATCTCCCCCTAATGCAGGGAAATTGTCTCATCAAATTGACAATCGGCAAATCGTGCCGTAAACATATCACATGTCATGAATTCCAATATATCTATGTGAATTCTTTCTAAAAATGTTGGACATTCAGTCTCAACTTTCATTGGAGATGGTCTTGTAATAAGTTTTCCTTAAAAACAAGCAACATAAGGGTAATCTTTTGACAAAAAGGACAATTTTACTCTTCAGGGTATGTCCATGTGAATTTTCTATGTTTCTTCGCATCATTGTGGAACCCAGATGGCCTACATGATCATGCCATATCATAAAACTTGATGGGTCAATTGGTTTTTGGTTAATCACGTACCATATTGGATTCAATTGGTATAATGAAATATAATATGATCCAAAAATATATGAAGGGGGTTTTTCCACGATTTCTTTTCTCCCCGAGACCATGGACGTGATGCATAAACATTCAACGTCATTTTCATTTGTTGTCTGAATGTGATAACCATTTCGGCGAATATCTAATCTGGTTGAGAACATTGCATCATTGATAATAAATTGTTTAGCATTTATTAACTTTACATTGTCTCTTCTGGAGCCTTCAATAAGATCCGATGCACCAGATATTTCCTGTTGCTTTTAACATAATTAGGGACACTTTTGTCAATAGTTTGTCACAAGACAAATAAAATTATAAACAAGACACTCCAAATATTTCATTTTTGCAATAATAAGGTAGCTCTTCCAGAGCCCTCTATTATTTTTGCAGCACCCATATGCCTTGATGTTGTAGCACTATCAACAACACACATATCTTTATTATTTATGTAATTAGATAAACACTTCTGGGATCCATATCCTTTAATATGAGAAAATTAATGTATTGGTTTACATACTACAAAAGGATATAACGCAAATATTAATACAAATCATCCAAAGATTGGCTCATATGCATGATACTTGTTTACTCGTCATCAATTACAAATGAGTTAAAAGACATTCTATTAGATCTTCAGAATCTAAGTCATCAATAAAGTTTCTCTCTACCCTTTCTTATTTTCCTTCAATCAAATCTTTAATCATACTTCAGGTACGCAATCAACTACATTTACAAAATAACTTCCATCATGTTCATGAGTTTTCATTTGATGGACCATATTCTTTCTTGCGTCTTTCATTCTCGTTCCACTTCTGGTGGTACACATTATTTTTCATGGAATTGGAAATTATTTGGCTCATAACTATGACTACGACCGCGACCACGTCTAGGGCATTGGTCTTGCTTGGGTATGGATCTACCCATATCCTATCACATTCACTTCAAGGAATGAAATGATGCCAACAAGGCGAGCTTGATTGTTTTCAAAATAATTCATTACTTATAAATATATTAAGTCTGATTCTTTTCGTTCTCGGTAATGCTACTTCAAGAGCATACTACATGGAAGTAATGTAGAGTAAAATATTTTTCATCGATTATAAATAATATGATGATGTGTGAAAATATTTTATTTTATCTATCCTACAAGGATCATCAATTTAGAACTTTGAGTCTTTATGTAAGCTTCAGGTCACATTTTTTTTCCAGTAATTACACGTATCTTGTTTACTTACATGAAAATTTCAATAAACTTGTTTCTTAACGATTATAGAACTTCTTGTTCAAAATATCATGACTTGTGTAAACTTCAGGTTACACATATCATATATACTTAATATTTACACAAATATGAATAAATATATATTATGATTTACACAATGAACGAACTCGTGGGGTGTATAAATATAGAAATTAGATATGTATATAACCACACACCGAGAAAGCTCGTGGGGTATTCGTACTAAATAAAAATAACTATATATAAAATTTTAGGCTTCAAGCCATGGACACAAGTTACAAGCTTCGGACTTAAGTTTCAAGTTTATACTTTGAACCAAAACTTCAGGTTTTGTCATCATTAGTTACATGTGAACTTTGGGTCACTCTAATTTCTTCAAGTTTATACTTTGAACCAAAACTTTGTGTTTTGTCATCATTAGGTAGATGTGAACTTCGGGTCACACTAATTTCAGTAAGTTATAAGACCCATGGTCTTAAATCAAAACTTCAGGTTCCGTAAACCTTTTCTCGTTAATATTTGAACTTCGGATTCAAAATGGTTCGACATTGTAAAACTATAAAATCAATATAATCAACTAAGTAAAAATATAAGTAAAGAACGTGTCATTAGTTACATGAACCATCAACTGTAATACTCTTATTCATATATGGGAGAGAATACACAACCATTTGTTGTACCATGTATTTGGAACTTCTGCTCCAACATACATCAAGTCGATGGTACTATGTATTTGGAAATTTTGATCCAACATACCATCATATTTGTAAACTTCAGTCTACCAATATACAACCTCATAAATTTATTCACAAGATGATCATGCGACGAGAGAACACATGGAGTAGCTAAACTACCCATGCAATCATATATAATTTTTTTTCAAGCTTCATGCATTTAAGCCAAGTTTCATGTTATAAGAAAAACGGTTCGCATCTTGGAACTTCGGGTCCAAATATTTCAATTTCAACAAATCTTACATTCGCGTGTAAACAACAAAACACAAGTATATAATAAACATCAAGTTTCTGATGTGAAAGATCCAATGTATATTGGCAATCACAGAGCATACTTATCGAAAAACGTAAATCAACTTGTATAAATAAGCATGAATCAAATTCAAATAAATTCACGATAATACAAACTTTTGATACCTGGATAGTAGAGCAATTCGTGCTGATAACGTGTTATAAAAGTAAGAACGATACTTGTGAATGGAAGAACAATAACTAGAGAGAACAAGAGAATATGGAGAGAGTAGAGAATCGAATATTATTAAATGAATTCATCCTTTACAATGACCTCTATTTATAGGCTCATAATCATAGAGTCATAACCTTAATAAACTACATAAATGATAGAATCCAAAATACAAAAGTCTTGTAACTCACATAAAAGTCTTGTGGCTTCTATCTAGAATATTCCATGTAGTCATCCAATCAAATATTCATAACAATAAATGCATTATTTACAAACATATTATTAGACATACAAGAGGATATGCAAAAAAAACACTAAAATAATGGATGTATCTCTATTTGAAGGAAGAAAATGGCGACAATATTAAATATCAAACACAAAGAGGGACTCCACCCTAAAGCCATCAACGAGACTTCTTATAGGGAGACAATGCATCTTCTCTCTAGAAACCTTAAGTCGCGCCTCTTCCTCATCTTGTCGTGCCTCCTTCCTCTTTCGTTCGTGGTCTCCTGGTCCTCTCGACAACGGAGGTTGTCGACGGGGCTCTTCCCTTGTGCTTTTCCTGCCATGTTTCTTCGCCTCCCCCTCTCCTCTCCATCTCTGCTCGATGTTTTAGGTGTTTCTGGCTCTCTTCCTAATCGGCAATGCCCAACCTTTTTCCGGGTGTGGGAAATCGCTTCCTCGTCGTTCTCTGGAGGGGATTGTCGCGGTTCTTGGAAGGGCCTCTCGTGGTGGTGAAGAAGACGTCGATCCTCTCCTTCACTTTGTAGATATGGACCCCTTTGGTTCAGATCTACCGCCTCCGAGATTGGTTGGTCTGGGCGTGGGTCGACTTACCTCTCTCTTTTGAGGTTTGTCGCGGATCTATCCTTTCCCGGGGCCTTGGGTAACGGCTACCTTCAGAGTCGTGGTGATGGACGCCAGCTCTTTAGATTTCGGCGATTCGTTCAGGCATCGAGAGTGGGACGCGCTTCCTCACAAAGGATCGTCGTTGTAATAACCACTCCCGGTCAACGCCATTCAAACCTGCGAAAAACAAGAAAATTTAAAAAATTTGAGACAGACACTTAATTGAACCTAAATTGACCCCGAGGGTCATACCGGACTTAAGTTGACCCCGTTATCGACCAAAGTGAGTTTCGGGGGACTCAGGGAAACTTTCTGATCAATTTGGGAAATGTTGACTTTTCGCTGGAAAAGTCAACCGAGCGATGTTTTGGTCCATTCGAGGACCGTTTTGGATCCAAAAAGCTTAGCCGTTATCGCAGCGGTCTTAGTTGAGCCGTTTCCTTGTAGCTCGTGAAGTTTCGTAATTTCTTGGGAAAAGTGCCCGTTCGGGGCCCGAAACGTCCGATTTTCACGAATCTGATTGGAAAATATCTAGCAGATATTTTCTCAAAAGGTGTGGGTCCCACCTTGCCACTTGTCAAACAAGTGGTGGTGTTAAGTTTTGGGGGGGAAATAAAGATGAGAGGTAATAGGGGGGTTCGGCCAACTTAAAAAAAAAAAGAGAAAAAGAATAGAAAAGAAGAGAGAAGTAGAGAGAGAAGGAGAAGGAGGAAATGAGAGAAGAAGAGAGCTAGGATTAGGGTTTCGTGTCACTATTCACGTCTTCTACCCTTGGATCGTCTCAAAGCTTGGAGATTCACACTCCCATCGTCTTCCTCTACGGTAATCACCAAACCGATCTTCGATTTGTCATTTCCTAAAATTAGGTTTTAGTTTGAAACTATTAGCTTAGGGTTGTATTGAGGTTGGGGGATCATTGGAGACGTTTTGGGGTGAAGGGGGACGTTTTCCGGCGACCGGGAGCTCGGGAGGAGCTCCGGCCACCATAGGGGGGTGGCCAGCCACCATGTGGGGTGGCTGGCCGGAGCTAGGGCCGGCCACCACCATGGTGGGCCGAGCCCACTTGAACCCTAGCAACCCACGTCCAAGGTGGGCCGGGTGGGGCCCACGTGCTCGGGTGCTCGGGTTTTGTGTTCGGGTGGTTTAGAACGTTCCCCGGACCATTTATCCACAACCGAATCGAAATTTGGAATTAAATTGTAAAAGTTGTAATTGACGGGTTTTAGAAACTTGAAACGCTAATTAAATTACTCGGAAGTTGGAATTGGATTCCGTCGAGTGCATAGGAACCCTTGAATTATTCTAAGACCGTAGAAACGAAAACGGGAATTTTCGGAGCCCCGGAAGGGCGTTTCCAAAGCCCGGGCAGATTCGCCATGTCGGGCGAATCGGGCTTTTCCGGGTCCATTATCGACAATTTCGAGTAATTGGGAAGTTTGGGAGTGATCGACATTGTTGGGGTTACTTTTGGGCATCAAGTATATTGAATTTTAGTTTATTCCTGCGAGTTTAAAGGTGCCTTAAATTTATGTTCTTTTAGATCGTGCTGCAGACCGAGGGAAAGGAAAGCTAGGCGAGTGACTGAGATCACGCCGGAGCTTGTTGGTTATCTTTTGGAGAACATATACGAGGTAGGGAAAAGTAGCCGGATCTCGGCCCTAACTAGGGAAAGTTAACAGTAGAATTGCATGTGACACCGGGGTGTCGTGGGTTAAGTAGGTTTATCGAATACTAGAAAGTCATGATACGGGAACGTAGCGAACCTTAGCAATGCATGTGACACTTAGTAGTGTCGTAGGAGCAGTGAACTTAGCGATATTAGAACTACTGGAGGCATATGACCATGCCAGGAAGTTGATTGTTTAAGTTTATGTCTTGGGTGGCCATGAGAGCCCGTGTTTTACTACTGGAGTCTTGGGTGGCCAAGAGAGCCCGTGTTTTACTGTTGGAGTCTTGGGTGGCCATGAGAGCCCGTGTTTTACTGTTGGAGTCTTGGGTGGCCATGAGTGCCCGGGGGGTTGTTGAGCCCGTGAGTTATTGTTGGTGTGTCTTGGGTGGCCGTGAGTGCCCGTGGGGTTGTTGAACCCGTGTTTTACCGTTGGTGTCTTGGGTGGCCATGAGTGCCTGTGGAGTGTTGAACCGGTCTTGTTGTTGTTTGTTGAACCTTGCTTGTGATTGTGATTGTGTTTGCCCGAGGTTAGTGACCCGACTTCGTGTCGGGAAGTGGTGTGGAATTTGGCTGGCTTACCTGACAGGGATCGGTAAGTTGCGAGCGTTCTTTGGCTAGCCTGACCCGAGTTCGAGTCTCGGCAGGTTGTGAGCGTTTTTAGGCGGTGAGAGGGCAGCTCCCCTTCCGACTAGCTATCGGAAAAGTAGCTCGGTTTATCGCCAACAGGTCGACCGCCTGGAGCCTGACAGTGATAGGTAAAGCGCGTGGGGCAGGCTCGAGCCCAGCCGGTTAGCAACCGGCACTGAGTAGCTGACAGGAATGCGATCCTTAGTGATCTTGTTTGGTTTGGTTCGGTACTACACCGGGGGGGTGTAATCCGGTGCCGTTGTGGTGGCTGGAGTTTGACAGAGACAGTGGGATATTGAGTGATTATTGAGTGATTATTGAATGGTTATTGAAGCTTGAGAGCTCGGCCGATCCTACGGGATATTGAGTGATTATTGAGTGGTTATTGGAGCCTGAGAGCTCGGCAGATCCTACGGGATATTGAGTGATTATTGGAGCCTGAGAGCTCGGCAGATCCTACGGGATATTGAGTGATTATTGAGTGGATTACTTCATGAGAGATGGTTTCTGAGGTTTCACCCAAGGGCGTGCGTCCCAGTGGAGCACTACCTTGGTTCCCTATTACATATGGTCCCTTGGAGGCATTTCCGAGAATCCCGACGATGAGCGTCCCTATGGGATGGTTTACGGTGCCCCGATGTATGTGCCTCCTCTGGACCGAGGGAAAATCTGATATGATATGGATACTCTGGTGGATCGGTATATGGGAACCGAGGTGATCCCAAAATCTATCCATGGATGGAGGCTTGAGAAAGCGAGTGGTTGGCGTGATATTAATTGCTCCCATTTTAATAAGTTATGATTCGTTATAGTACTTTCATGGAATCTTTTAAGTTACTGTTACCTTTGAAAAAGCGATATTATTTCATTACACGGATTCCATAACATTTCATTGATGAATAGTATTCACTTGTTCCCAGTTGTATCGGTTTCTATTTTATTATAATGTTCATTTGTTCTCTGGGAAGTTATCATTATCCTTGAGAATGCGCTATTGTTACCGTTGCTTTTTATTGTTTATTATATCTTTTGGTCTAAAGGTTTTAAGCACTTGTGACATCAAACTAAAGCAGTTTTATTATGAAACTTGGAGGCTAAAGTTGTTTACGATTTTCTCTACTGAGCGTAAGCTCACCCCTTTATGTTTATCTGTTGTGCGTACAAGTGTACTTGAGATCTGGGGAATTCGAGGCTCGGGAGCTTCCGGATGTCTTGAGAGTTGTATTAGAGATGGGTTGGTCCATATTGTTGAACTTTATTTATCTTATGTTACTTGTTAAGTTTTGACAATATGTTGAATAATTTTGAATGAAATTATTGAGAAATATTTTGGACTCGCTTTCAACTTTAAAAAGAGTTTATTACAGTTTTACTACTTTTATCTCGATTGTTTTCGGTCACGTCTCGAGTTCGGCTAAAACCGGATTTGGGGCGTGACAATATGTGCATGGTCATGCTATTCTTTCAATCACTCTCGATCAAGCGGCCGAGAACCGATATCTTTCACATACCGTAGTATGAGGGATAAATCCCTTAGTCGTGTTTCGTATCACTCATGTAGTCCGTCCCCAAGCCTATCCTGGCATTTCATAGACAACGTTGGGCTCAGGTCAAACTCAGTTGTTTCCTGCATAGCAATCACAGAGACTCCTTGGTCTAAGGATACATGACAAACTACGACATTGAATATGTTCATGACTTGATCTATGGCACATATTCATGTCGGGTCGTCCAATATCATGTCGCACGTGATATATATGATCAGACTCCGAAATCCCATTCCACCGACTAATATAACATGAGGCATAAAGAGTTATCGTTCATACTAGTTGCTTCTAGTGAATCTTTGTTGACTAGGGACCCATCAAGTGTAATTCCTCTCTATCTATGGTTCTACTAAGCATGGTGAACATAGATCAGAACACACTTCGATATATTACTCCAACACATAAGTAATATTAATCCGCTTTATTTTTATTGCCAACGATGATATATACATTTGGATGTTTACGATTGGACTACAGACAATAAAACTAACACGGAGAAGTTGGCGGTTGTTTGTATGTGGTCAAAGAAGATAAGGGTTTAGAGAGCGGAGTTAGAATAGGTGAGTATGAGGTTTACATCTCGGCATTCAGAGGATGCATATTTAGGATGAGGAAGAGATTAGGTTTAACATTAGATAGATTAAGATTTTATTTTTTATTTTTTATTTTTTGTGTTATAAATATCTCATTCATTTATTTTTTAATTATGTTTATTATTAAACGAGGGTAAAATAGTAATTCCCTTTCAAAATATTTAGTTTTCAAATGAGTAAGGAAAAATCGTCATTTAACTCTATTTTTTTATAAGCTCGAAATTTTATTAATTTAAAGACATTTCCAAGGAGAAAAGGCAAAAGGGTCAAAGACCAGGCCACGCTTACAAAGAAGCTATATGAACGGGAGCTAAAAGGCAAAGCCTTGAAAAAAACGCAACAAAGAGTCAACAGTCGTCTTCGGTCCATTCATTACCTTTCGGGGTCAAGGTAGGATTATCGAAAGCCTTCTCCTTGACGTCCACAGGTTCTTTGGAAGCCTCGCGAGCTGACTTCGACAAATTCGATATAGGAGGCACGGAATTGATGGCACGCTCTCGGCTCAAAGATAATAGTGTGAATAATACTCTTTCTTAAGATCATCGGGTTGAGGACCTAATAGTAAAACTCTTAGAAGTAATAGAGTATTATTCACTTGATCCCTAGTCTTACTGATATACTAAGACTAGTATGATGTTGGCTGATGATCATGTTTTACTGATCATACATATTGGATATGAAGTCAAATCATAGATGTCATTTAGGGAAATGGCATTGGATGCCCCACTATGAGAATACTGCATAGGAACTGTCATGAGTATTTCTCAGTACCGTAATATGACTTAAGTCCTCTGACCTTATAGTCATCATGATTTCTACATAGGTGGTTGTGTGCTTTGACACAGTTAAACGTTGTCTTTAATCGGGCAATTATAAAGGCTGTGATTGGGTGCATAAGTGTTTATGTGAGAGATATGGTTGACTGATAAGGGATCTGTCACTCATATAAATATGAGAGATATCGTTTGGGCCCCTTGATAAGTGGGACTGCAGGAAACAGCATGGCCATGCGAATTGATAAAGAGTTATCACTAGCAGTCTACTTAAGATCAAGAAACAATGATCGAATAAAATAAGGATGACGACCCTATGCCTTATTCGATCGAGATATCGTTGACATAAGGGTTAGGATATTAGCGTGTAAAGGTTAAGTCGCATTGTCGATCATCATACACGTTTGGGTAGTCATATTGCTTTGCTAGAAGACAACTATGACATGTGGACGAATCAAGGATTTTGGGCACTACCGAACGTCGTATGAGCCTACAGGGTGACACATAACAACAAGCCCAAAATCGTATTGGACTTTGGAAGTCCATTAAGTGAATAAAATAATATATTATATTCGATATAATATTAATCTATTCATTAAACTCGTTTTTCGAATTGTCAATATAATAAAGATTATGTTGGGCATTAAAATGCAAAAATGACTCTTGAATTTTTGAAATTCAAAGAGGGTATTTTTGCATGACCACTACTCCTAAAATGAGACACTTGTCATAAAAGAAAGTCCAAGAGTTGGAGTTGCTTGAAATGACTAAGTGGAGTCATGTTTAGGAATAGTAAGCATGCAAAACTCAAGTGAGACACTTGTCCAAGTTGGAAGTTCAAGTGTTGGGTTTTTTCTAAATAAAATAAGTGTGGTCACGTTGGGTTAAGTAAGCATGCAAGTGTAGAGAAAAATCAGATTTTTCTAAAAGGTTGGGTTGAGAATGGTTCTCAAAGTGTAGAGAGAAAAACGAGTAGATAAAAAGAGAGAGGAAGAAGTGTTCTTCATCTTGTGCTAGCACACAAACGATTTTGAGAAGGGTTGTTCAAGAACTACGTGGCTTTGATTCCTCCAAGAGGATACGTAGGCGTCTCGGAGACTCAAGCCAAATCCATTTGTTTCGGGTGTTGTTTGTTTTCAAGAAGAAGAGAAAAATCTGCCCATATTTTTCTGCCTAGTTTCTATCTGACCAGCCACTGGAAAGAGCTTGATCGGAGGTTCATCTGAGATCCGATCTTTCTGATTTTTGGAGTGAACATTCAACACATACTGATCTTCAATCTGACCGAAAGGATTTGTATTCCAACGGTTCGTTGCTGAGATATACGAGCTGCAAGTTGGTCCCTATCTCGAACCAAGCTGAATCTCTTCTTTAATTTTTGTTTGTCGGTTTACTCGGAATTACATGGATCCTGAGGCTATTCTAGGGAAAGTTTTTATTTTCTGCTGCGATTTGCTCCCTAAAATTCCAACAGTGGTATCAGAGCCTCTTGTAATTCGTTTAAACCGACCATGCATGCTTGGTTGTTGTATGAGCTTTCGTGTTTAACATGTTTTTGTTGTTGCATGTTGATGCATGTTTGATTGTAAGACGAATTTGCATGATTTAGGCATGTTGGATAATAGGGTTATACAACATGTGTTATAGTTATGAACTATGATTATGCAAATTAATTTTTCTAATGGGGTGCATGGTTATGAACTGTGAAAATAATCTGTTGTGAACGGATAATTGATTTCATAATGTGATTATGGAATGTTGAAGATGGTAGTAGCACGCATGCATGAGTACTAGTACCATTCTTGGGTATTTTGCAAGGTGCTAGTAGCATGCATGCATAAGTGTTAGCATCATCCTAGTTCAAGTGATGATAGCATCCTTTTGGGGCACTAATACTTTGTAATACTATGTTATGAACATATGGTTTAATTCACAATATGATTGTGATTCGTTAATGGAATTGTGGTTGTTCGAGTTGTTTTAAAACAAGTTCGAATATCATAGAATCCAATGGTTGGATTAATTCCGATGAGGTTTTTCCTTGGCAATTCAAATGCCTTGGTGAAAAATTCTCCGAACCCCTTCACCCCGTTAGAGGCACTACAATTATCGTTGAGTAAATTTTTTACTCAGAGGTGTGTTAATTTGTTTCTTATGATATGTTGACATTGTATGTGTGTTGCTTGATGCATGGTGCATAGCATATCTCATCCCGACCATTTTTGCTTGCTTTTATTTTATTTGGGTTTCTAATCTAAATACGGCATGCGTGTCGTTATTTTTATTGTAATAAGTTCTTTGTAACAAGAGAAGCCCAAGACGGTGTTTTTCAAGAGAAGCAATTTTAAAGGAAGGTCAAGAAAGAAAGTGGGAGGTGTAACTCAAAGATGAAGGTTCAAGATGAAGAGTTCTCTTGAAGGCTTGTTTTTGTTTCACCCCTAGGATTGACCTTTGGTCTTCATATGGGCTTATGAAGACCAATTTAGTAATGGGCTATCCTATGACATGTTTACTTTTATGCTTATGCATGGTATTGCATGACTTATTTGTTGTTAAAGTGCTTAGACCGTTTGTATGTGATACAACAGACCTTTTTGTATATGATACAATAAGGAAAAAACCCTACACAAAATATTAAGTTGGTGAGATGCCTTCCATATTTGTCCACCTATCGAAGCTTAGATCTATGTGTAGGTTATGCCTACGCGTGGTGCACATAGTTCTCTAAGTTAGATAGGATGGATTAAGCACTTATCCAACCTTAGAACGTTGTGTGTGTGTTATGCCTACGCGTGGTGCACACAATTGTCTAAGATTAGATGGATCAAACTTTAAATTGCTATGTGTAGGTTACGCCTACGCTGTGGTGCACATAGTAATCTAGGTTGCATATCCGGATATGGTTGTACTTTTCTAGGTTATCAAAACGGTTTTGGACCTAGGGCATCAGATATAATTTGTGCCAACACATATGATGTGTTTATTCTATCCAAGAGTTGCATAGTGATGCAATTGGTAAAGAGTTACCTACCTAATTAGTTTCGCTTGGTGTGATTAAGCCCACGCTTACTCCAAGTGGAATTCAATATGGATCTTGGCTTTTAATGTATCCTGAAGATACAACAAAAGGGTTCATTGTTTTACAACCGTATTAATGACTTTGCATATCTATCTATTGTAGATCATGTCTTCAAACAATTCACATAGTTTATCGTTACGATCGATCCTTGAGAAGGATAAGCTCAATGTGACAAATTTTCTGGATTGGGCTAGAAACCTGAGAATTGTTCTCAGGCAGGAAAGAAAAGAATATATCCTGGATGAGCCAGTTCTTGAGGAACCAGCCTCAAATGTTTCGAAATCCATTAGAGATGGTTGGACCAAACATTTTAATGACTCTGTTGATGTCACTTGTATAATGCTTGGTTCCATGGAGGATGATCTCCAGAAGCAATTGATGGAGGAGAGTGCGTATGACATGATGGCTCAACTCAAGGAAGTGTTCCAAGAGAAAGTCAGGGTTGAAAGGTTCAATGATGTCAAGAAGCTCATGTCATGCAAGATGCACACTGGGAAGAATGTAGGCCCTCATGTGGTCGAGATAAAGGGTTATCTAGAGCATCTTGAAAAACTTGGTTTCAAGCTGGAACCAGAGTTGGCTACAGATATTCTCCTCCAATCACTTCGTGATGAATTTCATGGTTTCATTATGAACTTCTATATGCACAATATGGTAAAGACCATCTCAGAGTTTCATGGGATGCTTCAAACTGCTGAGAAGAGCATCCAAGGTAATACCAAGGATGTTCTGATGGTTAAGAGAAGAACCAAGTACAAAAGGAATGTGGTATGGAAAGGAAAGGGTCATGTGGCTTCTATGAGCTTAAGGCCCATGACAAAGCCAAGGCCCGAGTACAGTCAATATCTAGCCCCAAAAGACTCGGTTTGTCATTACTGCAATGAGGTTGGTCATTGGAAGAGGAACTGCAAGAAATATAAAGATGATCTGAAGAAGAACAAGGGTAGTGTACCCAGCTCTTCAGGTATTCATGTTATAGAAGTAAATGCATCTACTTCTGATTCTTGGATATTCGATCCGAATCCACATTTGTGGGGACATACAAGTTGGCCTTGCCTAGTGGGCTTGTTTTGCATTTTGAACAATGTTATCATATACCTACGTTTTGTAGGAGTATAGTCTCCATTTCATGTTTGGACAAAGAAGGCTATAAGTTTGCTATTGAGAATAGTAAGTTTAGTCTTTCTCATGATAGCGTTAATCATGCAAATGCTTCTCGAGTTAGAAATCCTTATGTTTTGAACATAGAAGACTCCAATGAAAAGTCCCTCTATAACATTGATACAAGAGGGTTTAAGTCTAATGAGACAAACCCTATATTCCTCTAGCACTGAGAAACGCGTATCAAAACTCCAATTCCATGGACTTTTGGATTCTTTTATGAGTCATTTGAAACGTGCGAATCTTATTTAATGGACACGATGACAAAGACACTTTTTTTCTAGAAACGGTGAGAGAGCTAGTGGCTTATTGGGGATTATACATTCAGATGTATGTGGTCCAATAAGTACAATTGCTAGAGGAGGATTTGGGTACTTCATAACAAATCGAAATTTTTGAAGGGTTAAAAATTTTCAAGAATGAAGTACAAAATAAACTTGGCCAAAATATTAAGGAACTACGATATGATCGAAGTCGTGAATATTTGAGCCAAGAGTTCGTAGATCATCTGAAAGATTGTGAGATCATTTCTCAACTAACTTCCCCGGGAACACCACATTGGAATGGTGTGTATGAACGGATGAATCGAACCCTATAGGATATGGTTCGGTCTATGATGAGTAACATTGATCTCCCAATCTCATTTTGGAGTTATGCTCTGGAAAATACTACATTCGTCTTGAACAGAGTATCATCAAAGGCAGTAGATAAGACATCATATGATATATGGACAGGAAAGGTTCCTAGTTTGTCTTTTCTAAAGATATAGGCATGTGCAACTTATGTGAAACGTCTAACGACGAATAAGTTAGCCCTAAATCAGAGAAGTGCCTCTTTGTAGGATATCCTAAGGAAACCAAAGGATATTACTTCTACAACGCTACGGAGAACAAAGTGTTTGTTGCTCGGGATGGAGATTTTTGGAAAGAGATTTTATTTCCAAAGGAAACCGTGGGAGGATTGTTGAACTTCGAGAAGTTACAAAACCACAAAGTAGCGTTGCGCCTAAAATGGTTACTCAAATACATGAACGAGAGAATGTAGTACCTGAGGTTGTACCACAAGTACAAAGGAGGTCTAATAGGACACGTCAAGCCCCTATCAGATATGGGTTTCTCACTTAAGAGATTAATGACGTGATAGTTGTGGATCAAGTTGAACCCACATCCTATCAAGATACCATTGACAAGCTGCAGAGATCCATTCATGGATTAAAGCAGGCTCATCAAAGTTGGAATCTTTGTTTTGATGAATAAGTCAAAGGTTTTGACTTCATCAAGAACAAAGACGGGTCTTGTGTGTACAAGAAGGTTAGCGGGAGCGCGATCGTATTTTTAGTGCTGTATATAAATGACATACTGGTCATTGAAAATGACATCCCTATCTAGGGCAATGTTTTTCAATGAAGGACCTAGGCAAAGATGCCTATGTATTAGGTATCAAAATCAATGGAGATAGATCTAGAAAGCTTTTGGGCCTTAGTCAGAGCACTTACATTGACATGGTGTTGTCAAGGTTTAGTATGCAAGACTCTAAAAGAGGGTTTTTGCCAATGTCCCATGGCATTAGTCTCAGCAAGACTCAGTGTCTTATGACACTTGATGAACGAGACCGCATGAGTAAAATCCCATATGCGTCTGATATTGGATTTATCTTATATGCGATGTTGTGTACTAAACCTAGTGTCTCGTATGCATTAAGTGCAACGAGTAGATACCAAGCATGTCCATGTGAAGGTCACTGGACGACAGTTAAAGGATCCTTAAGTACTTGAGAAGGACTAAGGATGCCTTTATGTTGTATGGCGGTCAGGAAGGTGAACTAGCTGTAAACGGTTACACAAATGCTAGTTTCCAGACCGACATAGATGATTTTAAATCATAGTCTGGTTATGTGTTTTTGTTTTAATGAAGGTGCGTTCAGCTTAAGAAGCTCGGAGTTGAACACTATTGGTGCAACAGAAGACGAGTAGTTAGCTGCATCGGATACAACTAAAGAAACTGTTTGGATCCGGCTTGGGAATTATCCCTAGTATATCAGATCAGGTAAAAATGTATTGTGATAACTATGGGGCGATAGCACAGGCCAAGGAGCCTATATCGCACCAGAAATCCAAACACATCTTAAGTTGTTACCATCTCATTCTAAGAGAGGAAACGCTAAGATATGCAAAGTACCTACAAATGATAATGTGGCTGATCCTATAACCAAGGCGCTTCCACACCTTGGATATGAGTGTCATGTCAGGTCAATGGGCATTACTTGTAATGTCGATTGGAACTAGTGCAAGTAGGAGTGTTGGTTTTTGTGCCCTAGGCCAATCGTGATCATGGACGGCATTATCATTTCATTAATACATCGGTACTACTATTATCATTTATTAAATGATAATAGTGTGAATAATACTCTTTCTTAAGATCATCAGGTTGAGGACCTGATAGTAAAACTCTTAGAAGTAATAGAGTATAATTCACTTGATCCCTGGTCTTACTGATATACTAAGACTAGTATGATGTTGGCTGATGATCACGTTTTACTGATCATACATATTGGATATGAAGTCAAATCATATATGTCATTTAGGGAAATGGCATTGGATGACCCACTATCAGAATACTTCATAGGAACTGTCATGAGTATTTCTCAGTACCGTAATATGACTTCAGTCCTCTGACCTTATAGTCATCATGATTTCTATATAGGTGGATGTGTGCTTTGACACGGTTAAACGTTGTCTTTAATCGGGCAATTATAAAGGCTGTGATTGGGTGCATAAGTGTCTATGTGAGAGATATGGTTGACTGATAAGGGATCTGTCACTCATATAAATATGAGAGATATCGTTTGGGCCCCTTGATAAATGGGACTGCAGGAAAAAGCATGGCCATGCGAATTGATACTGAGTTATCACTGGCAGTCTACTTAAGATCAAGAAATAGTGATCAAATAAAATAAGGATGACGGCCCTATGCCTTATTCGATCGAGATATCGTTGACATAAGGGTTAGCATATTAGCGTGTAAAGGTTAAGTCGCATTTTCGATCATCATACACGTTTGGGTAGTCATATTGCTTTGCTAGAAGACAACTATGACATGTGGACGAATCAAGGATTTTGGGCACTATCGAACGTCGTATGAGCCTACAGGGTCACACCTAACAACAAGCCCAAAATCGTATTGGAATTTGGAAGCCCATTAAGTGAATAAAATAATATATTATATTCAGTATAATATTTATTTATTCATTAAACTCGTTTTTCGAATTGCCAATATAATAAAGATTATGTTGGGCATTAAAATGCAAAAATGACTCTTGAATTTTTTAAATTCAAAGAGGGTATTTTTGCATGATCACTACTCCTAAAATGAGATACTTGTCATAAAAGAAAGTCCAAGAGTTGGACTTGCTTGAAATGACTAAGTGGAAGTCATGTTTAGGAATAGTAAGCATGCAAAACCCAAGTGAGACACTTGTCCAAGTTGGAAGTCCAAGTGTTGTATTTTTTCCAGATAAAATAAGTGTGGTAATGTTGGGTTAAGTAAGCGTGGAAGTGTAGAGAAAAATCAGACTTTTCTAAAAGGTTGGGTTTAGAATCGTTCTCAAAGTGTAGAGAGAAAACCGAGTAGAGAGAGGAAGAAGTGTTCTTCATCTTGTGCTAACACACAAACTGTTAAAATATATTCTATAGGCCCAGCCCATGTGGCTCGTTAGGGTTAACATTGGGTTTAGGAAACCCTAGTGGTGCAACACCACTATATATATACATGTACACTGTAGGTTTTATTTAATCGAATACAATACAATTACGCTATTGTTATCATGGTATCAGAGCCTGGTTCCTCACGGACACGGGTTCAAACCTCACTCTCTAAAAAAAAAATACTAATTTCTTCTCAATTTCTCAAATATGCCCAAAATGGGCCAGCCCTTATATCTCTTCTCAACGGGCTTATCCTCTCTTCTAAATAATTCACCTCCAAACCTTTAAACGGGTTTGTCTGTGAGGGCGCGTGTTAGAATATAACTATAATTGGGCCTTCAACTATCAGCCTGAGCTTTTAGTTGAGTTGGTTCTATCGCTCTAAATATCGCTTCCGCTTCAGCCGCCGTTCACCTTCGTTGAACGCTGCTCCTGCTTCAGCCGCTGCTCCTGCTCCAGAAGGCTGCTCCTACTCCAGCCGCTTGTTCCTGTTCCGGTCTACCACACCACGCCGACGAGCTCCACAGCGAGAAGATCACGGTCGACCACACCACATCGTCGCCGTTCCGGTCTGCTCCCTGTATCGCAATCCACGCAAACGATTCCACGCAGACGCAGACGAAGCAACGCCAACCCCGCTGCACTCTGTCGCCAGCAAAATCGCGCGAGGAAGACGACGCGTGCACAACACGCGCCCGACTCCACACGCGCCCCCACGCGCTCGTCGCTTCCACGCGCCACGCGTCTGAGCGTTGGCCGCGTGACTCCCACGCGCGTTGACCTGTATTCCAAAAAAATAAACTAATCCTTTGTCACGCCCCGATTTCAGCGAACCGAACTCGGGACGCGAACTTTTAAAAACATGAACACTTGAAACCTGTTTTCAATAAAAGCTTTGACATTTCCATTTACTTCTCAAAATAATAGCATTTACAATACAAAAACGTCCCCACAAGTGGACAAGGTACAACATCCGTCACTAGACTCAACAAAAGTAAAGACCAGACTCCGCTCCAAGCTCCATGAACTTCAAGAGCTAACCTAGTCCGTCCGGTGATCAGTACCTGTAGGAAAAGCAGCTAGGGGTGAGCGTTCGCTCACCTCCACGGATAACAGACTGACTATGGCATAATTAGCAGAAAAAGCCAGTAACACTAAAACCAAACCCAACACCGGGACTACAGTCCCCAACTCAAGTACCCAACTGACCCACAACCCGTCACCTTCCTCAACAGACTCGACACTCGATAAAAACAGTGTAGACCCAATACAACTATTGACGACCTCCTCAAGGACTCGAACGAAACGACACAACACCAAACAAGATCACAAAGGATCGCACACCAGCTGCTCAGTAACCAATCTCAATCAGGTCAGGGTTCGACCTATCGCAATTCCTCGACACGAAGTCGGATCAGGCTGTCGACCTTTCAAACTCGCAATTCCTCGACACTAAGTCGGATCAGGCTGTCGACCTTTAAAACTCGCAATTCATCGACACTAAGTCGGATCAGGCTGTCGACCTTTAGAACTCGCAATTCATCGACACTAAGTCGGATCAGGCTGTCGACCTTTAGAACTCGCAATTCATCGACACTAAGTCGGATCAGGCTGTCGACCTTTAGAACTCACCACCCCAGGTAACCACAATCACAATCACAGGCAAGTTCAATCACACAGGCACTCAAGGCCACTCAAGACACCTCAACAGTCAAGACTCGGGTTCAACAACCCCACGGGCACTCACTGCCACTCAAGACACCAAATTAAATACAGGCTCTCAAGGCCACCCAAACTCAACAATTAAATAAAACGCACGACAACCTCCGGCATACTCGATGCCTCCAACGGTCCTAAAATCACTAGTTTCACAAACAACCTCCGGGCATGGTCATATGCCTCCAGTAATTCAATTATCGCTAAGTTCTCTGTTCCTACGACACTACTAAGTGTCACATGCTTTTCTCTTGAACGCTACAATCCCGTATCATGCTTTTCTAATAATTAAATAAATCTACTCAACCCACGACACCCCGGTGTCACATGCAATTCTACTATTAACTTTCCCTAATCAGGGCCGAGATCCGGCTACTTTTCCCTACCTCGTATACAATCCCAAAAGCGCTCCAACAACACCCGAAGCACACTCAGTCACTCGCCGAGCTTCCCCTTGCCTCGGTCCGTAGCACGATCTAAAAGAACACAAATTTAAAGTACTTTTAAACTAGTACGAATAACCAAAAATTTACATACTTAACGCCCAAACGTAACCCCGACAATGTCGGTCACTCCCAAACTTCCCAATTATTCGATAATGCCGATAAAGGACCCGTAAGGGCCAGATTCGCCCGACATGGCGAATCTGCCCGGTTTTGGTTAATTGCCTTCCGGGGCTCCAAAAGCCCCCATTTTCGTTTCTACGGTCTTAGAATATTTCAAGGAACCCAACGCACTTGACGGAATTGAATTCCGACTTCTAAGTCAATTAATTAACGTTTAAAGTTTCCCAAAACCCGTTAATTACAACTTCTCCAAATTAATTCCAAATTTCGATTCGATTAGGAAAAAGTGGTCCGGGGGACGTTTTAAACCACCCGAACATTAAAACCCGAGCAACCGAGCACGTGGGCCCCACCCAAGAGGCTTGGCCGAGACCCTAGGGTTTGAGGGAGGGGCTCGGCCACCAAGTGGTGGCTGCTGCCACCTCCGGCCAGCCACCACATGGCCGGCCGGCCACCACCCACGGTGGCCGGAGCTCCTCCCGATCCTCCGGTCACCGGAAAACGTGAAATTAAACCCCCAAACACCTCTAAAACGTCTCCAACACCTCCCCACACTCTACACAACCCTAAGCCTTAGTTTATAACCAAACCCTAGCTCTTGAAAATAATCAAAACGAGAATCGGTTCGGGTATTACCGTAGAGGAGAACGAGGGGAACGGGATTGCTCTTTGCTTTGACTCGATCCAAGGGCTCGATCACAAACCCTAGCTCAACCTCCCTTCTTCTCTCTTCTTCTCCTTCTCCTTCTCTCTCTAAAACCTCTCTTCTAATTTCTAATTTAATTAAACTAACAACAAAACTAACTCTCTCCCTTAATACCCCATACTCGGCCAACCCTCTCCAACCACACCTTTTCCCTCCAAAAAATACACCACCATATACTTGACAAGTGTCAAGGTGGGTCCCATACCTTTTGGAAAATATCTAGTTGATATTTTCCAATCAGATTCGCGAAAAACGGACGTTTCGGGCCCCGAACGGGCACTTTTCCCAAAAAAAATTTAAACTGGACGGGCTTCAAGGAAACGGCCCAACTAAGACCGCTACGATGACGGCTAAGCTTTTCGGGTCCAAAACGGTCCTCGAATGGACCAAAACGTCGCTCGGGTGACTTTTCCAGCGAAAAATCAATCTTTCCCAAAATGACCAGGAAGTTGCCCTGAGTCCCCCGTAACTCATTTTAGTCGATAACGGGGTCAACTTAAGTCCGGCATGACCCTCGGGGTCAATTTAAGTTAAGTTAAGTGTCTGTCTTAAAATTTTTAAATTTTCCTGTTTTTCGCAGGTTTGACTGACGTTGACCAGAAGTGGTTATTACATCCTTTATTTCAGTGTTTTCTTTTCAGGTATTCCTGATGGAGAAATTTGATATCGCTGCTGGTGGATCTATTGCCAAGCCCCACTGTACGTTCTGCAACAGATCTGGACATATCTTAACTGAATGCAAAACTCATTCTCGTCACCTTCTTGCCTCAGACACCCCTCGATGGGGTAACTCTAGGCCCTCTCAAAACTTTAAGGGGGGGTGTGGCTCCCGTGGCGATCATCGGCCTTCCAACAGGCCCAATGGCACTGTTGCTACTACACCTGATGTGTCTACCGAATCTCCTACTATGACTGCTCTCTTGGGTGACATACGAGCGATTCCTATCAGCTCACACTTCCTCGTCAGGTAGCTCATCCACTACTACGCCAGGTAGCGCATCTGTTCCTGCTACACCTTCTGTGTCTGCCGAATCTCCTGACATGACTGCTCTCTTGGGTGACATACGAGCGTTCCTATCAGCTCACACTGCCTCGCCAGGTAGCTCATCTACTACTACGCCAGGTAGCGCATCCACTTGGTATTTTGATTCTGCTTGTTTCAATCATATGAGCCCTCAGTCAGATTTGCTTACATGTGCAACCCCGGTCACCAAGTCTCCGTCTATTCGTACTGCTGATAATTCCACTTTACTTTACACACACTGTGGTACCGCAACCACAGACCAGTTATCACTACCAAACACCTTGCTTGTCCCAGATTTGTCACTGAACCTTGTATCGGTTGGTCAATTGTGTGATTTGGGTTTTGACGTTACCTTTCCTGGACGTACTTCTTCTGTTCCTGTGCAGGATCCACTGACGGGACAAATCCATGGGACAGGACGTAAAGTTGGTCGCCTGTTCGAACTCACCTCACTGGTGGTCCCCTCACCATCATCATCATCCTCGTCTACTTGTGGTGATGTTGTCTACGCCGATCTATGGCACTCTCGCCTAGGTCATCCGTCTTCCTCTCGTTTGCGTAGTCTTATCTCTAGTGGTTTGTTGGGGTCAGTTTCGCATAACTTTGGTGATTGTGTGTCTTGTCAGCTTGCTAAACATCATAAACTGCCGTTTTCTCTTAATAATACTATTTCCTCTGCACCTTTTGATCTTGTTCATTCTGACTTGTGGGGAGCGGCACCTGTTCCGACCATGGGGGGTCTCGGTGGTTTGTTATATTTGTTGATGATCATACTCGTTTTACTTGGATTTATCTCATGCATAATAAATCTGACTTCAACAAAATTTATTCTGAGTTTTCTGCCATGGTTCGCACACAATTCTCAAAAGTTATCAAAACATTGCGTATGGATAACGACATGGAATTTAAAGAGTCATCCTTCCTTGCACAACTTGCTTCCATCGGTACTATCGTTCAGCGCTCTTGTCCTGGTACATCGCAACAAAATGGTCGGGCATAACGCAAACATCGTCATATTCTTAATACGGTCCGTGCTCTCACCATTGCAGCTGCATGTCCTGAACGTTTATGGGGGAGGCTGCCCTCACAACCGTTTACACCATCAACAGAGTTCCATCCCCGGTCATAGGTAACAAAACTCCTTACGAGTGTTTGTATGGTCGTCCTCCAGTTTATGATCCTCTTCGTGTCTTTGGGTGTGTCTGTTTTGTTCATCTACAACCTCATCAACGTACTAAACTTGAACCTCGTTCTCGTCTTTGTTACTTTATTGGGTATGGGATCGAACACAAAGGGTACAGATGTTGGGACCCTGTTTCCAAACGTCTCCGCATATCACGCCATGTCACACTCTGGGAACATAAGATGTTTTCTTCCATGTCTTCATTTCACATTCCCGAGTCTACTCCTTTCTTTTCTAATCCCGATATTAATCTGTTTTCTGATGATGATATGGTTCTCCCATTGAGCTGACTCCTGCAGGTGCTCCGACACCTCTGCCTCCTACCATGGACCATGTTCCGCTAGAGGATCCCGTGCTAGAGGATCCTGTGCTACCGAATCGACCACAACGTCATCGGCAACTCCCATCTCACCTTCAGGACTTTAAGGTAACCCTACCATCTCGTTTCTCTTCCATAGTGTCCTCTGTATATGAGCATGACACATATCGGGAGGCTTGCACTAACCCCCTGTGGCAGCAAGCAATGACTGAGGAACTATAGGCCATGGTAAAGACTCATACATGGGATCTGGTACCTTTGCCTCGGGACAAACATGTGGTCGGTTCTAGATGGGTATACAAGGTGAAGACCAAGGCAGATGGTTCTATCGAGCGCTACAAGGCGCGTATTGTGGCTCGTGGATTTACCCAGGAACATGGGGTTGATTATGAGGAAACATTTTCTCTTGTTGCGAGACTCACTTCTGTTTGCACCATTCTTGTTGTTGCCGCTGGTCGATAGTGGGGCGTTTTTCAAATGGACGTGAAGAATGCATTTCTCAATGGAGATCTTACAGAGGAGGTTTACATGAAGCCCCTGTCAGGCTATGATCATCCCCCACACATGGTTTGTCGTTTGCGCAAATCCATCTATGGACTCAAGCAGGCTCCGCGGGCATGGTACTCCAAGTTCAGTGGTGCAATGGCAGTCTTTGGTGTAATAACCACTCCCGGTCAACGCCAGTCAAACCTGCGAAAAACAGGAAACGTTAAAAATTTTAAGACAGACACTTGATTGAACCTAAAATTGACCCCGAGGGTCATACTGGACTCAAGATGACCCCGATATCGACCAAAGTGAGTTCCGGGGGACTCAGGGCAAGACAAGTTTGGGAAATGTTGACTTTTCGTTGGAAAAGTCAACCGAGCGACGTTTTGGTCCATTCGAGGACCGTTTTGGATCCAAAAAGCTTAGCCGTAGTCGCAGCGGTCTTAGTTGAGCCGTTTCCTTATAGCCCGTGAAGTTTCGTAATTTCTTGGAAGGAAAAAGAGAGGACAACTTTACCCTTGACTTTAAAGAAAAGACAAAATGAAAAGGAGGGGTATTTTGGTCTTTTTGCTATGTGTTAGTTTTGAAAAAATACAAAGATGAGAGATGGAGGGTGTTCGGCCATTTGGTGAAAATAGGAGAGGTTTTTAGAGACAGAAAAGGCAAGGGAAGAAGGAGAGAAAATAGAAGGTGTTGTTAGGGTTTTGCCATTTCTCGATCATCCGTCTGGTGGATCGTCTCAACGATAAAAGAATCGAGCTCACATCGACTTTCTCTACGGTGAGCGCCTAACCTATTTTCATTTTGTTAAGTTTGAAATGTTAGGGTTTGGTTAGAAATGAGTAGTTTATGGTGGAAATGAGGTGGGGGGTTTGTTGGAGGTGTTTTGGAGCGAAAAGATGAACGTTTTCCGGTGACCGGAGGCTCGGGGGAGCTCCGTCCACCGTGTATGGTGGCTGGCCGGTTTTGTAGGGTGGCTGGCCGGAGTTAGGACCAGCCACCACCTTAGTGGACCGGCCCCAAACCAACCCTAGCCACCCACGGCCAAGGGTGGCCGGGTGGGGCCCACTTGCTTGGGTATTCGGGTTTCGTGTTCGGGTGGTTTAGGACGTTCCCCGAATCATTAATCTACAACCGGATCGAAATTTGGAATTAAATTGTAAAAGATGTAATTGACGGGTTTAGAAACTTGAAACGCTAATTAAATGACTCGGAAGTCAGAATTCGATTCCGTCGAGTGCATAGGAACCCTTGAATTATTCTAAGACCCTAGAAACGAAAACAGGAATTTTCGGAGCCCCGGAAGGGCGTTTCCAAAACCCGGGCAGATTCGCCATGTCGGGCGAATCGGGCTTTTCCGGGTCCATTATCGACAATGTCGAGTAATTGGGAAGTTTGGGAGTGATCGACATTGTCGGGGTTACTTTTGGGCGTCAAGTTTATTAAATTCCAGTTTATGTCTGCAAACTTAAAGGTACTTTAAATTGTGTTCTTTTTGATCGTGCTGCAGACAGAGGGAAGGGAAAGCTAGGCGAGTGACCGAGATCACGCCGGAGCTTATTTTGTGCGCTTTGGAGAAAGCATACGAGGTAGGGAAAAGTAGCCGGATCTCCGCCCTGACTAGGGAAAGTTAACAGTAGAAATGCATGTGACATTTGGGTGCCGTGGGTTAAGTAAGTTTATCGAATATTAGAAAGGTAGGCGACACCAGGTAGTGTCGTATGATAAGGGAACGTATCGAACATTAGAAATGCATGTGACACTTAGTAGTGTCGTAGGAGAAGTGAACTTATCGATAGTAGAATTACTGGAGGCATATGACCATGCCCGGAGGTTGATTGTGAACTATCGTTATTAGAACTGCTGGAGGCATTGGTTATGCCCAGAGGTTGATTGTGTAGTTGTGTCTTGGGTGGCCATGAGAGCCCGTACTTTACTATTTGTGTCTTGGGTGGCCATGAGAGCCCGTACTTTACTATTTGTGTCTTGGGTGGCCATGAGAGCCCGTACTTTATTGTTTGTGTCTTAGGTGGCCTTGAGAGCCCGTGTTTTACTGTTGGTGTCTTGGGTGGCCATGAGAGCCCGTGTTTTACTGTTGGTGTCTTGGGTGGCCATGAGAGCCCGTGTTTTATTGTTGGTGTCTTGGGTGGCCGTGAGTGCCCGTGGGGTTGTTGAGCCCGTGAGTTATTGTCGGTGTGTCTTGGGAGGCCGTGAGTGCCCGTGGGGTTGTTGAGCCCCTGAGTTACTGTTGGTGTGTCTTGGGAGGTCGTGAGTGCCCGTGGGGTTGTTGAGCCTGTGAGTTATTGTCGGTGTGTATTGGGTGGCCGTGAGTGCCCGTGGGGTTGTTGAGTCCGTGTTTTACCGTTGGTGTCTTGGGTGGCCATGAGTGCCTGTGGAGTGTTGAACCTGTGTTGTTGTTGTTTGTTGAACTTTGCTTGTGATTGTGATTGTGGTTACCCGAGGTTGGATACTCGACTTTGTGTCGGGAAGTTGCGTGAGGTGTGGCTAGCCACCCGACTGAGATCGGGGGTAGGGGAGAGGTTGTGGGCTAGCCTCCCGACTGGGATCGGGAGAAGGTACGCGCGGGTGTGGCTAGTCACCCGACTGAGATCGGGGGTAGGGGAGAGGTTGTGGGCTAGCCTTCCGACTGAGATCGGGAGAAGTTGCGCGACAGGTCGACCGCCTGACCTGACAGGGATCGGTAAAGGGCGAGAGAGAGAGGGGTTACTGAGCAGCTGGCGTGCGATCCTTTGTGATCTTGTTTTGTGTGGGATCCTTTGTGATCTTTGGTGTTGCGTGGTTGTCTGTCGTGTCTTTTGAGGAGGTCACCAATCGTTGTGTCAGGTCTACATTACGTGTCCGAGTGTTGAGTCGGTTGAGGAAAGTAACAGTGTGTGTGTGTTAGTCGGGTTACTTGAGTTGGGGATGGTGATCCCCGGTGGTTGGGTTGTTGTTGGTGTTACCGGCATTGTCTGCTAAGTATGTCGTATTCAGTCTGTTATCCGTGGTGGTGAGCGAACGTTCACCCCTAGCTGCTTTTCCTACTGGTACCGGTCGCAGGTTGGACTAGGTGAGCTTCCGAAGCTTGAAGAGCTAGGAGCGAGAGTCCGGGTGTACTTTTGAGTCTAGCGACGTACACCTTGCTTTTTGTCCATTTGTTGGGACGTACCTTTAAGTTATAAATGATTATTTTTGATGAACAAATGGTGATTTATGTAAAAGGTTTCAAATTATTTTATTGTTTTAAACGTTCGCGTCCTGAATTCGGTTTACTGAAATTGGGGCGTGACATTTGGTTTCGTCTCTAGTCCGCACGACAGCTTACTGTTTGTTCGTCAGACCTCTCGGGGACATACTCTCTTACTTCTATATGTGGATGATATGATCATTACTGGTGATGATGCTATCGGCATTGTGGATCTCAAGCATCAACTAAGCGAACAATTCAAGATGAATGATTTGGGTCATCTCTCTTACTTTCTTGGTTTGGAGATTTCCTCTCTATCCTCTGGTTATCATTTGTCACAAGCCAAGTATGCAGCCGAGCTCATCTCCAAAGGGGGAATAACCGATAGCAAGATCGCTTCCACTCCTATTGAAGCGAATGTCAAGTATCTTCCATCAGATGGTAAAGCCCTCGAGAATCCCACTTTATATCGCCGATTAGTTGGAGGGTTGGTATACCTCACTGTTACTAGGCCTGACATTGCATATGTTGTCCACATCGTCAGTCAGTTCATGTGCGCACCTCGCACTACTCACTATGAGGCCGTTCTTCGGATCTTGAGCTATGTTTGAGGCACCTTATCACAAGGATTACATTTCTCTTATGGCTCATCCTTAGTCCTACAGGCCTATTCAGATGCAGATTGGGCAGGCGATCCCACAGACCGACGATCTACAACAGGTTACTGTTTCTTTCTTGGTAACTCTCTGATTTCCTGGAGAAGCAAGAAACAAACAACCATTGCCCGCTCCAGCACGGAAGCTGAGTATCGAGCCCTTGCTGATACTACTTCTGAACTCATATGGCTTCGTTGGTTACTACATGACATGGGTGTTGTTCACAAGTCAGTCACTACCATTCATTGTGACAATCAGAGTGTTATTCAGATTTCTCATAATGATGTCTTCCATGAACGCACCAAGCATATTGAGATTGATTGTCACCTTGTCCGACAACATCTCAATCAGGGCACCCTCGCTCTCCAATCTGTCTCCTCTAGCGATCAGATTGCAGATATCTTCACCAAGCCTCTAATCCCAGGGAAGTTCAAACCTTTAGTTGACAAACTCAATTTGGGGTCATTACCACCATCTTAAGTTTGAGGGGGGTGTTAGAATATATTGTATAGGCCCAGCCCATGTGGCTCATTAGGGTTAACATCGGGTTTAGAAAACCCTAGTGGTGCAACATCACTATATATATATACATGTACACTGTAGGTTTTATTTAATCGAATACAATACAACTACGCTATTGTTATCACAAACGATTTTGGGAAGGATTGTTCAAGAACTACGTGGCTTTGATTCCTCCAAGAGGATACGTAGGCGTCTTGGAGACTCAAGCCAAATCCATTTGTTTCGGGTGTTGTTTGTTTGCAAGAAGAAGAGAAAAATCTGCCCAGATTTTTCTGCCCAGTTTCTGTCTGACCAGCCACTGGAAAGAGCTCGATCGGAGGTTCATCTAAGGTCCGATCTTTCTGATTTTTGGAGTGAACGTTCAACAAATACTGGTCTTCAATCTAATTGAAGGGATTTGTATTCCAACGGTTCGTTGCTGAGATATACGAGTTGTAAGTTGGTCCTTGTCTCGAACCAAGCTAAAAAATTGAAAGAGGTAATCTCTTCTTTAATTTTTGTTTGTCGGTTTACTCGGAATTACATGGATCCTGAGGCTATTCTAGGGAAAGTTTTTATTTTCCGCTGCGTTTTTCTCCCTAGAATTCCAACAATGAGTTGTATCCGGAGAATGAAAATCCACACACTTGAAATACCATCCTTTTCGATTCGGTCTTTTAAGGACAGTGGCTGGTGCTATTTCACCAAAATACCCGAAAGTGCTCTGAATCCAGTCATCCGTTCCGTAGTACAGCAGATTATAAACGAATATATTAACCCATTGATCTATTGAATTACGTTCATTTCATGAACCCGAATGTAACTAAATCAAACGTTTTCATGTGGTGATAAAAGTGTGTAGTTTAGTTGTTGGTGACCTTAATTTCTTGTGGATCTCCTTTGTAAATAGGGGTTACTCCATGTCCTAACCTACACCTTTCGCTTATTACTAAATCATAACTCAAGCAAACTTAAATGTCATGTAATAACGTTGACCGCATTTTCCGTCCAAAAGTTTAACGGTCGTTTAGTGATTAACAGAAAAAGTTGATAGTTCAGAGTTATGATTTGAGAATGACGAAAAGATTTACATTATGATTTAAGAATAAACGAAAGGTCTACGTTATGATTTGACAATAAACGAAAAGTTAGAAGTTTTCATTTTAGAAAAGTTTTAGAGCATGTGACTGGTATTTCACGGCGTTAGTCACACTTAATAGATTTTGATACATTTTGAGAATTAATAAGGTAAAAAAACGTTATTATCTGATACGTTTCATATATGTGGGTTATGATTTGATGTTTGACTTTAGAACAACGAGGTGACATGGAATTCTTGGTAAATAATGTTAGTTTAGTAACGTGAGACTCCGATGTGTATCGGTGGTCACAGGTGGTTTCTGTGTTTGGAGCCCAATTCCAAACTATCTCACAGCGTTGACTTTGTGATTGAATTGGAATTGGATAAATAATGTAAAGCGCTACTAACAGATGTAAGTCATTGCATAACATGTATCCAAATTCTGCATCTAACTTAATATCCACTTTGATCTTCCTAGTATATATAACTTTCTACCCATCATGCTCTTCACGTCTCTCTCATCATGTTACATAAATAATATTAGTTCTCCTTCCCTTGAATGTTTGTGACCACCATGGAGCTCAAGAAAGACAAGCTACTCAGGTAATCAATCCTCCGCACCAACAGCTTCACAGTCTCTTTTTCCAATCACCAATACGGGTTTTCCAAATTCACAGATTTTTCAATGGAGAACAAAATGAAGTAGAAAAGCTGGCCTTGCCTCTGGGCAAGCTCAAGGTTTGTGCAGAGAAGGAGGAGCAGCCATGGAGGAGTCGCATTCTGGATCCTGCAAGTGACCTTCACTTGCAATGGAGCAGGATCTTCCTCTTCTCCTGCTTCATGGCATTGTTTCTGGACCCCTTCTTCTTCTACCTTCCCTCGGTTCTCATACAGGGTGGCTCGTCCTGTATCGACACTGATTTGAACTTGGGAATCGTGGTCACATTTTTCCGGACCTTGACAGATGCGTTTTATCTGTTGCACATGGTGATCAAGTTCAGGACTGCCTATGTATCCCCGAGCTCAAGAGTCTTCGGGCGCGGCGAGCTTGTTATGGATCCCCACAAGATTGCTTCAAGGTACCTCAGATCCGATTTCTTCATAGATCTGGTGGCCACCCTGCCTCTTCCTCAGGTACTTGTTCACATCAAGTTTGTCCTTTACTTTGTTGAAGGGATAATTGTCAAAAACTATCATAAAGTTTCGTCCACAAAGAAGTTGATGTACAAAGTTTTGTCCACGCTTTGTGGGTGCACTGATGTTTTGTCCACGCTTTAGTCGGTGCATTGAAATTTTACCCACGCTTTTGTGGGTGCATTTAAGTTTTGTCCACTCTTTTATTCAATCCTGGAAGCACCGCCCATACCATCATTCTGAACATCTCTATTACGTCAAAACTAAAAAAGTCGTGGACAAAACTTTAGG